>JAOWBC010000710.1:6355971-6392926 GCA_028566105.1 Hypoplectrus providencianus | reverse complement strand
CTACGCCCCCCCCCCCCCCCCCATCATCATCATCATCACCATCATCACCATCATCATCGTCATCATCACCATGAAAACAAAACTTCATCAGGCCATATTGAAGCTGTCTATTTCAGAGTGACGAGGCTCTTTATGCCGCTGATTATTGATTTATCTGCTTTACGCGTAATCCCCATCCTGACAGCCGTGGCCAGCAGCTGACCACAGCCATTTGTCTAATATCAGTCCGCTTCAGACGCACAGAGTGGACCCCCAATCTAAAAAAAAGTAGGTTAGGTCACTGACTTGAATGAGCCCCACTGTCCACGCAAGCAGGCAGGCAGGCCTGTGTCACTTGAACCTATCTGCTCCGCAATTACGCGCATGACGCATTTGGAGACAATATTGTTGGGTTGTAAACTATTACTCACGCTCAGAGGCCATGGTGATCACTGACTCCGTGGTGGCGTGGTACTCATCCTCCTCCATAAATTCATCCTGAGACGACGCGTCTCCCTGGAAGTCGTGATGGTCCAGGAGCTGCTGGAGCGGAGGCGCTTTGGGCAGCAGCTGATTGACCACCTCCCGGCTGATGTTGGGCGCCTGCTTCAGGCGCAGCTTGCTCAGGATCTGGGACTTGATGGTCTCCAGTCTCAGCACTTTGCTCTGCTCTCTCCACACGCAGGCGGAGCACTCGTGAGAACCGGCGTCCTCGTCCAGCAGGGACAGCCCGGCATCCGTTGGCGTCTCGCTGGCAGAAGGCAGCAGCAGATTGGGCTCATCGCTCCCCGACTGTCCCAGGGAGATAAGCACCATCAAGCACAGTAAGAAGTTGTACCTCGACATGACGATGCGTGGACACCAGGCAATGCAACTTTTTTCTTTCTTTTTCTTGTCTTTTCACTCGCTTTATCCCGTTATATCCCTTCTCTCGGATGTGCGCAGATCCTTGCCTTATCCTACAAAAGGCAGGGAATCAGTGACATGCATCTAATCCAATACGATCACCCCGAAGTTGGTTTTGTTTTGCAGCTGGAGATTTTGCAATAAATTTTCAAAAATAAAGAAAAAGAAAAAAAAAGTACGTCCCAGTGTGTCTCGGTACAAGCTGCTTTGGACTGAAAGTGAACAAATTATCTGCATAGCCCGCTCACGTGTAGTAGCCTATAATGATTGTTTTGGGGTCGTCTGTACAATTTAGTCCATGGAGGTGTGTGAGTGTTCAGAAGTGTCACTGAAAAATGTGCAAGTGCGGTCAAAAAGGGGCTCTTTATATATCTCAGCTGGCCGGTGTCGTAATCCGTCTCCATTGGCTAAGATTGCAACAAAAGGCTTTTAGGTCTGTCACCAAGTCAAGAGGGACAGAGCGAGGGAGGGTGCACGCACTGTTATGAGAGTATAAATGTTTTTACAGTGCACAAACAATGTCTCACATTAGAGATATTGCCCAATTAGGTTATTATGGTGACGACATAAACTATGGCTCGTTGCGCCTGTTGTGATAAATGTTTTATTATGGCGTAAAATGAAAGAATAAGAAGCTGAATGGATTCTATCCGGATTCTCATCAGCAGCTCCTAAATCACAATTATCACGGTGTATTTCAACATGAAACCCACTGATGGAGAATGTTAATCATGGTTACATGTAGATTATTATATAGAAGTTGCACAAGCTTGATGTAGGGTTCTCTAAACTGAGCGTAAGTATCTGCACACCACTGAAGTAAGAGCTTGACATTTCATTTTAAATTAAAATGCAAAAATATACATTTAAAAAGCCAGCATAATAATAATAAAAATAAAAATGTTTAATCGTCATCATGAATAGACTGATTGAAGTCAAGCAGTGGCTGCAGTTTTTCATACGTCTTATTAGTCGTTATAAGCCTACTTAAATTGAATATGCACTAATCAGTGTAGTTGGTATAAATCTACAGATTTGTTCAATTGTTTCTTCATTAATTACTACGGACCGAACATTTTAAGCCTACTCTGTGTCACATTTTATTAATATACCCACTGTATGTTAAAATATCTGTTCAAATTGTAGTTCAACCTCAAACCACACGGCAAATACGTTATCATAACTGTATTATGTGTTTAATAAAGTTGTGATATTTGTGGAACTGATTTCTTTATGTACAAATTGTACTTCACAGGTCGATGAGTGGCCTGCCCTCAGTGAACCGTCAGTGACTCACTAGTGACATCTGCTGGAGGAAAACTCAGCTGCAGGTCACGTTTCAGCTGTTAGATGTTTATGAGAGCTGACTGATAGTGCTCGTTTAAATGTTAGCACTACATTAAAAAAAACTCAAAACTCATCATCGGCTAATTTATTTAGCAACAAATACTGATAGGACTAGAAATTAGTGAGGATCAAACATTAAAATAATTATGCTGAGTGTTATTGTTATTGAATGGAGCTTCCCAGACATACTAAACCTTTACTGCTATTGCTCGAATCTTTAATAAGCACAGTGATAAAGTGGAACCCTAGGAATATATTGGTTGGCAGATATTATTGGCTGATATGGCCTATAAAAGGTCTTTCAGTATATAACTTCTTTTTTTACACAGTTGAAATATTGACGAAACTGAATACTAATCATGTTTATTAAGCAATGTATTTAATTTCTATTTATTCTTAATATTCTAAGCTATTCTTTATAAAATTGGCAATACATTTCGATGTTTGTATGTAAGGTTTAATTATGCAAATAACTGTAAATATTTATTTAATAAAGTTTTATGTTTGAGAAACTTGCTCTCTGGGTGGCTTTTGCTGAGTGGTTAAAAATTAGTGAACGATACACAAAGAAAAGGTCTATTTTTATTCCAGCTAAAAAAGAAATTGTATCTCAGCTGCCATTCTGATCTTCTTTGAAATCCCCATATCTAAAAACAATATCGGCAACGGTCTCAAAAAACCCATATCATTCTGGCTGCAATTTTATGGAACAACTTGACATTGCTTTACTGCTGACCTTCAAGACTGGTTTCAGCAACAAAATTTACCAGCCTGCTCTAAAGTAGAGTAACACCCTGAACAAGTGAGTCCTCTTGGGTTTTATTGTTGCATCAATTGCGCACCCCTCCTTGGTGCATTTCTAGGTTTTTATTCTTATAAATGCATACTCAGTGTGATTCATTGATGTTATATTAATTTCAGAATGCATTGTTCAATGATTGATCAGTGGAACCCCTCAGATTATTAGCGCAGCAATCTTTGTGTAAGGAACAAAACCTAAAACGGGGCACTGAAAGTGCACTACCCTTTAATCAGTGATGCTAGACACAAATACATTTACTCTGATATATAATAATAACAACAACATATATTTATAATATAATAATATATTTTCTTTTTACATGGACTTTTACATTAAGTATCAATATGGGATCAAATACTCACAGCAGTCTCATTAGTGTATAAACTACTCTTGAGCCTGCAGCACCAAGATCTTGTTCCCAGAAACACAGCCTCATTTTTGGGTCAGAGATCAAGGCTTCAGGAGCTGCTGGACTCTACGGATTGTTGCTCCAAACTTGTTACTCCAAAGAGATGATGAACTTTTGTCTGCCATGATGATCAAGAGTCAGATGATAATGGTATGGGACAAGCAGAGAGATGTTAAAGCTAGAATCCATTCAGCTGTTTTAGTGTCAAAGCGTGCTGGCTCACTGTTCCACTTTCATTGCTTATTTCAAACAGGACTAAACCATCATTTGTAACCTGTGCTTCATCTACTTTCACAAGTCAAAATATGTTCTGTAACCATACTGAATAAAGATAAAGAAACAGAGAAAAAATAATTTCAAAAATGCAATTGTAAGGATGAATTAGTAAAATACATAAATAAATGTAAAGATGGGCCTCTCTCTGCAGAGGCAGCTCTGACTGCACAATCATGGTGAACTTTATGTATCCTCCTGTTTCCTTTAAACTGGCTAATCACTGCCAAACTTTGTCTGGAAAAGTGTTGGCATTCAAGGTTCAATTCTACGACAGGCATAGGCTATTTTGATCTGTGTGCTGTAAAATGTATTAAATTGCCTATGAAGCTAATATGGAGGCATGCGTTTTAAAGTGAAACTGTTTACTTACTTTAAGTATGCTGAGTACAGCTTTAAAGGGGCAATGTGTAAAACATGCCCACATGTATGGGGCAGCATTTAACCTTAAAACAGAGTTTGGTGTGGGATCTGAATGTTAGATGATGTGACTTGTTAGCTCCTCAGCTAAGCGAAGTTTAAATGTTTTTGTGCAACCCAAACTCTTTTTTCACCATAAGGCAGCCATTCAAATGTTGGATAATTTGCAGTTTAATTTTACTGAGTTTGTTGATGAGAGACCAGAGGTAGGTGAGACCAACGCTGGGTACGTCAAGTTTATCTAGAGCCGATCTTAGGGATTGAGCTAGACTTTCTGTAGACCCGTTAAATGCAATAGTCTATTAAACCTGATATGTTGGTTTGGATGTAGGTAATGACATTAGTTTTAAGCAAAAAGCTGTTCACTGCTGTACTTACAGATACAGTGTTAGAGAAGGGCCTCTGCATATGGAAGCTGCTCACTGGCGGATGATGCTGGTGCATATGATTTTTGCATTAAAAAAATAACCTGATTGTTCTGCTGCCCAAACATTTTTAAGTCAGCTACTTCTGGATTAGTGCTCCAGTAATTTGAATGTTGGCTTTCAAATGATTTCATACCAAATTGATCAATTTGTGACTGAATTTTTCAAGACGACATCAAGGGCCCGTAGCCTTCCTGTGGTCTTGGTTGTGATTCTAACGTGTAGCTGTGTCATCCAGCTCCCTGAGAGCAGACTCTGTTAGCTGTTAGCATGCTAATTTCACTAGTTACCTCTGAAACAAATCGCAGATATCTTTGAGACAATGTCACTTCTTCACATTCTGTTAATAATAGTTTCTAATTTAAAACTAAAGACCTGCTCATATCTTACACATAGCACCTTTAACTACTCGTGCCTCTTCCCCTAAACTCACCTCCTGTAGCCAAGGCTGCTTCGAGGCCTGAGGAAAAAACACGTAACTTTAAAACCGCCGAGTTTCAAAGTGCTAACTTAAACTCTAAACAATTATTGTTATTATTATTATTATTTTACGTCCCCACAGTTTTTTTTTTTTTTAATGAGTTGTGCCGCCCGGAGGAGGCTGAACTTTGACTCCTCTCTGTGAGTGTGTGGGCGGGGTGAGGGCGGTGTTAGAGACGGTTTGGTCCCGGTGGTTCTTCGTAGATCACGGCCTGGGCGTCGGCAGTTCACTCAAAGCTGCTGCGTAGGAAACAAAACACCAAAAACTCCTCTTCACCCAGAGAGCTCGGAGGTGTCTCTTACATAAACTTTACATAAAACATAAAAAAAAATGCATTCAGTCACGCTGGACAGCAGTGGTTCGCCAAAGAAGCGGACGTTTTCTCGGGGACTGAGCGAGGATGAGTCGCTCCGCAGCATTATAAAGGAGGTGAGCGGAGAAATCACAGCGTCATTTCTGATCGCTGAGAGCTAGCTTAAAGCTAACGTCCAGGTTGTGTTTTCGCTCGTTATCGAACTGTTTTAAACGTTTTGGGGTCGCCATTTAGTCTGTGTGGTTTTGGTCATGTTATTAAGCGTTCAGCTCTCACCAACGTCTCAGATAACCCGTCTTTAACCAGGCCTTTAGTTCACTTCCTCATTATTAGCTAACATTAGCCTGTTGTGTTTCTGTTGTCACGGTATGTGGTTAGTACCTGACTAATTTTGTCCCCTCTCCAGAGCGAGAGTTCATCCCGGCGTCTTGCACGAAGCGACAGCCGAGCAGGCACCCTGAAGAGACGGAGTGACAGCCAGGTAGGAGCCAGATAACCTGACCAGGAGTCTGAGTGGACAGAAAAATCGAAACACCTGTATTCACGCTATTGATCTATATTGAGCTAATCAAATACTTTTATTGTCCTGAATGTCTACAATTTATAGAGCTATATCGTAAGAAAATACTTTGGCAATGTACATGCATGATGAATACATAAGTAGTAGAAAGTAACAATATTTATTCATGAAACCAATGCGCTTAAGGTACTTGTTATTGAGTATTCACATGCTTCATATTTCTGCTTCACCACATTTAAGAGGGAAATAATATAACTTTACTTTTTATCAACTCAACAACAGGGCTTTAGTCACATTAGGATTTTAATGGGGTTTTTTTGTGTGTGTGTTTTTTAAAGAAGCTTTGATGCGCATATATAATACAATGCATTGTTACGTATTTAAAGGCATACTATGCAGTACTTTACCTTTTTTTGTTTTGTTGTGCCCTGGATGTTTCAGGGTATCACCCTTTGGATACAATGCTACAGAAATGATAGATACAATGCAGGACAAAACAAAAAAAGAGCAAGCATTTTCTGTTGAGCCAGGGAGGTAGGGCCAAGTTAAGATATTGTGTTTACAAACAATAAGCAACGGTTCCTAGTTAGTTTGCCTTGAACCTGTGATTCACGCTGTTCTTGACTTAGAATAGAAATGCGTCTGGTTGGGACCCCTTGTCAGCAGTTCCACTAAAAATGTGTTTGAACACCTGTTTGAGGACAGGAACCACGGCACTTGACCTTCTTGGCTTCCTGTTCCTGTCAAAACATTGTATGCACTGCATAGACTTGCATAGAATAACAGCTTCCTATTTTATAAATTAACCACAACTGACTCTAAATCAAAATCTTTTTAAGCCGATGTTGCACCCAATACTGTGACCCATCATATTCCATGACCTGATTAAGAATGTCAGCTCCCCCTGTAAATGTTTTTATGTTACTTAATCATGTGCTGTGTTTTGAGAGCTTTTATCAGTCATGGTGCAGTGCAGCGTTTCGGTGAGGTCACACATTTTGTTTACTGCAACTTAGTACAAAAGGCTTTGCCTTGCCAGATTCTGATATGCTGGAGAATGTATGTATTATCATTATTTTAATTTTCCTGGAAGTCTTTTCAAAGGAACACAATCAGCAAATCAGGAACAACACAACTACAATCCAAAAAAGACAATTACAGGGATCATTAAAAACAAAAGTAAAGGATAGATTTTGGTTTGAGGAGTGTTCTGAATTAATTCCACATAAAGGTGCACAGCACCTGTAGCCTGTTCTGCCAACCATATTGTGTACATAAGGTTAAGCATTTGCTGAAGTGTGTACAGTGGTTAGTAGGTTTAGATAAGAGAGGAAAGGTGAGGTCATCTGGAAGCTTTAACAGTAGAGCTTTATGAAATGTTTCTTCTTGACTTAAAAAATGCTTATTTTGTGACAAAGTGTTATGCACTCTGATACAAAGGATTTTAGAACTGGAGGGTCAAGGACAGATATGAAAGTTGCTGAAAAAAGGTTTTACAGCTGGAAGAAGACATCTTCCAGTTTTTTTGAGAATAATTATTCTGGATGCCGGTCTAGCCAAATTCAGAAGTATTGGTATGACTCAGCAAGAATAAAATGGGTGCCATATTAAGTTTTGAGGGCAGAAGGTTAGTTGCTGGTGGAGATGAAGAATACCATGTACTTGGTCTTTTTTTCACATTTAAAACTAGGATCAGGATTTGGAGCAACACCTCAGTCCTCATTTTTGACAGAAGGCATTTAATTTCTCAAAGTAGCAAAGGCACGTTTTAGTACAGCCCTGATCCGAAATATTTGGGACGTTGTGTAAAATGTAAATATAAACAGAATGTTACTCAATAGTGTTTTTTGAGTATGTGCTTGTATTAATTACTTAATTAAAAAGACTGAAGTGTTATTTACACGCTGCTTTTTTTCCTTCAGCAGTCCGACCAAGATCTCTTCATGGGACTCCCAGAAATGGTGAGTATTTCTTACTGATATAATAAATATGATGGTTATTAAAGTCTTGTTCACTGTGATGCATATTCCTTTACATATTGAAAGATTGTCGTGCATCCATATAAGGCCTCCCACTGATTCCTCTGAGAGCTAACTAAACACTTGTCCACCCACTGACTGGCATAGGTTCCTCCTAAATTGCCCACACTGATTTATAACTGTGTTTGTGATGTAGCTGGAGCTGCAGGCCAGCTATGAAGAGGTGGTGCAGGAGCTGCGTGGGCTGGAGGTCGAGCGCGACACTTTGTTGTTCCAGGTGGACGTCCTGCAGGACACGCTGGAGGGTGTAGAGGAGTTGCTAGCCGAGGCCCAGAGGGAAGCTGGACAGGCCAATTTGGTATGTTGAGGCCTCACCAACACTTATCCACAACATTTGAGCAGTTCTTCTCTAATGAGGCGTTTATTTTGGTTCCTAATTGCGATAAAGTAAGGATCCTAACGAGCTGTTCTTTATATGTAGGAGTTGGAACGAGAGAGGGAAGCCAAGCAGAAACTGGAGCGCATGGTCTGCTCTCTGATGCAAGAGGTGGAGAGACTAAAAGAGGTGGCAAACTGTGGCAGTTAACTTTTCAAACATTTGAAACGGGCTGGTTAAAATGTTTTTTTCAATAATGTGTACAGATGTAAAGTCTTAGCAAACCTCTTAATGTTATATTAAATGTAAATAATGTAATTGTGCATGTGTTTTTCTTATATAAGGAAGACAACCATTCTTTGCTATATTGTACTTATTAGTTACTTTTATTTATTTGGCATTACATCAAAAAGAAAATATAAAAAATATAATTATTACCAAACAGGAAATGCAGTCATGTTAAGTTTGATCTTATGACATTTAATTCTTACAGAAAGTTCAAATCCTCTTTGCAGGAGAGGAGTAACCAACCCTCTGCTCCAGTGAACACACATGGAAATGTTGGTGAGGAAACAAAACAAGGACACCAAATTAGAAATTATGCCAAGGAATTGATAAAAGACTCGACGCTGCATGAGCCTCACAGCAGTGAAAGCGCATCAGAGGAAGTGGGACAAAGTGAAGGGGCAGAGGGTGAAGGAAGCGTCTTGGGGAAGCTGCGGAAAATGGTCAGCAAGCCGCTGGCTCATGTGCCCACTCTTGCAGTGGACAACCCATTCTCTGAAGATGGAGTCATTCAGAGGCCTTTCGAAAACGGTATAGAGGATGGACGAGACGACACCGATAGCATAAGTGCCTATGAGGACGCGTCTGCTGAGACTCCGGAGCAGGACAGGATGTTTCCAGGTGAGGCGGACACTTTGGAGCTGCCCGATGATTCAGAAACAAGTTTAACTAACAGTGGCGAGGAGACCCAGGACCCCAAAAACCCTGAAGCTTGTATTGTGTCTTAGTCTGTCTCAGCTGCTACTGGGCAAAACGTCAAAGACGAGTGATTATTGATTATTTGGTGTAATTCAAGAGCTCTTTGATTTTCAATTCATCCACATCTGATATTTACCTGCTTAGAGGCCAACAGCAACATCAAGAGTTAAAATTAACAAAGTGGATTGAAAGAAAAATATGACTGTTGACTGTTTTGACAATCAATAAGTAATTTCAGTCATTATTCATCCCAAGCAACTGCTGATTTTAATACATCACTTTGGGCTTTTGTAGCTAAATTAATAACTGATCAATCTGCAGCTTAATTGATAAAATAAATAATGGTTAGTTGCAGGCCTAGTTATATTACACTGTCAAGACATTCAGTCTTAAATTCTAAACAAGGAAACTCAGGATCCAAGTAGTTTACTAGCTGAAATACCACCTATGACTACTTAATTTCATTTGCCAATATATTTTTTTTAAATATCTGTCTTAACTCCTTTTTTGGAATTTGTGGATAGGCATGGAAAGTAGTCTGTGCTGCTTTGATCGTTTACCTCTTGTATAAGGTTTGTTTTTATATTAACAGCTGCCAGGGCACAAATCAGGATTTACCTGTAGACAAAACACAGTGAGCTCTGAGAGTATCTGGACCAGAACTGTTGATGTTTTGAGGACATTTGAAATTGGGAATTTAGAAGAACAGTCTGAACCTTTTAGACACTTGTGGCTGTTAAATGAATTTAAGATATGTGGTACAGCTGTAGAGCATACTGTAAAAAGGGTTTAGGGCATGTTTGGTATAAACATACGGAGAGGCAAGTGAGCCTACGTTTTCTATTTCTGATCTTAAATCCTGTGCTTTTGACTTTAGAACAGATGAAGAAAATCTGTCTGTTAAATATTTTCTTTGAATCCTTCTCCCAGGAAGAAAACGTTTTGCCATCTTTTTTCTTTGTTTTTATACTAATTTTAACTACAACAGACAGACTGATACACTACCCATTGGTTTCTTAAGCATTCATGTTTTTGCCAGAGTGCATTGAGAAATTTAAAAAACTTATCTGAATGAAAACATGAATGCTGTTGTTTCAATTTTTTAGCTTCTCTTGTGGCCAAAAAAGAAAATTATTACAACAGAATTTCAGTTTCTGAAATCCAAAAACTTCTTTTGACCTGTTTCATAGATGACAGGAAACATTTGCCTTCTTCTATTCTTAAGTCAAAAACACAGAATAATTTAGATCAGACTCCTCTGGCCCTCTGGACATCTTTGGAAGATGAGATCAGCTAATCTAAAGGCAGCAGTTTGAAGGGTTCGAAGACAGATTTTTTTAAAATAAGGGAAAATGCCATCCTTTTGCTGCCTTGCTGATCTTTACAGGAAGATTTATTTTTTGTAATCTTTGGTACACATCCCCTTTCTCATGTTTTCATGTTGAATTTAGGGAAATTGATTTGGCTGCATTTGCACTTTCTAAAGTTCTTGTATTGTGGCATAAATTTGTCACATTACGTAGGAAACAACATTCCCGTGGAACCAAACATGTCAGTGAGAAGAAATCAGCTGACCTGCTGCAGGCTGTTTTCTCTCTGCCTGCGTAATTATACTGTATGTTTGCACATTTGCAGCGAAACTTACTGAAATGAGTCTCTTTGGATGTCTCTGATTGCTGTTAACACTTTGTATTTAATCGCAGTTTTTACATTGGTTTTTTACAATGTTACATTTCTTTTATGCTTGAGGCAAACAGACCCTTTAACCTCATTTGTGATAGTTTGCATGAGCACATAAGAATGTATATTATTTCCAAATTGCACATGAATTGATCCGTCATATCTTAGTACTTTTGCACGCAGTACACATATATTAAACAATACTTAGATCTGAGGTGTTTACTGCAACAACAAGGGTTTTGAAGGGATTTTAATTCTGTTCGCAAATAATGTATCATTCTGTCATTTCTTAATTGTTAAGGTGAACCTTGGCAAAGTTGAGAAATTTTTGTTTTGTTGAACGTGTATAACACTAGGTTTTTAAAAATAAAATTTTGATATCTGATTCTGTTACATGTGCAAACAAAATGGATAGAATGTTTGCAGTTGCTTCCTGTAGCTACTAATCATTTTGTGAGTTTTAAGGAGATTTACATGGGTATGTTTATATTCACTCATTTTTCGTTCTGTATTAGTTTTATCACACAATCTTTTTTTAACTTAATGCTGGTTCACATGCGAATACTTGATCATCTGCTGTGTTGTCTGCCATAAAAGATACAAGCTCAGAATCAATCATTTTTTTCTCATTGATTGATTGAGATGAGATGAGATGAGGTGGCTGTTGGTCAGTTCTAGTGCAGTCAGGTCATTTTCAACCAACGCTGGTCAGATGTTTTTGTACGAACATAAACAATCATTGGTTGTTTTGTTTTTATACAATTATTTTATGCTCCTAATGATTTCTTGTCAGGTCAAGAAGGATTTGGTTTGATATGAACTAGTAAAGTTACATAGCTTCATATGTTTAGCTGATCAAACTTGGTTTTTCAATCACTGGCGCTTTGAGCACACATCAGTGAATTTATTGTCAAGTAAGAAAACTGGTTTTTGTGTGTCATTTCCACAACAATGCAAAAAAGATGTTCTTATTGATATTTGATGAGTTTAATGGGTCTTGATATTTTTGTCCGAGATTTGTATTAAATGTTCAGATAAAGTCAATCACATCAATTTATACTTGTAACGGAAAAATACATTCCAGACATATCAAAATAAGAAGAGTGAATAAAGCTGATGTGCATGGGTCATTTGTTTTTTGCTTGTTTAAACCATTCATAGTATGACAGCAGCTTGACACTAAATATCTAACCAAAAGTCTGACTTCAGGCATTGGTGATATGATGGAACTTTTGTACTCAAATGTAACTTTACCCCCTCTTCAATATGACTGTTAACCCGCTGCTGTGAAACTTAAACTCTGTAATGACATAATTGATAAGAAACAGCACTTCACTCTTTCCTCCCTCAGATAGAATAACCTTTCATTTTGTTCCTGAAAGTTTTTTTCTTTTTTTTACCTGATATGTTGTTACATTATCCATCCAACAGATGGCAACAAAGACCTTTTTTAAGGGCAAAACAGAACACACATAAATTTGGTTTGATGTTGAGTTAATAAAAAATACATAAATGTCAGTAACAGTGATGATAAATAACGCATTTACAGACAGCATGAACGTTTTTATTGTAGCAACAACGTTGTGGTTGTTATCTCTATTATAAGTATTTTTTTCAAATAATATGTAGTTAGTCTTTAATTTTATGAAGCAATTTTTACAGGCTTAATGTGTACGAAGCCATGCAGCAAAAATAAACTCAGCAGGACAAACAATACAGACATATTTTTTTTTTCATACTAAGAGTTCAAATAATGTTTAAATAATCTGTGGATTGTACAACATCATCACAGGGCAAAAAATAATATTCAAGAAGAAAGGCATTGGATTACAATAAAATCAGGATGAGAATAAACATTAATAAAATTTATCCTAAAATGAGATTGAGCTAAATTCAGTGATTACAGGGGAGGGGTAGCTGATACAAAGTATTTTAACAACAATAACTTATTCCAAATATAGAAAAACTGATCAAAACATCCCCTTTTCTTTCTTCAGTTTCAGTTGTTTCCACTGTGGCATGGTGGCAAAGTCATCTTTGGTGATCCCGAAGATGTTGTGGAAGTCAGAGTCAGAGAGGTGTTTCTGAAAAACAAAGACCAAATGTGTCACTCATACTGTATATAATGAATAAATCTAACATTAAACCCAATCTTTACCATAAAGATAGGGTAAAGATTAAAAAAAAAAAAAGATTAACCTTAAATGATAAACCTGGGAGTGTTTTGTCCCAATAATGGAGGCAAGTCCCACAATGTGACTGAATGAACAAATGTATGTCCCCAAAATACCAGTTACACACACACACACATAAATATATTAACCTCTTTCTTCGTTGGATCAACACCGTCAGGCAACTCACTGGCCAGTCTGTTGACCAAGTCGTCAGGTGGAAAAAATTGGAAGCTTTTCTCGTTTTCAATACAGTTCTGCTCCTAGAAAATCACATTTCAGGTTAAGTCTTTTCATTGTTGTATAGTAAATGAGTTCCTCTTTGGCACTGAATCTTTTCTTGAACCACATTTTAATGCACCTTAATCAAAGTTCTTACCCTTCTGTCATTGTTCATTTTAACATCCCTAGTACAGCTCTTTAAAATTTTTAAATGTAACATGAAGAAGAGTGGGAAACCACTCTTACCATTATATTAGACCATTCACCTTTCCTGTGGCTAATAAGCTTGATGAATAAACAAGAGTTTACATACAGCTGTGACAATAACAGGTGAAATTTCATCTCCCAGCTCCTTCTTTAGATCCTCATAGCTCTTTCCTCCCTAAAAGTAGAAAATATTTGTGAGTGTTTTATTTATTTTTTTCTCATCAATGTATTTGTTAATGCACTGCTGTAATTTCACTCACACTCCATTTCGTGGGGTCCCAGGCTGTGAACCACCCAGTGAAGGTGGGCGGCTCAAATCCCTGCTTGATCAGGATGATGGGGGTATCTGGGTCTCTGGAGCCTGGGTGGGTCCGCAGATACTCATGGCTGGTTACCACAGCCTCTTTGCGCTCAACCTCATTGGCCTCTTTACCGATCCAGAGAAAAACCTAAAACCAACAGTAAGAAAAATGGCACAAAAACTACAGAAAACTTGTCGGGGATGTGATCACACTCAGCTTTTAGTGTTTTTAGTGTTAATGCCGCAATGACGCAAAACAAGTTCAGTTTTCTTTGTTACAAACAGTATCACCTCATACCTGGTCCCAAGTGTCCAGCAGCATGACATCATCCTCACTTAGGTCGTCCTGTGTGAACTGAGTCACCTCAGTCACAATGAAACGACCCGTTTTATTGGAGCATTCAAACAGGCGCGGCTGGTCCGAAACTGTCTGTTGTAACCTGTAATCAACAACGTGACATGCATAGAGTTGGAACACGACCGTGTTATATCCACTGCACCACTCCTCACGAGTCCATGCTGTGTTTGTGACCTCATCACCTCTTGTCACTAGCATAGGGAGCTTTCCCTCCAAGCAACTCCCAGAAGTCAATGGGCTCCTGCCCCTCTGCCACAATCTCCTCAGAGCCGGGGTGTGAGTTCTGGCCAATCACAGAGCTCACCTCCTTTGCCATGGCTCGCTCGTCTCCACTTGAACCCTGGTGACAAAGTCAGTGACAGTTTATTAGAGTATGCTTAATGGACATCTAAACATTACACCCATCTCATTCAAAACCACACTGCCATAACTTTAAAGACTTTTGAACTTTCTAAAGCAAGAAATAAGTTTGTACTGATGTACCTCTGAGTCCCTATTTTGATTAGTCAGTTAATGTTTTGGTTTTATATTATTTTAGATGTCTGAAATAAGGTGGATTAACTCCACGACAAAAATCAATAGATACCTCACTCATAGATATTCAATGTCTTCTTTTTTTTAAATATTGTGAATTTTGGAACCACTGGTTGGTTTCAGAAGACCTAAATAAACTCCCTGAAATGGTGACAACATGTCATTCAGTTTAATGTAGACATTTTATATTTGTATATCAGCTATTTAAAGATTAGACAATCCTGGAACTTGACTCACACTCAACCTTGTTGAATCGGACCTAAGTTATTTGTGACTCAAATGGAAGCGACCCCTGCCTTTCTTATGTGACACAGACTCCTTGGAGCCTGGTTGCTGAAATGTGCTCCAAATGAGCCACAAGAGTAAGAGTGAGGTCCAGGGCTGATGTGGGGCGATAAGGCCTGGCTCACACTCTGCGTTCCAGCTCCAGACCTGGCTCTGTGCACAGGGCGTTTTCCACAATGTTGCCACAACTTCCAAAGCACAATGTTGTCTGAGGTATTATTGCACATTAAGATTTCAATTCTTGGACCTAAGGAGCTGTGTACAAAACAAATTGTGTACAAATATTTCTTGATTTTGGTTTCTACATATTTTACCTGAGGACATTATAATGCATTTATAAGGCTATGTAAAAGTTAATTAATGTTAAGAAACATTTATTATAACAACATTTATAATGTAATCAGATTAGAGACAAGTAGTGGACAAAATATATTATTAAGCTAATAATGGTTTATACCCCCAGGTGACAGCATTGTTTGATAAAAGAATTTGAGTTCTGGGTTACACAGCACAGTAGAACTACAATGTCTTTACACATACTGAACAGATTTTTTTTTTTTTTTTTATGACTTATGATGTGCTTACAATGCATTATAGACTTGAATCATGAATCGTCCGTAGATACACCAATATGAGCATGCATACAAAACTACACCTTGTTTTTGTAGTGCAGTGTGTTATCAGTTTGTCATCTGATTTAAGACCACATCTCTCACCTTTCCACACCACAGGTAGATTCCTGATTGGCTCTTGAGTATAAACACGTCATTGGAATTCAGAGAGGAGGCCAGTGCAGGAACCTCAATGGCTTTTGTGTTCAACGGATCAGACCCGCGAACCTGGAACAACCTTATCGGTGGTTCTGGGTCAGAGGCCCCTTTTCTGGATGTGCCCCCCTAACAGAACAATTAAAAACATTTTCTGCACTGTTATAAAAACTGCACACACCAGACTGTATCAGATAAATGATTATAAAAGCAGTCGTACCTCAAAGACAACCATTTTACCCTTGAACATTGCCATGAAGTGTCTTGGTTCTTTGCCCATTGCTATTCTCACTTGGACGGGCTCATCACCGTACTTCTGATCCAAGTCCACAGCCTGAAATGCTGAAGCTGCCACTTCATCCTGGGACGCATGGCGCCCCTAAAATTATGTGGAAAGGAGTTTCATCATGTGATAATCAGAAGCCAAGGCAGTGAAGGAAAGATTTCCTGAAAGATGTCTCATAAGAAACGTTAGATTTCAGAGTATG
The DNA here is from genome assembly GCA_028566105.1 of Hypoplectrus providencianus. Lineage (NCBI taxonomy): Eukaryota > Metazoa > Chordata > Actinopteri > Perciformes > Serranidae > Hypoplectrus > Hypoplectrus providencianus. Next base: position 6,376,699 of record JAOWBC010000710.1, on the reverse strand, counting down.
ATTGTGAGTTATGAAGACACTGGGTGTTAAACCAATCCTCACCTGCCATATATAGAGCAGGTAACACGTCTTGCTGTTGACCAGGTAAGTGTAAAGGATCAGGTAGCAGTCTCCTCCAAAGAAGTATCCGTACCACTGAGGGTCCACAGGGACGAGCTCCAGATCTTCAATTCTCCACACCTGGACACACCACAAAGGACAAAGGTATATAATATGATGTCCGAAGGCGAGTTACTGCCCCCTTGAGGCTATACTGCTCATTACATATCACCTCAACTTGACCGGAGCCGTCGTCCACCATTCGCTCTTGTGCAGCGACCTCAGGCATCACGTGCATCAGAGAGGCGTCAAACTTTTCCTGTTTGATGTGAGCTGAAGCAAAAATATAGTCACAAAAGGAACCCAGTTATATATTATCAGAAGCAATGGGTATTTTTTCAAACCTTTTAGTTTTGTTATGTGGATTTAAGAACACACATACCCACTTTCCCTCTTGTATGCACTTTGCCCAGGCCCTGAGTCTGGTCCTTCACAGTCCACCGCTGGAACAGCTGCTTGAAGAGAGCTGACTCTGCGCCATCATTCACCGTCTCCACATTTGTGGTGATTGGGTAGTTTTTCACTTTGATGAACTCCTTTAAAAACCAATCACCCAGAAAGAATAGAGTTTATTGTAGGGCTGTTGTATTAGGCTTCGTTGATTTTCCTAAGGTGTATCTAATAAAGTGGCAACTATGTCTAAATATGTGCACAGAAGAATAAATCAGACGAACTTATTATGCATATGAAGAGTCACTCACCATAGCTCTGGCCATAGCAGCCTGTCTCTCAGCTTTGTTTGCTCTCTTCCCCTTCCATACAAAGATCTTCGTCCCTCCCTGATCCAGGAAGTAGCAGTCCTAAAGACATACTTACATTATATATATGTATGTATTTATATGTAATTAAATCTCTTCTCAACACAGCAGTTTGAGTCCTAATAGCAGCTTTAAAGTGACACCAGCACCCATGTTGATGTGACACTAATATAAATTGCAAGCAAATTTCAAATTTCCTTCAACTCACATCATGGTTGAGGAGATCCTGAACAAGTGGTCTGGAAGCGACTTCTGTGACCTTCATCTGACCATCAGCATCTGTGACGCTGGAGCAATACAACAAACAATGATAAGAAGACAACTCTTTGACTGGGCATTAACTACCTGAAACACATGATGTCACGGTGAGGGAGCAGCTCACTGGTAGAGTGTGAGATTCGCCTTCTGTTCCTGGTCAGCGGTCTCATCTGGAGGTCCGTCCACCAGCTGAATGCTTCTTTCTCCAAGTACGCTGTTCAGGACCTCCATGTTCTGGGGAGAGTTGCTCTCTGCATTACCTTCGATCACACGGACTTCTGCCCGGCCCCCCCTCTCCCTGTCTCGGATGTCTTTGGCGAACAACATGCCCTGAAAAGCAGGAATGAAATTCAGTTTAATGTAACATTTCATCACATTAACAACCAAAGCAAAATTGAAATTATATCCACTATCAAATGTCGATAGACTTCCTCACATAAAAACTCCAATATTATGAATGAACATGTGCCACACGGAGGTGGTAGCGCTCTCGTGGCTCTTCTGCCCTCTGGATAAGCTCCAGCCCTTCACAACCATAGTTCAGATAAGCCGGTTTGGGTAATCAGTGGATGGCGAAATACATCTGAACTTACTGATAAATACTGTCAAAAATTATGTTAATACCTAAAACATGAATGTCAATGACAAAGTTTCTGTCCTCACTGCATTGTTGATGCATACTGTGCTTTTGAACTGTCAGCGATGGGACAATGAAGCATTTAGAGCCTCTGGCCTTTTTGCAGGAAGAGGAAACTGCACACTCCCAAAGCTTTCCATAAAGCTGTAATGATGGAGTTAAGATCTAGTGAGGGTAGCATGCAGAGCACACTTATCTCAGGGACCTAACGTCTAACCTATAACTATACCATATACATCGATATAAGGTGCTACAAATGATTCAGTATTTTTACATCTTATCCGTTGTTGCTAAAAAAAGAAATTGATAAAAGTGAAAATGTGGAGTAACTGTTCTCTGCATCTTCAAGCCACACGACCACATCAGTTCTCATAACTAAATGTAAAGGTTGCAGTTTTTTCATCAGAGGATAATTTCACCAAAGCAGGCTGCAGGGTTTTGTTAAGATGAGATAACAAAACTACATGGTTAGATTTAGGAAAAGGTAGTTTGGTGTAAAATATCAGCTGATAGTTACAGTAGTTATGTAGGCATCAGATTTCAGCTAAATTGGATTATGTTTGTTACTTTATAACAACATTGACTTTTGGTTTGTAAGACCAGCTTCCTGAGTAAATCCCCTGTGTTTGCTTGACTGCTTTTGCATATCCTATGTGTACTTTGTTGCTCTTTATACTGTATTATCAAATCTGCCTTTGCTCCTACAATAATTGCAGCTACTGCAGGTCACAGCAATAACAGTAAATGCAAATATGAATAATAATGAGATGCTTGTACAAACAAAATATGTGTGTGGGAGGAGGACGTGCACCCACACAGCGAGAAACATCTTACTTTCATCTTTTCCTGTTTGTTGCACTTTGGCCCATTCCACTGAACAATGGTCTTGCCAATGTCCAACAAAAACACATCTCCAAGGTTGAAGCTGTTCCAGCTCATCTCCACCTGAAACAAAACATAAAGCACTCTCTCTTTACATAACATCCCATAAAACACATTTTTTTAATATAACCACTGTGAAGCGTGACACACCTCAGTTGCAATCACTCTTTTCTTCCCTTTGACTTGAAGCAGTCTCTTAACGTCATAGGTGTTGGTTTCAGTGTGCCTCATGCCTGATGCAACTCCACCTTTCTTATAGCTAAACGACACAATGAGTTTTTTTTTTATTATTATAATTATTATTATTATCCTATCTATTAATGAAGGCCTTCTGTACCAATATTTTCACTCACATCACTCCTTGTTTGAAGTATCCCCTAAAGGCTTCAGACTCGTGGTTCTGAACCTCGCGGTGCTGGACCGGGGTGGAGCCCAGGAAGTCATCAAGCTGTATGGTGTAAACAGCAGCTGCACCCTGTTCGTCCTGAGTGGACTGTGAGCCGATCCAGTAGTGGATATCATAGCACAGAGAGCTGCTCACCTTCTGAGTCTGAGAGAAACAGTGTGTGTGGGGTGGAGTGTTGTCTTTCTGATTAGCTAAAAAACTACTAAAGCATTTTGTCTCTGCTTCATTATTAAAAAATAAAACACATGACATATCTAAAGAGCAGAGTCCACAAGTACAACAGTGTTCTTTACAAAACAAACAAGCAGTCATGGCACCCAAAACCACAATTAGTCACCTTCTCAGACTTACAGACAGAAGTACGTAGCAGTCGCCCTCAAAAAAGTTTCCATAGGATTTCTCAGGGATTTGAACCAGCTCCATTTTCTGTTGCACAGAGAGAAAGAGAGAAAAAAAATCCCCTTTCCAGTGTGGCTCAATCTCTTTTTCCCCCAGAGTTGTCACTACTGCTTTAACCATTTACTACTGGAGTAGCACTGCTTAAAATTTTCTAAAATTAAACAATTTTTTTTATTTTTAAAAAGTGTTATTTAGATTGTGTTTTATAAAGATCAAAAGTGTACTCTTTTGTGTAGTTTAAAAATGTCTAGACTACTATATTGCAAATTGTAGAAATGTAGTATACTTGTGACAACATTCATTAGACGTGTACTTGTCATAGTGTACTTCTGTTAATTTCAAGATGTATAGTACATTGAAAAGTACACCTAATAAATATTGAAAAATAATAATAAAATACTTAGTATCAGTCAACAGTTAGATTGCAGCAGCCTCTGTAAAATAAAATTACCTCAACTCTCCAGATTATAAGCCCCGGGCTGTGAGTTACTGCTCTGAATGTGTACTCCATGTTGTTCAGATGAACTCAGTTTCAGTGGCACTTGTGCACTTTGTTGCCTTGTTTCCCTCTTCTGGAAGAAGAAATCATTATGAAATCACTCTTTTGCATTGAAATGTTGAAACAATCCAGATTTAGAGCAAACCTTTATGGAGAAAATGATCAAATCTTCATATATCATCAGCAGAACATACCTGATATTCTTGTTTGCCTTCCCTGCAGGCTTGTGTGCCAACAGCTGATCCTCTATCTGATAACAAAGGGCCCTGGATCCTCTCCCCCTCACTGCCCCTGAAACATTTGCCTGTGTTTGCATGCTCCAGGACCTCTCACGGTGCTCTGCCCAATCACTGACGGAGATGCACAATCCTGTAGGCAAATGGGCTGAAAAAAAAGGATTGACTCATATTCAAATGGACAAACACACACAGTAACACTAATCACCGCCATCTTGTCTATTTATTGTACAGCCCACTCGGTCCTGAAGCACCAAATTCACACCTTATATGGGAAGATGCTCAGCTATGGGTAGAAAAACTGTCTATAAATCACATATTAGTGCTAATACACTTCACAGTAATGTTAAATTATTTATTAGCGACTGACTAACATAAAGATTACAATATTTGTTTGTTTACTATTAGTAGTAAGCACCATTTGTATCATGCTATTCTAGCCACAGTGACCATTTAAAGCACTTTAACGCTGTGAATACACACATCCACACACCAGGGGCTGAAGCTACCTGCAAAATGCTCAGCGGTGGTTTGGAGCTTTAAGTTTGACATTTTCCCCGTCTTGTTTTTGGGGCAGAAGTGACCATATTGAGAGGTTGGAGCAGGAGGGTGGGGTTTCTTTTTAGTAGCCGGTAGAGTCGCCTCCTGCTGGTGATGAGAAATATTGCAGGTTTAAGGCATTTCAACATTGGCCTCATTCTGCTGTCCTGGAGGTTGAAAATTGAATAACCGTCTCAAGTGATGTCTCAGGAGTAAGCATCAGATGGGTCAAAAGACTTCAGATTTGATTAAAAAAAAAATAAAAAAAATCAAACAACCCTGGGGGTAAGGATTTAGAAGAAAAATACTCTGGCTAGACCCCTATATCCTGAGCCATGGCTACGCTAGTTCCTTCTGGCATAATTATCTAAAATCATTTACTTAAGGTCATACATTTGGCAGGGAAAAGGATTATGTGGATTTAAAAAAGGCACCATCTAATTCTGGTTCTGCTCAGTTACATAACATACACATACATGTTAAAAACCCAAGACAGTAATGTATAAGAAATGTTTGTTCTGTTACCATTCCCACACCACCACATACTCAGCACATGAACATGTACACACACACTGGTTTGCTACACACCCACATTTATAAAGAAAATAGCAACTAATTCAATAATAAAAAGGCACATATTCAAAAAAAGCACACCCTTATACAAACAAACCTGAAGCAATGAAGGCACCAAGTGGGTAAAGGAGAGCCATAAACGTGCCTCCACACTACCATGAATTAGAATGAGCATGTTGTAAATAATGATGGACACAATAGACCTTTGGTTGTAGCAGAAACAGCAGTGGTGTATGAAGATGATACAGCCGCTGGGCAGATTTACAAATGAGTTACAACCCTGAACAATACAAGTACTGTTAGGACACACGTTCACTGGCCTCTTTTTAAAATATATTTTGATGGTTTCCAAAGTTTCCAAAGTACTTTTTTCCTCAGGTTTGTGGAGCCTATAGGACAGTCTGTCAGAGGGCCACACACTTTTTCTTTCAAATATAACTAACTAGCTCCAGAATCTGAGATAGCAAAGCTGTAGAACGTCTTGAAGTCGACTTTTAGATTTCTTTATCTTGACAAATGTGTTTTTAGAGAGATGAGAGTTCAGGGTATAACCGAGCAGCACGGATCAGAAGCCAGCTTTCACATTTCCTGGTTTGACTGCTGCCATTAATGATATTAAGAGGATAAAAGCTGTCAGTGGGGCTCAGTGAACCATGTGCAGGAAAACACACCGGAGTGGTTCTGAAAATGTGAAAATGCAAAGTCATGCTTTGTAGTTTTCACAGAATGAAAATAATACTGTTTTGATTTGCAAAATCGATGTACCACTTCAGATGCACACAGTGTAATTTACATATAATCTTCCAAGAGACAACATGAATAAAAGGACGACTGAACTAGTCAAAGCAAACTTATATAAAACTGTCTGTCCTCTTCAAATGTGTCTCTGCCGGATAAAAGGTCATGTGCTTGAAAGCAGCCAACATAAAATGATTCACAAACCTGTGAAACTTAAAGGGACAGGAAGCGGATTATTATAAATTATAGCGTGAACACGTGTTGCCCGGAGTGAATTTTTGTGCGAAATAAAAACCAGGTAAAGCAAGCTGTGTTGATAGAGAGGTGTACAGTGATGCCATTACTGACTTTTGTACAGTGAGGTGATCTTATAATTACAAGTGAGACCACAGACCTTATGTCCCATTTCCTCAGTAATTCATCATTTGACAAACTAACTACTGTTTTTGTTCTGCTGCAGACATCAGGCCCGTATAAAGTACAGGGGACAGCTGGAAAACACAGCACACACGGCTGTAACAAGACCTAAAAATACTCCACTGATGAACAACATTTCCTACATATGTTTCACATTTTGTCTTAATTTGCAATTGATTTTTTTCCCAGTCCTCCACCATAGTTAGTGTTTTTGTGTGTCCAAAATGTGCAAAGAGTGATGAGTTCATATTGTGAAATTTGCTGTTAAAGAAGGTGTAGGTGCTTTATAAATAATGTGAACAAAACCTACAGAGACAAATGCACACTGTTCATATTCAGAACTGTCTTTAAAAGAGCCGTCAGGTTTTCTGTAAGGTTGGGAGACACTGCTATATTATATATAAGTAGAAAGTCCTGCTACAGTGATGTTTAAATGAATCTCTGGCTGCAATGATGGTGCACTGCCAGAGACTCTAACCAATCAGAGCAGACTGGGCTTCTTAAAGAGGCAGTTAATAAAACAGAACATTTCAGACAGAGGGTGCTAAAAAAAAATATGTTCAGACAGAAAGCGAAAGAAATAGTTTTCATAACAATTAATAAATTAAATGAAATAATAGGTTGGGGTTTTTTTTGTTTTTTTTTTTGTTTTTTTTACAATTAAGCACGTAAACATAGTAAAACCCCCCAATACCTGCTTATATTATAGCAGACGACACTTCATCTGTTACAATATTGTGTTACACATTTTTTTTCATCATTGCAACTTTTTCTCTTTCAGTTGATTTAAATTCACATTTCATGGTCTCCTCTTTTACTCCGGAGAACAGTGCCTCACTGACTCCTGACTCCCACTCATGTTACGCTTCCTCCCTCTACGTAACATGTGGTCCTGTGCCACATTAATGTCCAGTGCCCTAGGCAAAAAGAAAATAAAATTCCACCCCCTCAAAGCCTTTTAACAGCAGACTGTTTTATATTTGTAGCTTTTCTTTAAGTCATTAAAACAGGTAAAGGTTCAAGTAAAAATGAAAGCCAGTGTCTTGTCTCCCTCTGAGAGTCTGTGTGCCTCCATCTTCACCAGATGTTTCTGGCTCCTCCCAGACAGCTTACTAAAACATTCCAGCCCACCTCTGGGAATCTGCTGGCTCCTCCACACTCTCCCTCTCAGCTCCAGTCAAACCTTTACAGGAGCTAAAGAGACTGACACAAAATGAGAGGACTCGTTGTCTTGGTTACTTTGGCCTGCTTTGCCAGCGCTCAGCACCAAGCACTGATTGACTACTTGGAGCGGAGGCTGCTCGCTATTGAGGTAAGGCTCACTTTACCTTCCTGCCGAGCCCTGTGCTCCCGAGCCCCTCCGGTGAGGGAAACTTCCAGGGACAGGGCAAAGGCAATGGAATGCAGATGTGGCCAAATCCTGAGGAAAATGCTGGAAAATACAGCTCTCTGAAATGTATAGGTGGTCTGTCTGAGTGACAAACTAAAATAAAACTCCACTTTTAAAAGTTACATTAGTCCAAAAATGACACAACTCATATAAAAATGGCAGTTTGTTAGTTACCAAAAGGAAAATGTTCAAATATTATGAAAGCTGGTTTGTTTAGAAGAGTTGTGCTGTATTGGCATCCCAAAACAGCATGTATAATGATGATAAAGCAAAAATGATTATTTCACCACCTTCCAGAGGATGTCCAACCTGTGTGGAAATGTGTTTTTGTTACTTTTTGTATGTTTCAAATATACATTAAGAATCAATGAGGGTAAAATGTAACAAAGTAAATTTACCCAAGTACTGTACTGAGGTACACAGTTGAGATATTTGTACTTTACTTGAGTTTTTTCTTTCCATGGCACCATTTTTTTTTTCATATCAAACAGACATGCACTTTTTACTTCACTACATTTATTTAGCAGCTTTAATAACTAGTAATGTCATGATTTTAACAATAAAAAACAGGACTAATGACAAAGTCAATTGACAGAAAAATAATTGGAAGCGACTTGGACAATTTTAGCTTTTTTTTTCATGTACATGGCTCCAGCTAAACAAATGTTATGTTCAGCTGCTTTTCCATTTAATAACTGGAATAATTGTTATTTATAGCAATCATTTGGGGTTTTGACAGTTGGACCAAACTTATAATGGTGTCTCTTTGGCTCCAACCAAAAAAAATGTATTCATATAGAAGATAATCTGCAGATCAATCCATAATGAAAATGGTCATTGGTTAATTGTTCCAGTGAGTTCCAGCTCAGCCAACTATACAATAAAATCCTTTTTTTTTTAATCAAAGAGAATTTTTAATCTAATTATATAATAGTACAAGAGGAGTACTGAGTATTTTTACAGTGTAATCATGGTACTTTCCCCACCATTGAAGACCCAGCCATAGCTCTCTATGGGTATTTTGTCATTCAGTTATTCTATTTTTGAGCGAGAAGATGAAATATAAAACCCTGTCATGTCACATCTAAAGTCATCCAGAGTTCATGAAACAAAAGTCCCTCAGTATTCTTCATCTGCCTTGTTCAGTTTCTGAGCTTTTTCTGTCATGCAGTGTCAGATCTTTCTGGTTACCTGCAGAGAAAATCTCTTTTTTCTCTTTCCTCATCCACAGTGAGGTCAAAGGTCAGGGTCTGCGACAGAGCGAGCGGGTAGGATTTAGTGTTTTGCTAAAGGACATTTGAGCAGGGTGGAGACTTGCCACGTGTGGGCTGAACCTGGTCGTTTGAAGGATGACTTTCCTGCTTATTATGTCCTTCAGTCCCAGACTATTTCCTGAGCCTGGAAAGAACATAAAATTATGGCCTTCTGAGAGCTTTCTAGAAATCACTTCACAGTTCCCGTAAAAAACACGTCATTTATTGCTCACATAACTTAGTACAAGCAGGTAGGATGGAAACAAGTGTGTAAAAGACACAGCTAATCATTGTCACCTTAATTCAAAACAGGACCGGATCTCTCTGTGGCATGAGCAAACAGCCCGCTACGCCTCCGAGCTGCGGGAGCTGAAGCAGCAGATGGTGTCCCAGCTGGAGAACCTGGATAAAGAGAAAGAGGCGCTGAGGATGAACCTGGACGGTGTGGGGACGAGGGTGGACCGGGTTGAGCGTGAGCTGGACTACCTGGAGACTCAGAACGGAGCTCAGCCGTGTGTGGACGTGGACGACAAGCTGATAGAGCAGCAGGTGACGCTGGTGCAGGAGAAGCAGAAGGCCAAGTACTCCAAACTGTCAGGTGAGGTGGGACGTGCTGAAACTATTTGGACTGACCGGCTAATAATACAACATCAGTTATCTAGTCACTGCAGAGTCGCCAGTGTTAGGCTACACTCCCTGCCACTCTCTGACAGTGCAAACAACTTTCCCTTTTCTTACAAGTACAAGTAGACAAGTAAAAGTTCTGCATTCAAAACAGAAGTGGTACTAAAATATCAGCATCAAAATGTACTTAAAGTATCGAAAGTAAAAGTACTCGTTAGGCAGGATTATTATTTTAGATGCATTTATCTAAGCAGCATTTTTTTTTTATCATCCAGGTACAGTTGATTTTAACTACATAATATACTTTTATAAGCACACATAATCACTTAAAATTGATCATAGTTCGCATGTGAGGTCTTGGCAGTTGTGCAGATCCTGATGATCCTGCAGGTGAAGTCGTGGGACTTCAGTTATGTCAGACTTAAAGGTGCAGTGTGTCTGATTTAGGGGACGTCTTTGAATAAATTAAATGTGATAGTCAACTATGTTTTTATCAGTGTATAGTCACCTGAAATCTGATAGAATGGTTAGCTTACAATGAGACTTTCATATCTGAGTGGTGTTCATTTGGTTCAATCTGCAATGTCACGCAAGATGCCACATAAGAAAACCAGCAGGCAAACCGTGGTACAAACCGTGGCACTGCAATATTTTATATGGACTATTTATTCACTGACTAACCAAAAAGAGAAAAAAACATGCTATGTCATGATATGTATTATTAGCTAGAAACATTTAAAGATCATACATCTAAAGTATTTTCATGACTTTAGACATCGATACCTCCAGTGTGACTTAATACAATTTTCTCCATCTAAACTGCATTTAAAATGCCCCAAATTTCTTTGTTCTTTTGCAATTTGAATCACAACACAAACACTGTCCAGATGGTATATCATAAAATCACGTAAAACCTGTTGTCTGTTGTTTTCAGACTGCAGCGACATGATCTCCAGCATAAAAGCCATGAAGATCTTAAAGCGAGTCGGTGGGCCAAAGGGCATGTGGACCAAAGACGGCAGCAGGGGCTCTGGGAAGGTCTACATCTTTAACGGGACGGATGAAGACACCATCCATGAGTTTGCTTCTGTTCAGGACTTTGCCCGCTCGCTGGGCATGTCGCTGTCCCGGGATGTGAAGCTGCCGTCCGCCTGGAGGGGAACTGGACACGTCGTCTTCAACAACTTTGCGTATTATATAAATCAGGTTGATGAGATCACGGTGGTTAAATATGACTTGAAGAACAGTTCTGTGACGGACCGTGCTGTGTTCCCAGTGCAGGACCATGTCCCCGTGTACGGCCTGACCCCAGAGACACTGATGGACCTGGCTGTGGACGAGGAAGGCCTGTGGGCCATTTATTCCACGCGGCAGAGTGAGAGGTACATCTCTCTGGCAAAAATGGACGCCAACTCACTGGACATCGAGCAAATGTGGGACACAAACTGTCCCAGAGAGAATGCCGAGGCGGCTTTTATCATCTGCGGCACTTTGTATGTGGTGTACAACACCAAGCAGCCCGGCCGCTCACGTGTCCAGTGTGTGTTCGACGTTAATGGGATGGTGACCAATGAAGACGCGCCGCTGGTTTACTTTCCAAAGCGTTACGGCGCCCACTCCAGTCTGAAGTACAACCCGCAGGAGCAGCTGCTGTACGCCTGGGACGACGGCTACCAGATCCTGTACAAGCTCATCATGAAAAAGAAACTAGAGATTTGAGCCTGATAGTAAGCCTCACCATCCTCCCAACACTCTCATACACCAAACCAGAGTTTAAGCCTCAGAACTATAAATCTCAAGTACTTTACATTACTGCTGACCATTTTAATGCATGCTGGAGGAGCCTGCTCTCCTAAAAATTACACTCCACTACAACAGAACTGAAGGGAAAAAATAATCTTTCTTATTAGTTTTAGTTATTAGTTTTTCTCCTTTCCATGTAGGGAGCACTCGAGCATTGTATGCAAAATGGTCAGCAGTAAGTTTTCATTATTTATAGTAAATTGGTTTAACATGCAAATCCCCAGTAGGGTCTTTAAGTCTGAATGTCCAAAAAACAAAAAAAAAGTGCTGTATTGTAGAACCGTTTCTGAATACACATCCAGATTTTCTGAGACATATGTCATCAACACTTTCCCACTTACCTGAGATCTGAAGAGTTAAATCAGTCAGAAGTTTAGCTGATTTGTGATTTTATTGGACCACTCACTTTAACTTATTGTCACAATCTCCATCTTTAAACTTTTCTAATTTTTTTTTGCTGTTTTATTATATTTTGACAACAGAAATCTTTGTGACATTGCTGAGTGCATAAAACCACATTTTTGTTTGTTGTTCAGTTTAATTTAACTTCTGTTCTTGTCCCCTTCAGTCATTCAACTCGCTGTTTAACAGGGAATCAAAGACAAAGACAACAGCAGTACGTGTAGCACCTATACTGTAATATTCAGACCAAACACAGGCTTTCATGTTGCTGAACATTTATCATATACAAAAAACAATACGCACTGTAGTTCAGGAGATGGCATTTAAAATCTAGTTATGCTTCATATTTCTTTTATTTTAGATTTTTAATTTATCACTTATTATAAATATTAATATGTCTAATACACATTGTCCATTAAAGCAATAACTTTCACATTTTAAAATATAACCAAGACATTAGGATACTTGTTCACAGCTAGCTGGATTGTGCTGTTTTATGTCTCTTTTTATACTTTTTCCCAAGTCGAGCACATACATACTTAGTGGCTTTAACTTTTTAGAAAATGAAATCACCAAGATTAACAAAGAGCACCACTATTTGAATTGTGTCTCTCATATAATGTAGTTTTTTATTATTTATATCTTAATACAACATATCTGTCTCTTTTCTTTTTTTCATTGATGCAATAAATGGCAAAAAAGCACCTGAACAAAGAATCTGTCGCCTTCTCTGTACAGGACATTAAAGACGCCATTTGTAAGATTTTAACATTTTAAACTCTGGCGCCCCCATTGGTGGCAATAGGAAAGACAGTGCAGACAACTTTCTCCATTCTTCTGATTTGTGTGATAACTTTGTGTTGCTGTACATCTTTTCATGAAATCAGCTTTGTTTCTTGCAGGTAAATTCACGGACATGACATCTAATAAAAACGTACTTAGTTTTAAGTTTGTTGGATCATTGTGTTTCATTGGAGCATAAACTTAATGCAATGACAGCCTGACAGAAATCCTGACACCCAGAAAGAAGAGCATATTTCTCACACCGTCATTAGTTCATAATAAAGCCTTTTTTTTAATGGAAATCAACCCAAACATTGTTTACTGTTGCAAGGTTAATCACCTAAAATATTTCCTATATTTTATGTTAAATCTTGACCTTAAAAGTAACTAAAGCTGTCAGTTAAACGGAGTGGTGAGAAAGTTCAAATATTAGCCTCAAAAAGATAGTTGAGAAGAAGTATGATGTTACACTAAATGGAAACACTCAAGTAATCCAGTATCTCAAAACTATACTTCAGTACAGTTGTTGAGTAATATTCCACGTAGTTATTGTGCTCTGTTCTTTCAGACACTGGTGACATGCACAAGCAGCTGGATGGGCCACCTACGCAAAAAACAGACAAGCTTGGATTTAATATTATTGTGAATTCATTCTCTAGTCAGGATATTACATCGCCTCATCTTATAAATAGCTAATATTGGTTTACTGCTTTATAATATTCTGATCACTGTGTCACCTTTGACCTGCTATGTGTGATTTCACAATTTTGAAGACATGAAGGTGTTAGCACATCATCAGAGCCACATCATGTCACAAAAACATAAATCCACCCTTTCCACTGGAGAAAATGACCCCATGGGCAGAGAAAACTGCTCCTTATTCATGTTTATTACCGGATGCCAACTGTAGAGCTGGACGTGCCAGAGATTAATGAAGTGGAACAGTAATTTGATTTAACATTGTGAGACAGTGTTGGAGCCTGGTATTTCAGTCTCACAAACTATTTGGCGTTTAATTGTTTCACTTGGCTGCAGAACTGAGAAAAACATCACTGACTTTAGCTCAAACTGTGACAGACCGCCGACCTTTTAGATGAACCCAGATGAGCCTCACACAGACAAATGGTAACAGTTGTTTAAACAAGTTTATTTTTTCAAACTGTAAATAAACAATAATAATAAAAACGGTTCATTAAGTTTGAATAAAATCTAGAGTAAGAAAGATGCAACAGCACATTCAATTCTGTAAAATCTGAATTACAACAGGGAACATTTGTATTTCACAACTGTATGTACAGAGCCGAGAACTTCAGTGTGTTGAGTCGTCCTGAACGACCACTGAACATTTCTGTGTGTTAGACAGCAAAAGGTGCTGTTATAAAATCAGTTTAACACCCAGATTTTTAATTTAACTGCGAGAGATCAACTTAAAGGAACAAACTGTTGTATTCGTGTTCTTTTAGCACCAACTGTTTTACATCAGCTGACGATGTTTGTTTCCCTCAGCTGCTGCTCACACTCTGAAGTTTGTTATTTGCACTATCCCACAAACTTTACTCTATCTACTGGACTATTTGAATTTGGACATCCTAAAGCCAACAGCCTGTTGGAATATAACAGCAGAGTGTACCCGAGCTGCACTCAGTCAGAACACCACCCCGATCACAATTAACATGGAAAAAATGGCAGTTGCTCACAAATATTCAGAATAATAATATTGACAATTATAGAACTATTTTAACATCATGGCTGAAAAACTCCCAGGACGTGAAGTTATCAACAATTATCCATGAGAGGATCCAACACATGCTGTAGTGCCCACTGTTTCTGTCCATTCCAGTCGTGGTGTGAGGCGAGGCGAGGCGAGGAGGTCCTTATTGCTTACACACCGCTGGCATTAAAATAGATATTTTGCTTCACTCAGAGTCTGAGGTGAGGAATCGGCATGGTGACGTCACGGAAGTATCTGTGTACGAGGGCGTTTTTGGCAGATATCCTTTTGTTTGGGTCATAATTCAGCATTTCCTGTAAGGACACAAGAAGAAATGGAGATATTCATTAACATTATCTGTCTATGAGGTACAGGTTACAAACTCAGACCTACATATAGCAAAAATGTTTGATTTGAAACAAGGGTTTTTGGAAAAAGGCATCATATAATTTATGACAAGGAACATCAAATCCTCTCTAAGATGCTTTATAGGCCTACCTCTGAAAAATGACTGAAACACTTATTGAAAGTATTGCTGATTTTCTTTCTGTAAACACTGTGGCATGTGAATCTTAAAACCGAACCACCAGTCTTTTTTTTTTTTTACTTGTCACTTATTTCAGTTTAACTTTCTCATTAGGATGACTTGTCGTCTTTTATGGCCTCTAACTTCAGGTTTTAGTCCTCATGATGAAACGTTTCCTTTGTCTTATTGGAATCTGGAGCCGTACTTTTACCCAAGTGTAACATTTTGTCATCATCTTTGGACCTGACACCAAATCTCCTCTGCACATGTCACTGTTGCTTAATGAATCTATGAACTGAATGACAGATATTCTCACTCCTAGCAGTTCTCTTCCATCCTCATCCAGAATCGGCACCACTTTGGATAAATCTTGTCGGGCCCACTTGGGGAAAGATGGTTTGTAGTCGGGCATCGACGTGACTCCTGGCCAGACCGTCTCATCAGGTGTGCCCAAGGTGCGGAAGATTCGGAATAACTGATCAATTTCGGAGTCTCCTGGGAATAAGGCCCTCTTGGTGAGCTGCAGGGCAGAGGACACAGAGGGGAGTCTGTTGGTTAAATGTTATGTTTGATGCATTGCGCCTCATGCTGTGCAGGCGTCACTCATTAGCACTGATCTTGTTGTAAAACAGGAACCAAACGCAAATTACCATTTCAGCAAAGATGCACCCCAGACTCCAGATGTCGACAGCTGTGGAGTAGTATTTACAGCCCAGGAGGATCTCTGGTGCCCTGTACCAAAGTGTTACCACCTGAAAAATATCACACAAGTTAGAAAATAGAGCTCTGGAAAAGAAAAAGGGACTACTGCAAAATGATCAGTGTCTGTGGTTTGAATATTTCTACTTATACATTTGGATAAAATAACATTTTCATATTATTCTATAAACATTTCCAATCCAACTTCCAAAAACAGATATCGTCATTTAGAGCGTTTATTTGCAGAAAATGACAACTGGAGAAATAACAAAAAGATGCATGCTTTTCAGTTCTCAAATAATGCAAAGAAAATTAATGAGACAATACTACATTTTAACTGAGAAAGAGTCCAGAAATCAATATTTGGTGGAATCACCCTGGTTTTAAATCACAGCTTTCATGCATATGTTAAGAAATATTTTGAGTGGTTAATTTTTTCCAGAGCCGTATGTCTCTGTAAGAAATTAACAAACAAATATCACAAAAATGTGCTGAAACAAAAATCCTAACACAGCTTTGTTTAGTGACTTGAAGCCTATAAAATAAAAATAAACATGATATTTTTCAGATGTTTTTCTGCATCTGGGGTGCTGTTTTTCTGAAGAAGCCTGGTGATATGCATGAACAGGGAAGCTGTACACTGTACCTCGTGTGTATATGTGCGGACGGGCACCCCAAAGGCTCGTGCCAGGCCAAAGTCAGCGAGCTTGATCTCCCCCTGGGCGTTGATGAGGAGGTTCTGGGGCTTCAGGTCTCGATGGAGAACCCTGTGAGAGTGGCAGAAGGCCAGGCCCTGCAGCAGCTGGAACAGATAACTCTACACACACACACACAAACACCCAAAGTGTGAGTCTGATTGCTTTTGATTTCTTGTAGAGATTGAGACCGATCTGTGCTGCAAATGTAGCTGCTCTTTACCTTCACCAACGGCAGGGGGATGCCAGTGACCGTGAAGGAGTCCATGAACTTCTTTAGATCCTGATGAAGGAACTCAAACACAAGGTAGAGCTTGTTCTCCGTGTGAATGACATCCCGCAATCTGGAGGATGTTTAAAGACAGTTTGGCTGAAATAACTCAACAGTAACATGCAACACACTAATCTCAAAAGGATAAGATGATGAAAAAGTGTAACATTGTGCACTTACTTGACAATGTTTGGGTGACTGAGCTCTTTGAGGAGTGAGATCTCTCGGATGGCAGTGCTGGGTACACCCTCCGTTTCTCTGAGAGACATCATAAATAGACAGGTTGTGATAATGAATATTTGTTATCTTTTTAACTGGGATGTTCATTAAATTCATTGAAAGTCAACCTAAAAAGCAAAGCAACTTAAGACACAATAACTTGGACTTCCATTGGTGAGCCAAGCTGTACAGTGAGCTTGTCTTATACTGGCACTAAAAATACTTTACATCACTGCCCCAACAAGAGATAAGCACAGCAATGCTTTGGCTGCACTCCAGAGTCAGAAACACTGGAGAAAGTGAGAAGCTAATGCCACCTGCTGAAGCCTGTAAGATTATGTTCCAAAGTAATATTACAAAAAACAAACGATTGCTTAAGTAAGCCTAAGCAAAGTAAGCATGTTTTGTATGAAAAGGTGCACTTAAGCAGCAATCAGACCAACGTAAAAATGAATGTGCGTGTTTCTGTTTGTGTTCGGAGTGGGTATCAAAGTTTTAAGCACCTTTGACCCAATTTTAAATTGTCACGTGACACCTCAGATTTAATAGGTTTCATAAACACCGCCCATGGATTATACTTGGTCGGCAACTAACAGTTATTTCCATTACCGATACATCTACCGATTATTTTCTCAATCAATTTTTTGTCTTAAAAATATCAGAAAAGTGCATAAATGTCCATCCCAGTTTCTAAAGCAAAATGTGTTGTTTTGTTAGATTAAACCCCAAAGTTATTGTGTATTTAACATACATATTAAAGAGGCTGGAAACAGCATTTTCTGCTATTTTTGCATGAAAACAAAATTGATTATTTTTCTTTTGTCGTGGACTTTAGATAGGAAAGGACCTTTCTTAATAAATGTATCATATTATTGTGTTGTCCTTGTTGGGATAGCTGCAGATAAAGTGTCAACTTGCCATTGTAGGTGTGTTTAAGTGTCGAGAACACTTTAAGCAGTGTCTACAATTAGTTACCGATCAAACACTTTTTGTTGTAAATAGTGACTCGGGCTGATGGAGGAAGCTGTCACGCCCTGGTGCATGAACTAAACAGTTCAATCATGTCTGCAGCAAAGTAAAACAGCAGTTAGCGGCAGTGGCGTTAGCTCGGCCTCCCGGGGCGCACAGATGATAACTAACAACACTCGGGACTGAACTTACGTATCGAGCCGGATCTTCTTGAGAGCAACAGTTTCTCCGGTGACTTTGTTCTTGGCTTTGTAAACCACTCCGTACGTCCCCTCTCCTATCTTCTCCACCTTCTGAAAAGTATCCATTTTAACAACTCAACTGGACGGGAGGAGAGCCGGTGTTTAGCTCGTTAGTAGCACCTTCCTCTTTGTGTGTGAGCTAACAGCTCGGTGGCTACAGAGACAAACGGTACCGAGCAGCGAGGGGACCGACATAAAACTAACCGCTCCTCGTAAGCTTCAGGCGGCCCGGATCCACCACAGCCTGCAGGCAGGGGTCCTGAAGAGTGTTACCTGTCTCTGGTCAGAGGGAAACAGCTAAACGCTGTTGAATCCGGTCATTTGTTGACCCTGAAGATGACAATATCCGTAAGTATGTGGATTAGCGTGGCGGTGGCTCTGGAAAACACTGAACCAACACTGTAGCGTTTCCCGCGTTACCCCGGCGGCGCTCGTTTTTGTGTTCAACACACACCGGGTAATACAGCCGGGCGGTGTTGAGAAGACACGCCTCAAAAGTCAGTTTGAGTTTACAGTCTGTGGTTAAGGGTAACATGTAATAGAGTTTGTGAAATCAGATTATTATCATCTGACCAGATTACATGTAAAGACATGCAGCTAGAAAATGTTTGAAATTTGGAATTAGTTTGACCAGTTTTAAATGCAAAATATCCGTTTCTTGTGTCTGTTCTATTTTCAGAAGTCATTTAATTTCACCATGTAAATGCGGAATATGCAAATTATACTGATATTTGCATTTAATTTTTTTTAAGATGTTTGAAGAATGTATCAAAAACGATTTGATAAATTAAGGTTTAAGGGTTGTTTCATATTTTATATATAAAAATCAGAAATGTTTCATTGATCACAATTGCAAATTACGTTTTGCTACAATAAATAAATGTGTTTGATATGAAGTAGTCCAAAATATTAGATTTTTTTATGCAATCTATAACGTTACTAACTACAGAAATAATCATTTTTTAATTTCTTTTCAGTCACTGATTTCATTTCAAAGAAATCTGACCCAGTCCTGACTGCAGCGAGATGTGGCGGGCAGAGCCTCGAAGAGAAACAAACATTCAATAAACGAACCTCGTTGGTCACGTGACGACACAATGATGACGTTTTACGCACGCAAACTCGGAAGGCGGAAGTGGTAACAACAAAAGCATGAACAAAAGTCGTTATTGTGGTTCCTCGGTGTTGGTGTAGTTTTCACTAAACTCTGTGAGAAAACATGGATGCGTTCAAAGCGTCCTACTGCACTGTGTTGGATAAGAAGAGTCAGGCTAAGTTTCTGTGCTACACACGCAGAAAAAATGGATTATTTAATGTCTGTTTGACAGATGCTGCTGATGTTTGGACCACAGAGTACACAGAGGACTCACTGAACCAGTTCAGACAGAAGTTTTCCCTAAAATCTACAGAGGATTACATCCTGAAGCTCAGGTCTGCCTTTGGCAGCGGGGACGTGTCTGTGTTGGTGCAGGACACCAATGTACAGCTACATGTGAGCTGCAGTCCAGCTGACCTGACTGTGACTCTGAGCCGGCTGCAGGGCGCTCAGGCCACACAGGAGCTGAGGGAGCTGTTGTTCGGGATGGCTGACAGCCTCGCTCAGCCTGACAGCACCAGTGGACCCCCCTCTGTCAGCCCGGTGAAGAATCACCACAGACGGCCCCTGGACTTTGAGCCCCAGCAGCCACAGACCGGTGGACCCTCAGTGGCCTTGAAGAAACGTCTTCCAGGGACATCACTCATCAACCCAGGAACCAAGAGGAAGCACCAAGCAACTGGTGTGGCCTTTGATGATGAAGATCAGAGCTGATATGATCCGATCTGATACTCTGCTCTGTCATATTGCTGCTGTACAACCACAGACGAATGTTCTTTTAACCCACTATTACAACATCATGAAGTTAATGCTATGTACAAAAAAATCACAGCATGATAACATATAATGGACACTGATTTTAATTATATTTTTATCTGTCAATGAATTTTTGGATTTTTATTTTCATGTGGAAAATGAAATAAAGAGTAAGTTTCAACAGCTGCACAGTAAGTTGGGTTTTTTTTTTTTAAATAAAAATGTACACACTTCTTGTACCAACTACAAATAAAAAGTCTTTATTTTTAATTAACAGGAGGCAGTCAGCCAGTGTTGTAGTTGTTACCTAAAAAAATAATTTAATTATGTTTTAGTCTATCAAAAACTTTTTTTTCCTTTTTTTTTTTTTTTTTTTTTTAATTTTATCTGTTTTAACAATGTAATAGGCTACACAAAAAAATAAGTTTACTTATTTTTCTCAGATGTTTTATTTTTATATATTTATAAAGTATGTGCTTGTTTGGATGGCAAGATAGATAGATACATACATACATACATACATGCTTGTGCATGGGATAATGCAAGATACTTTGGATAAAACAATAGATAGAACGATAAGAAGGTAGACAGATAGACTGATGGGATAATGTACAATGTTTTGGGGAAAGGGCATGATCATCAGGTTCGGCTTTGTTTCAAGAACATATTAAAATCTGCCAACAGAGAAAGTTTGTCCCAAAAAAGCCAATTGTCAAGGTCCTCCTTCCTTTCTGTTTTGTGCTTGATAGTCATAAGATTTAAGTTGGGGGTGTGGGTAGGGTGCCATCATCGTCATCATCATCATCATCATCATCATCATCATCATCATCATCATCATCATCATCAT
>JAOWBC010000710.1:6316914-6344779 GCA_028566105.1 Hypoplectrus providencianus | reverse complement strand
ACATATAATAGATATATGTAAATTTAAAAAATGCTATCTGTTTTATATCAACTGATAACATGACATTTTGAGCATTTAGTAGCTTCCTATGGCTCTGACCTTACTACAGTTGGTTGCATGTAACTTATGCTTAATAGCAAGTCCTGGTGTCATTTAAAATAACTAGTGCATCATTGTGGCCTAATTGTTCAGGTGCATTTCAGTTGGTGGTTCAGTATGTCAGTAAGGACTTTGACTTACTTGAACCTCCTAGCATGCAAGCTTAGTGACATTTAGATCTGCTGCTAGAAATTTGTGTAGCAGAAAAGACACAAAATGTTTCCATTGCATGAGATTTGGATTTTCTCTGGTATAGAGAAAAGAATAAGAAGGATTTTATTAAAATAACATCTAATTTCTATGGTCCAGTAAATGCAAAGTGCAGAATACTAAAAAAAAAATTAATAATAATCAAATACACATTTCAAAAGCATTTGATTAAAATCCTGTCCATTTCTGCCTATAAATTATGTCTAAAACCAACAAAAGATGCCATGTCTGGACTGCAGTAAACTAGATAATATATAATATGTATGACATGTCATTGATGGTTCTCATGGTCTCAGCAGTTATTTAGTTTGAGCAGAGATGCAATCAGGAAGTGGTGGGTTACAGGAACACTGCAGCTGAGTGCACTAAAAAAATACAAACATCACCCTCTGATCTCTGCTCAATTAAAATGATGTATTAAGATGTTGCAGAGGCAGGATACATTCCTGCATCGAGCTGACAAAGAGCTGCTGGTCGTAACATGCACATCATATGACACACTGCAGTGCAGGCAAAAAGGCTGACGTCAATGCAGCAAATCTTTAATGGCAGAAGCTATATGGTCTGGCCTGCACAGTGGGACCTAACATGTGGAGTGTTAGAGGACAATATGGCTCTTGGTAACATGGTGAGCCGCTGTGAATCAAAGAAAAGGTGGCAAGAAGTGGAGGCTGTTGCATTGTGTCCTGATGTCCATTCATACTGACTGTAAAATGTAGTCTTTCGGCCATATTGGGAATCTCTCTCGCCTTTCTCAACAAAACTATTTGGAATATCTGGAAGAAACATCAGCGTGGTTTAATTTATGCACGCTCTATAACGCCCTTTCTCTGCCTCTCTCTTTACTTACATGCATTAACGAATATCCCCCCAACAGGCTTGTGCAACACTGCAGCGCTCCATTACAGTAATTACACAAACACAGCCGTTAATCATCCCCCTCTGTTAAAATGTCTCTCGGTCACATGTACCAAGTGTCGTTAAGCCATCTCTGTTCACTCCGGACGTGCACTGCAGCCAAGACTAAACCCCACGGCTCTGCTAGAGGGCCGTCATTTTTCACATAATGATCCCTATCTTGGTTCTGGCAGCCCTCCTGGATCTTACCAGGCCTGCAGCTATTCATAGGTTAGAGCATCTTCAACACTTGCCTGAGTCAAACTGGTAGGAGCATCACCAAGATCCAGATTTTAGACAGATAACCAAACCAGACATGAACAAGTCTTGAGACTGGAGTTGAGTCAGTGAGCAGATGCCACACAAGCAGCTACACAACTCTGATTAATTTGAATCTTTATTGGTCACCACTCCCTAGCAATTGATGTAAGAATGAATGCAGTTTCCCTCATCTGTCCTCTCCACTGTAGAAACCTCCCAGAGTCCAAGATGTAGATTTAAAGCTAATTGCAGCACAAACAAAAGGTTTTAATGAAGCAGCTTCAAGGAGTTTTTATGTGGTTTGTAGCACAAAAGAAGCTAATAGGAAGATTAATATAGTATGGTTGAAATAAGAATCAACCTTGAATTTGTGGGGTTGAAAGGATTCAAAGCAGAAACTGAATTGTCCCCCTTCCTCCTAGTCAGGTAATATTAAATTTAAGTAACAGGTATACAATGTTCTTTGATTTCTTTCACTTGCTTCCAGCACAAATGCATGTTGGTCAGATCGAGATGTTTATGACACATAAGGGATGGGATGCTACCACCAGAAGTCACCAAAGCTAGATTTGTTTAAACATTTATTTTAGAAGTTGAAATGCAAAGTCAGTTTGGTGCATCAGTGCTCTGCTATCACTGCTGACTGCCATTAATATTTAGATTTATCATCAGAAACCACACCAAAGATCTTATATGAACAAAGTGGAAACCCCAAGCGCCCTTTAATTAAATCCCAACACAGTATGTTTACTCCTTTTGATTTCATCCTGTAAAATGGGAAAATCTAAAAGCCTTTTTAGGTTTGAAACATGACACACATACTGCGAGTTCAATATATGGAACAGATATTCTAGCCTGACACTGCCAAAGAAGAAGCATGATTGAATTTATGGCTCCTTGGGGAATTCTCCCAGAGCCCAGAGGATCAATCACTAATGGTAACATCTGGCTGAGGGTCAGAGTTACTGATTAATCATTGAATTGTGTATTTTGTGTTTGTGCCTGACACATGTGCTGCTAATTAAATCGAGAAATGCATATATAGTCTTAACAACAAAAAGAAACCTTGACATGTGGACACATTGGAGCAGGATCCAGGGAAAGAATAGAAAGTGAGATGTGGTCTGAGCGGAGAGCGAGGGACAGAGAGGGAGGGAGAGGAGAGAGTTACTGACCATAAAGCAGGTTGATTAGATTACAGAGCTAAGACTAACATGAGCCATTATTACACAGAGAGCCAGACCTCGGCAGCAGCAGCCATGCAGCCATGGAAGGAGGAAAATCAAGTGTGTGTGCTTGTGAATGACAGACTAAAGATGTGATAACTATACTTTTACTTAATCCAGATGCTCCATCAGGAAGAGGAAACCCAAAATTGAATCTAATTATAAAAAGTGCTGAGTGTAGGTTAAAGTAAAGACTACTGGTTGATGTGCAACAGTGTGCTTGTTTGAAAGAGAAACAAAAGTGACAAATATGGTGTATTTGATTTTGTATTATATTATGTACAAGGGAGCATAAGTGGACATGATGGGAGGTACCAAGGAACACAGGGGACACAAAGAGAAGACAGTGCCACACCCAGTGGCCACAGGGCATGCTCAGAATTACGTCAACTTTATATGAGAGTGGTAGCCTGTCTGCAGTCCTCAATTAAAATGACTACAGACCTCACACACACAGTCAGCACAGGTTTAAAGATGCTGCTTCACAGAATATCACCAATACTCAGGTTACATTTTATCCAACATAGATTATATTGTACAATTTTGTATGAAACACTGATTTAGCTGCCTGCTGGACAAATCATTCAGGGTTAATGTTGGCCTTGGTGGCTGATTTAGTAATAATGTGTCATTGCATGTCATAACTGAGCTTCTGGTTTTATGCATTCTGTTGCTTACTGGCATGTTAGCAATACCAACCCACCTCTATAGAGAAATGCACTACTGATGGTATCATAAGTACTTATTTAGTCCCTGATATAGATAAATTATAACACCCTATGTCAAGTGCAAAATTTCCAATCATCACTTAAGCCAAGAGAAGCGTTTGGTGGTGTCTGTATCTGCAGAGATCCTGCACTCTTCCTGAATTTCCTCTTTTCTTTCCATTGTGTTTGATTGAGGATGTCTGGGCGTCTCCTTTTGTGCAGCCCCCAGCCACAGTCTAGAGAGGGCTAGAGATAAAATTGTCCTGTTTTAAGATTGTATACATGCATTCAAGAGAAAATGGTGGCCAAAACACTGAAAAAGTAATTATAGTGAGAAAAGTGGACAAAACTTGTTTCCATTTACTGACAAGCATCACTGTCACCAGTTGTAGTTGTTGAGTTGGGGAGGAGGGGCCAACCTTTGTGTTAACAAACAGTACAGGATAAATTCTACTCATTGTGCCTTTAAAGGTGCTTTAAATGGAGGTTTTCCATTTGAATACTGATTAGTAAAAATTGTGTATTATGTTTATCAACTTTATTAATACTATCAAGTGCTGACCTTGCCCATCTGGCATATTAAATTTTTGATTTCAAGGTTATATTAAACATGACTCTTAACTCATGTTAATAATGTCATCCTATACTAGAAATCATTCATCCTGGGACTGTTGTTTTTTTGGGACAGTCACTTGTCTTTGACTTGTCATCTTTAAGTCCTGATTTTGACTCTTTGCCAGAAAAAAGAACAACAAACATTGTTCACCAAATATCATGACAGATTTTTGACAACTCTTATTGTTCTGACAGGGATTACTGGATCTAGTGCTTTCGAAAAGGATAGAATAACTGCGGAGTCATGGCTCTGCCCCAGACGCCCAGAATATCAATAAAGTGTTCCATTACTGTAAAAGGAGAGAGAGACACAGAGACACAGAGGAGAGAGGAAGGGAGACAGATGGCGGGGAAAAAAAGAATTAAATCAATGTATCCACGTGATTCAATTTAGGCTACAATTTCACAGTTTCTGATTGAGAACCAGGTAACAGTATCCTTGATGCACACATTCCATTGTAAAGTTAAGATGATTTCATATGCAGGTAAGAGAGAAATTGTAAGATGTAGGAGATGTGGATGAACAGGAATCAGAACAGAACCAGAGAACAAGTGTCAACGAGGGCATTGATCAGAGAGGCGAGGAGGGGTGGGCGTGAGGAGACATCTTTAGATATCAATGCAGTAATGTGGAAGCCAGTCTGGCCTTCTGCCAAGCTCTCTGGTTAAAAGGGTGGAGCTGTCGAGACGGAGAGTAAGACAGAAAGGGGCAGGGTCTATCTGTGAAGGGTAGGGAGTGGCCAGAGCGTGTATGCTGATGAGTGATTGAGGAAGAAAGGGTTTGTGTGGGTGGGGTGAGGAGGAAAGAAGGAGGGGCAGGCGTGAGGATGATGGGATAGCAAGCCTGTGTGCATAAAAACCCGCGGCACTCTTCAGTCCGATGTCCTGTTGCTTCACGAGCATCTTTAAGCCTCCAGCTCTCTTTCTTCTCACTGCAAGAACAGAACAAGACCAACCATGAGCCACTCTTCAATGCATTCCTCAACTTCCTACAGGCGCACCTTTGGAAGCCCTCACCCCATCGCCATGTCCTCCTACTCCTCTGTGTCCTCCCGTATGCCTGCTTCTGGGGGGCGCTATGGCCGTTCAATGTCACCTGTTGTTTCGTCCCGTGCCACCACCTACCACCAACAGCGTTCTCGCCCCGTCGCCCAGCCCCCTCGCCTCTCCTACGACAAGGTGGACTTCACCCTGGCTGAAGCCATCAACCAGGAGTTCCTCACCACCCGCAGCAACGAAAAGGCCGAGCTGCAGGAGCTCAATGACCGCTTTGCCAGCTTCATCGAGAAGGTGCGTTACCTGGAGACGCAGAACAGCTCTCTGCAGCAGGAGCTGAACCAGTTCAAGGGCCAGCAGCAGCACGGTCAGCCCAACCGTGCCTCTGAGCTCTTCCAGGAGGAGGTGAGGGACCTGCGGCGCCAACTGGACGCCACCGGAAAGGAGAGGGACCAGTACCTGTTGGAGAGGGACAACTTGGCTGAGGACTTGGCCCTGTTAAAGCAGAGGTTGGTACCAGCACATAAAGTATGACAACCAAAGATAGATAGATAGATAGATGGATGAATGGATGGATGGATGGATGGATGGATGGATGGATAGATAGATTGATCAAAACAATAGGTAGGTGGATAGATAGACTGATGGAATAATGTACAGTGTTTTGGGTAAAGGACACGGTCATCAGGTTCGGCTTTGTCTTCAGAAAATAACAAAATCTGGCAACAGAGAAAGTTTGTTCCAACAAACCCAAATGTCAAACTCCTCCTTCCCTTACATTTAGTGATTGTCAGTCATATGCTTTGAATTGTGGGTGTGGGTAGGGTGTCATCATCCCCATCACCATCAAATCAATAATTGATATTGTTATAATTTACTGCACATGGTCCACTTTAAGCACAGTGAAGGTGGAGAGTCACTGGGCGTTTACCATTTGAGCACTCCAGTGATGATGGTGGTGTAGGGCGTGGCACATGTGCACACAGCATGATACAGGACACTGCAATGCAACCTGCGCATGACATCGTTCTCACATATAAGTTTAGGTTTGCTTACTACTCAGTACTTTGGAGCAAAGTCACCAACAGAAAACGGTAACAATGCATTAATGACAAATTAGATAAGGCAGCTCTGAGTTCCATGCAACCAAACTGCATTGTCAATTTCTACGTTTTTCCTCCAAGGTTAGGTT
Source organism: Hypoplectrus providencianus (assembly GCA_028566105.1). NCBI lineage: Eukaryota > Metazoa > Chordata > Actinopteri > Perciformes > Serranidae > Hypoplectrus > Hypoplectrus providencianus. The sequence continues at coordinate 6,338,576 of JAOWBC010000710.1, read as the reverse complement.
TCTGATTAAAATCCCTGGATGTCCATGTGTAGGGTTTGGATGGTTGGATGGATCAAGCAATACAGGACTTTTACCTTGGATACTACTGCCTGTGTCCAATGTGAAACCAAGATTCAAAATTAAAACCCATGTTCTGATCTTTTGCAAGACTTAACTTTGTAACTTTCTTGATGAATCGAAACCAAAGTGCAGCGTTTTGCAACATTAGTCATGCTCTCAAAAGTGCAACTTTATTCTGTGAGAAATTATGTGTGGGACTGTTACTTTTTGTCCCTATGGTTGGATAAGAGAGTGTTTAGGGATTCCTCCTTAAATGATGCAAATGCATTGATGTTTAAAAAAACACACAATTATGCATGCAAAATGGATGGATGGATGGACCGGACACAGGGTGGGGCCGACTGAGGAGCATGGAGGAGAGAGGGAGGGGGGAGAGAGAGAGAGAGAGAGAGAGAGAGGAAATGGGACCAGAGGAAGAGAGGTTGGGTATCAGGCGTGGTGAGGAAAAATCAATGTGACTCAATGACTCCATTAGGTGTGTTCAGTGTCCCTCTGTGCTGATGGGATGGTGCCAGAGACCCCATTAGGACAAAAGGACCCCTGTAACACGGCATGAATTAAAGATGAGGGTGCAGGGCCCACAGTGCGATGCTTTCCCCACTAATCTACTTTATGTCCAGTGTGGACCTGAGTCCTGCCTGACAGGGCAGATAGAGCTCATCAGTCAGACAACGAGCAAATGTGTCCATTGTATGTTGTGATATAATTCGTGATGATTCATGGATTGTAACAAAGTTAACATTATAAAATGTCCTTCTTCCCTACTGAATGACATTTAGATTAAAGACAGTCCAAAATGTTTCACTTTGCTGAGGCATATCTCACTCACAGCAGATTTTATACAGCTGCCCTTAAATGTCAAATCATCTGCACTCCACAGTGTTTCTGTCACTGCTCACTAGCTAGCATTAAAATGACCAGTTTAAGTCTTTAAAGGATGGGAAGTGTGTGTACATAACCTTATTGAGTGTGTGCAGATGACCTTATTGAACTGTAGCGAAACCACATTAGCTCAAAGGAGCAGCTGCTGATCCCACTGGGCAGGCTCCCAAAACCTTTTTGCAGGACAGTGAATTAACAAATTGATCCAGAAAGCTTTTTGCCAGCTGATGCCCCGGTGCTACCTTAGACAGAAAGGATATTCTTGGACAGAAAAGACACATTCTCTCTTCCCTTTTTAATAAAAATAAAAAAGGGGGGTTCTTGGGGCATAAAAGAAACTGGTGCCTTATTTGAAATGTTCTGTCTCCCTTTTCTTCCCTAAAGGTTGGAGGAAGAAGCCCAGAAGAGGGCAGATGCTGAGGGTAACCTGGTTGCCTTCCGCAAGGTAAACACTCAGTTCACTGGACCATGATTATCTTATTGATTACCGTGTCGTCGGGCTCAGATAACAGGTCACAATGGACAGCTTTGCTTCATCTCCAACATGTCCAAAATAGTGACACTGGAATGTGACAGGGCAGATTTCTAAAATGTTATTGATCTAGGCTACTGCACAGGAAATAGACTTCATTTTTCGCTAAAGCACTTTTTTGTTGATATGTCTTCCCCCTAGGGCTGCAAAAGATTTTCTAAAATACCAATCAAATTTATTCTATCTGTATTATGCCATTTGTTTTTGTTATTTATAAGCATTTTACACACAATGTCTAAAATCACAGCATAAGTTGAAATATCATTGTGCACTAAAGGGAACTTGCAATCCCATTTTAACAATGCAAATATTAAAATGTCAAATTAGTCAGTGCTTTAATTGCATTCTCATATTAAAGTGTATTAAAATTTTCTGTTCTTCTCATTGTTTTATAAAAAAAAAACAAAAAACAAAACAGGATGTGGATGATGCCACACTATCCCGTCTGGAGCTGGAGAGGAAGATCGAATCTCTGATGGATGAGATTGAATTCCTTAAGAAGCTCCATGATGAGGTAAGTCATGTTTTCCAACCTAAATGTGATCTAGAGACTAATAATGGTAACTTTTGCAGGCACATATATCCCAAGCACCAGAAATGGTGCACAAAGTAATTTTATTTGCTGAACTAACAACTTTAAACCCATTTTCTGAAGCTGATTTAAAAATTGCAATATCACTGGCGCTTTGGACAACTAGGCAACATGTTATATTTGTAGGGGAAAAAAACTATCAATGTTACAGTTCAGTTTCATTTTGAACATGTGTGCTTTTAGTCTGCATTTCAAGTCTAGTTTAGTGAAGAGTTTGACTAAAGCAAGGCAAGTGCATTTGAATAGGATAATTCAACAGCAAGGTATTCAAGGTGCTTTACGTCAAACATAGAAAACACAGTATAGAATCAATAAAATCAAGATAGAATAACATTAAAATTAAGATTAAATTAATACAATTAGAATGAATTGAAAAGTGTCCCTTTGTATCACATGGAGGAAGAAGATGGGAGAATGGTCTATTTTTTAATTTTTGATCTCAAAGTTTGTTTTCTGAAGATATTTTGTCCATGTCTTGGTATTATCAGGAAATTCAGGATGTCCAAGTGAGCGTCCAGACGCATCAGCTGAAGATGGAGGTGGACAGCGCTGCCCGGCCCGACCTTACTGGTGCTCTGAGGGACATCAGGGCCCAGTATGAGACCATTGCTTTGAAGAACATGCAGGAATCTGAGGACTGGTACAAGTCCAAGGTAGGTAGGCAGATGGACACACTGACCGTCACACATGAACATACAAGCACAAGCGTTCATTTGTGTATTTTTGTGTGCTTCATATTTCTCTCCTGCAGTTTAATGATCTGACAGAGTCTGCAAAGCGCAACACTGATGCTCTGAGGCAGGCCAAGCAGGACGCCAACGAGTCCAGGAGGCAGATTCAGTCTCTCAACTGTGAAATTGATGCACTGAAGAACACGGTGAGGCCAAACACCACCCGTCATCTGTCGATATTAATCTATTATTATACACCATCTTATTGCCCCATGTTCTGCTGTGTTTTACAGAATGAAGCTCTGCTGAGGCAGATGCGTGAAATGGAGGATCAGTTTGGCAATGAGATCGGTAACTACCAGGACAACGTTGGCAGGCTGGAGGACGAGATCCGCCACCTGAAGGAAGAGATGGCTCGCCACCTGCGGGAGTACCAGGACCTCCTCAATGTGAAAATGGCTCTGGACATTGAGATCGCTACTTACCGTAAACTGCTGGAGGGGGAGGAGAGCAGGTGAGAACAAACGACATCAGAGGCCAAAATATTAGCATTTTATTTGTTGCTACAGGTTTTTTTCTCTTACCACATTTGAATCTCTTGATTAGAAACCTGATGGGTGGCATGTTGAATGCTTGTTCATGAGGTGTTAATGTTAAGGTCCTCCAGATAATCCAGTTTTCTCACCAGTTAAAAAAAAGTAAAACATGCATTGTTTATACTTTTATCAGTCAGTGTTTGTGCTAAAACTGGCTCTATTTAGGTGGAAATTATCATCCAACATTTTTTATTTCTTATTTGTCCTATTCTTTAATCTATGTCACTGACAAAACCTTATTATTTCTTCCTTAGTCCAACCTCAAGTAAATTATTTCTTGCTATATATTACTAAGTGTTATATTCCCCATTTAGGATTACTGTTCCCATCCTCAATATTGGCATGAGCAACCATCTTGGTGACCGAGGTATGCTATAGTTCTTTTTCCAAAACAAAATGGAACTTGATCTGATATGGCATGATCATTTGAACTGTTAGTTTGGAAACATGGAAAGTCTTGAAATAAAATTTAACCAGCTCTTTCGTGTGAATTTTTTTCAGACTATGAGCACTCTTCAGACTTCCAGAGCAAGAGGACCGTTGTGATCAAGACAGTTGAAACTAGAGATGGAGAGGTACAATGTTTTATGGAAGAAAGAAAAAAAATAGCTCAGTGTATATTTACTGATGGTGAACTACTCTACTCTCTGATCTAAACTACTTTGTTTCTTTCCCATCAGGTGGTGAAGGAGTCCAGGAGGGAGAAGGAGAGAGAGTCAGTTCGCACTGACAAGGACGACCAAGACGAGTAGAATAAAATAGAAAATGTGAAGGCCAGAGCCACAAGATTAAAGTTACATAAAAAAAATAGGTTGAAAAAAAAAAAACAACAACAAAAAAACTATAGTCCTTATTCTCACTAGTTATGTGTTTAATGCAGAGAGTCTCTCAGTATAGATGCAATGGTGAATGAATCCCTTTAGACAGTGTCACTTTGGTGCTATTTAAGCCACCCAACTTTTGCTATACACTTGTGTCATCTGTAGGGCTAAGCAAAGCCACTTTATTAACATACCACTTGAGGCCTTGATTTACAGTGCAATCCTTAGACGACCACGAGTTTGTAGCAGAGTATTAAACTAAAGGCTGAAATAGAATGGTTAAACGAAGGATTTTAGTACAGTTTGTGTCGTAGATATGACATACTAACAAAACTTCAGACACTGCCCTTTTGGTCGACACATCTTAAAAGACAGACTGAGAATAAACTTACCTATTTGCCTTTGTTTTAGAAGCTTTGCTATCCTCTTATAACCTGCAAACTCACAAATAAAATCCAATACATTGAGTTATAATACACATGTAACACACAGGAAATGACTGACAATATGAAAGTTACCAACCAAAAACATGGAATGTGCTTTGCAATGCTGTGTGTATCTGGCACGATTGATGAATGAATATGTAAGTGCAAATAAACTTAATTGGAGCAAATCTGTCTCGTCTCTCTAAAGAACTCAAAATAAATGTACTAAAAGGGGTGTTGGGGGGGGGGGCCTTTATTCCAATTTCCTCATGTTTATGATCCATAGAAAAACAAAAAGAATTTGTCAACCCTTTTAACCCAAGAATAAAAATAAAAAGTAAAATAAGGTTGGCAACTGGCTGTCCTTACTATTTGGGATCAAGAAACCTTAAATATAACAAATCTAATATTATTTATTCAGGGTTCCGAATATGACTGCCCACAAATCAAGCGCATGCGCAAAACAAAGAGTTCAAAATTTCTATTCCCTGAGTAGAACTTCTCAGGAGATTTTTTTGCTCAACTTGCAATTTTCCTCAGTCTAGCACTGATCTCACGCCAATGTATGTGGCAAACTGACATTATTAATTTAATGATTTTTGAAGAGTTTGCCGGTTAGGTAAATCAAGTAGGAATTATTGTAAAGACGCTGTCCGAAGTGCGAAACTCAGGGCAAAAAAAAGCTCATTATAATGACGACATTCAACATCCGCTCTCTGGGTTTTCGCTCCCTGTCTTGGCGCGAGACTTGTCTGACATTACAGAGACAGCAGGCTGGAGCCAGCTTCATTACAAATGACAAAACTCCAAAGTTTACACACTTGCAGCTGCTGAACACAGAACCTGTCGAGCTTCGGCGTTTAAACGATCCGGTAAATAACAAAGTTGCTATTCTTTCTCTTAATCAGGATTCAAATAGTCAGACTGCTGTGAACTGAAGCTAGCTGCCCAACGGCTATATAACATTAGCACCAATGCGGAGAATAGCCACACTTCATAATAATATAAACGTAATAGAAACCACTAAATACTATACATTTATATTAATAGACAATGTTATCGAATATTGTCATGTTACGTTGTTTTCAATGCAATTTATGGGTAAAGTTAGGGTCAGTCTGGTTTCCAGTGGATGTGACGCTACAGTTTTATTACTCAAATAATGTCGATCACCTAACTTGCACATCGAACCTACTTCACTGAGCTTCTTAGTTGATAAGCAAACTATGGAAACTTGGGATGTCCCCTGAAAGGCGAGCCAGTGATCGATAAACGTAATGTGCAGTGTAAATAAACCCTGTTATTAAGTGCTGCTCTATGGTGCTGCTTCACGCCCATTAGCAGATTTTGATTGTCTTGATCTGGCCCTAAAGTATGAATCAGAAAATCTGACAATTACAGTTCACACAGGTATAGGAGATGCTCTTTTGACCTTTTTGTCCTCATGTGTGGCTCTGTAAGCAGAACCTTCACGTTCAGGCTGTCTGTTTGGACCTATTCAAGATGAATTGTGAGCTTCTGGCAACATGCAGTGCTCTGGGCTATCTGGAGGGCGACACATATCACAAGGAACCTGATTGCTTAGGTGAGTGGATTTTACATTTTTTTTTTTCTGTCAGAGCCCTCTGGGATTAGAACAATTTGCCACTTCACATAAAAACTGTATATAGTAAAATTCCTGCCCTGACTGTCGAGGACTGTCTCTGTGTTGCAGAGAGTGTGAAAGACTTAATCAGGTATTTACGTCATGAAGATGACACCCGTGACGTCCGCCAGCAGCTGGGTGAAAGCCAGATTATACAGAATGACCTTCTACCTATTATCATCCAGCATGGAAAAGACAAGGCTTTGTTTGATGCCTGCATCAGGTAAAAACCCTGACATAAAACTTCTCTTTGAAACCTGATGAATGGTCATAAATATTGATTATATAATATTTATTGTTGATACACCAATACTTTGTATGTGTGTGTTAAGTAGATGTATTGAATCTTCCCTATTTTTTTCTTAGGCTCATGGTCAACCTTACTCAGCCTGCCATGCTTTGCTTTGGTAAAGTCCCTGATGATCCAGTATTTAGACATCACTTTTTGCAAGTGACATCTCATTTACAAGCCTGTAAAGAGGTATTGTGATGTCATTCTAACAATTTAACTTAATTCATGTTACAAGTGCACTGTGTATAATAAGTAGTACTTTTTGTATCCTCTGCTTTTTTTCAAGGCATTTGCAAGTGAGGCAGTGTTTGGCATTTTAAGTGAGACATTATACACACTTTTACAACTGGTGAGTTTTCACAACAAAAAAACACTGATATTGTTCTGTTTATGGAGGTGTTTCTTTCTGTCCTGTCCTGACTCACCTCTTTCCCTCTCAGGACTGGGAGCAGAGAGAGGAGGAGGATAACCTGCTGATAGAGAGGATTCTGCTGCTGGTCAGAAATGTGCTTCATGTACCTGCGGATCCCTGCGAAGAAAAGGTCTGACTTTAACCTGAATACCATTGTGTTTGTTTACAGGGCACCTCTAATGCACATTTTGAGGTTCTTTCACATTTATGTGCGTCTGATCAGTCATGATAGAAATGACTGTAACAGAGTATAGCAGCAATGTCAACTGGGGAAATTCACCTGTAAAGGCTTCTAAACTAAAACACACAATCAGGCAGAAATTAACAACACTGAGAACCTAGATTACCTAGAGTAAGAGCTAAATTAGTCCCACAGAACATTAGACTTTACCCTTCCTCTCACCTGTTTTCTCCCCCTATGTCCATCTCTCCTGTAGAAAGTGGATGATGATGCTAGCATCCATGATCGGCTGCTGTGGGCCATTCACATGAGCGGCTTCGATGACCTAATCAAGTTCTTGGCGTCGGCTCAGAGTGAGCAGCAGTGGAGTATGCACGTGTTGGAAATAATCTCTCTCATGTTCAGAGACCAGGTGAGACCCACCCACCCGAAAAAGTGATTGTTATTAGACCAACTTGTTAACTTCCTCTGCCTGTCCTTTATTCGCCATCTTTCGATTTAGATTCGTGCCTCTGTTATTGCTCATATCATTTAGACATTCACGATTCAAAATAATCCCCGCCCTATGCGCTTCATGTCGTGCATACGTTTCGAGCTGTTCTGTGCTTGAGCACTTCTTCATTTCCCAACAGACACCAGAAGCTTTGGTGAGCGCCGGTCAGGCTCGCTCAGCAGAAGAGAAGCACAGAGACTCTCAGGAGCTAGAGGCACTGAGGCAGAGGGAGTACGCAGCAAAACGCTCCCGCACATTACAGAGAGGAACCAGGTACAATCAAGCTCATATACAGTCATCACATCCTTAATAAACAAGGGAAAAATGTGTTACAGAAAGCTTAAGTTTGTGTCCCAATATGTATACGGCTTTTTTAATGCCTGAAAAATATATCCATGTTGAATTGTGTGTTTGTGTGTCATTGTTATTATTTCAGACACTCTCGCTTCGGGGGATCTTTTGTTGTTCAAGGCCTCAAGGCCATTGGGGACAAAGACGTGATTTATCACAGGCATGTTCATAATGTGAGTAATAAACTTGTTAAACTCGTCTGTAACACTAAGCCATGTAGGCATAGAGATGCTTGCAAAAATAGTTTTCATGTGAGTCTCTGTTTTGTTCTGTTTTATTTCTTAGTTCAAAAACTACACTCATGACATGGGCAAAGCAGTGAGACGTGTCCCCAAGAGGAATCGTCAAGCTCAGGAATGTAAAGACAAGCGACGCTCTGCTCTAAATGTTCGACTCTTCCTGCGAGAGTTTTGTGTGGACTTCTTGGAGAACTGCTATAATCGCCTCATGTACCTTGTCAAGGTCAGTTGCTTCAACATTCCTGACTGGAAAAAAGAAATGTTGAGGAGTTTAAATTGTATTTCATAAAGTCAAATTTAGTTGTGGGCCGTATATCAAATGTATTTGAATGGATAATCAGGTAAAATGATAAGGACTACTTTAAAATTGTATTTCATATGGTAATTGTATATAACATGATATTTTAATTGTGTGAAATATTAGTCAAATTTAATTTTAAAGAATAGAAAGAATGTCAGGTGGTCTGTGGTACGTTTTAAGTAAAATACTCTGACCACTTTGTATTTCCTCGTCTCTTTGACAGGAAAGTCTGATTCGAGAGGAAACTCAGCAACATGACGAAACGTACTACCTCTGGGCGCTCAGCTTCTTCATGGCCTTCAATCGTGGAAACGGTTTCCGTGCTGACTTAGTGTCTGAGACCATGTCCATCCGTGCGTTCCATTATATTGAGCGTAACATCACCAACTACTATGAGATGATGCTCACAGACCGCAAAGAGGCCACGTCCTGGTCACGCAGGTGAGAGATCATCAGGAAGCAGCTACTAAAATAATGTCCAGTCTGGTTGTTGATCCCATGCTGACATTCACTGTTTTTTCCAGGATGCATCTGGCACTGAAGGCTTATCAGGAGCTGCTGCTGACTGTGAATGAGATGGACCGCTCACAGGATGAAACCATCCGTCAAAGCTCCAACGTCATCAAGAGTAAGATGCTTTTTGTTTACAGAGTGATCAGTGATTTTAAGGTTGTAATTATAGCCTTTTTGTGGTTGATGGCGCTCAAGTAGCGCTTAAGTGGGCATGTGGTCTCATCATAAATGTAACTTGGTCTTAAATGTTGTTCTAAGGATGAAATGAGCTAGGATTTTGCTTTATTGCTACATGTGTTTACTTTCACTTTTTAGGCAACATATTTTACATGATGGAGTACAGGGAGATTTTCCTGACTCTGCTGAGGAAGTACGACGAGACCAGACAGCCCCAGTCCTACCTCAAAGACTTGGTTGAGTCAACTCATCTCTTCATGCGTATGTTAGAACGCTTCTGCAAAGGGCGCAAAAACTTGATGGTTCAGGTAAGTTGTTGATCTTAATCTTTAATGTGTGTAAGTTCCTGACAATAAGTACCTGCTTATATGATTATAAGCCAGATCAGTTAAAGGCATATGTGACTTTTCTGCATTTAAATGTCTGAAAACGAGCACAGCTTGGGTACTTAGATTCACATGTACATGTTTTGCACATGTCAGCATTTTGATTATCTGACAGAAGATTTAACATGTTTAGAAGGACTGAAATAAATGTACGTCTGATCTTACCAAAAAGATTTTCTGTCTGCAAATGGCATCAAATACCATACTTCACAACTTCACCGCACTCCGTCTTTTGTTATGTTTTGTTTGAGAGACCCCTACTGGCGGAAAATGACATGTTCGACATTTAACCTTGCAGAAAAAGAAGGTGAGACGGAAAAAGTCTCGAGCTGAAAAAAAATCCTCAACTGAGGAAACCAGTCCAGAGGCCCTGGAAGAAACCTGGAAGGTTGTGGAGGAAGAGCTGAAGGCTTCAGGGTTTCAGGTCAGTGAATGAATCCGCTTTAAGGAAGGGAAAAACACTTTGATCTGACATCAGTGAACTGAAATGCTAAATTAAACTGTTTTCTGGTGCTGACACTGAATACTACCTCGCTTTCATTGGCATGCAGCTATCAGAGTCTTTAACTGAAAGCATCATGCCATTTGACGCCACATCCGAAACTCCACTGGAGGAGCAGCGTACTGAGGCCATGGTACGGGTGCAGGATGCCCTGTTGGCTCGAGTGGGACCAGAGGCGCTGGGGCTGCTGCGTGCCGCCAGGTCAGTGAGGATTAGCAGGCCACTGATCCCTCAGAGTCATCTCATGTTTATTCTCTCAGATATTCACCATCTCCTTGTCTTTGTCAGGGAGGTTTGGCCAGAGGGAGATGTGTTTGGTTCAGCTGATGTGGAACCTGAAGAGGAACTGGAGCTCCTGAAGCAGATCCTGCATGCCAACCTGCCAAGTAATAAAAATAAACATATTTATGGGACTGCTTTGTATCACAGCTTCAGTACAGCATTCAAACTTTTGGGTTCTGATTTCAGGATCATCTCCTCCTGAGCCTGCAGCAGAGGAGGAGGAGGATGCAGCAGAGTTGGAAGAGGAAGAGATGGAGTCTGTGCAGGTTTCTGAAAAAGAGTTCAATTTTTTAGACTTCATCAAGAGGTGAGGAAAACAATCTTCAATATTTACAATATTGATACTAACATGCCACTCGAATGCTGTAATCAGTAATTTTAATTTTACCCTATTCAGTCGCTTTTATTTTCATTTCGTTATCAGTTACTTTTAGTTTCTGTTAGTTTTCAGAGTAGTTTTGCTCATTTCAGTTTAGCTTTGATGCCATTTCATATTATTTTTTTTTTACATTTTATTGATATAAAATGCTTTTCACAATAAGTTTTGTTTTTTAGTTTAGTTCTGGTTTACTGTAAGGACCTTGTTTATGGTCTTCCTAATGGGGCATGCTCCACTTCTCTTACCCGTCATAGGTTTTCCAGCCCAAATGTGGTGCGTCCGTACCTCCTCTTATTAAAATCATACACAAGAAACACACCTCACACAAACCACTGCATCGCCAGAATGCTGCATCGCTTGGCTGTCGACCTAAAAATGGACGCCCAGCTGTACCAGCTGTCAGTCTTCAACCTTTTCAACAAAATCCTGAATGACCCCGCTGCAGCTGCTTACACGGTAATGCAATGAAATGAGAAACACATATTCTCCAGAGGAATCAGGAAAGCTTTTTGTGATAGAAGTGCAGATTAGATACAAGAGCTTATTTTGATTCTCTTTCACAGGAACTTGTAATCTTTGCCAAGTTTGTGCTGAGGCGTTTCTTTGTGCTGGCAGCACAAAATAACAAGGCATATGTTGAACTGCTGTTCTGGAAAAATGTGGGAGCTGTACGAGAGATGACTGAAGGCTACAGCAAAGATGGGTTGGTTCTTATTGTTTACTTATTGTGTCTACCATGGTGTGTATAATAGATGACTGTTATTTCTTAATAACAGGTAAAAGATGCACTTGTGTGAGATTGTAAGACATTTATTCATACAGTGTTTCCATTAGATAGCTTGGCTCTGCTTGACTCTTCACTTTTGGTACCAGGTTCTTGTCCTGTTTCCTTTTCTCAGTGACACTTGAACTGTTGTGACAGGTTGTACATCTTAGTTATTTGGGCTGCGAAACTCATAAGTAATAGTAAGTAATTGGGGCAGCTTACCTATTTGAAAATGTCAGGTTTTGTAGAAGGGACGATTCAGTCTGATCCATAAGTGATCTTCAGTGTTATAACTCCACCTTTTGGTATCGACTCAGCTTGGTTGGAATCTCAACTGAGTTGGTACTCAAAAGTACCAGGTGCTAGCCACAATTCTTACTTGTTACTAAAAAAAAAAGTAATACCAAATAAGAACAAGTCGAGTCAAGTCAAGCCATGATGTATCATGCAGAGAATGTGTAGCTTCAAACATATGATATTCAACAGTATGAAGGTTTCTGCAATGAAACTGTCATTGAAATATTGAGTGTCATTGTCCTCAATGTGTCAGAGAGGGAAAGAAACCAACATGGACTGAAGAGGAGGAAGAGGAGCTGCGCAGACTTTATGAGGAGCATCGTCATTCTGAAGGTCTGTTCTCTTTTGGTTTGTTGTGTTGTAAGTTAGAGTATGCATTTGCAAAGTTTTTACTCCGATTAATTTACTGACTGTTGATTCTTTTCTTTAGTGCCAGATATTATCGAGACCCTGTTGCCGTTACTCAGCAACAGCAACCGAAACAGGCGGCAGGTTGTGACGCAGCTGGTGCACATGGGTCTGGTGGGCAGCGCCAAAGAACTGAAGAAACCGAAGTATGCACTTAACACATAATGAGTAATATTCCAATATTCATTTAATGAAGAATATATTTCAGAATGGCTCTAGACGTTGCATTTTGTTTTCTGTCCTTAAAGGATAGGAACCCGGATTGTCCTTTGGACTGAGGAGCAGGAGGAGGAGCTGCAGATGCTCTTTGAGGAGTTCAAGGACTCTGATGGTACGGGACACCATATTATCATTATGTAATGAACAAGAGGAAAGTAAAGGAGCCTTTCAGTCATCCTCTTTTCTCAATCCAAGACCTTGTACATCCTCAGTGTCAAAGAAATTCTAATTTGGGTGGTGACCCTTCCACTGATTTCTTCTCGTAGATGTGCTGGGTAACATCCTAAAGAAGATCACAGCTAAGCGTTCCCGTGCACGTGTGGTGGACAAGCTGCTCAGTATGGGCCTGGTGTCTGAGAGACGACAACTCTATAAGAAGCGGAGTCGCAGCAGTGCTCAGGGGAAGAGCTCTGGAAGAGGAATGGTAAAGTTTATTTTGATCTACTTTCTTTTAATTTATAGATTATATATGTGCAGTGTTATTGTTAAATATCTGGAAATTATTATTTTAGAAATATACACATAAATTACCTGTGACAGAAAGTATAGAAATGATGTTTCTACAATAAATGTCACACCTCTTTTGTCACAGACTGAAGAAGAATTCCTAGAAGGACTAACACAAGACTTCCAAGATGAGCTTGTGGACAGAGATGATGAAGATGAAAGAGAGGATGAGTCTGAGGAGAGTGATGATGATGATGAGGAGGAGGAGGAAGAAGAGGAAGACAGGAAAACATCACAAAACAGAGGAAGAAGGAGCCAAGGCCTGCCCTCCCCAGTGGAGAGGAGACCTGACATCAGTACCATCGTACATGCGGTACAGCAGGAAGGTGAGATCAAGGCCCTTTGTGCTTTCTTTAGTTTGGTTTAGTTAAGCACACAGTGAAATTTGTAATAGGACATTATTACATGTAGTCTATGAATTTCATTAATTTCTTTGAAGTAATATTGGAGAGTTTTTGTTTAATGAAATCAAAGAGGTTAAATTCTTCCATGCGTACATGCATGTTTTCTTTGTTATCAGGCCTGTCTGAACCACTGTTGTGGCTACAGAAATGTCTAAACAGAACGGCATCGGACCGTATAACTGATGGTAAGTGCAACTGTCCAAAAAACAAAAGTATCCAAATGTTTTGGATGTTATTTCTGTTTTATTTTTTATATTTCTGGGTCAGTCTATACAATCCATGACATTAACTGGGAGGTCCAGGTGAGTCCATATAGAAATGGTGGAGATGGAGTAAATACAACAAAAACTTTTTTTGTCCTTGGTGGCTTTTGCTCTATTAATGACATTTTTGTGGCCCATTTAAAAGGTTTTTCTCAGGATGTGGCACTTGTTCCTCTGTCGGAGGAAAGTGAAGAAGCCATGGAAAACAAGAACTTCCGTAAACTGTTGCGCAAACTGGGAATACGAGCTCCAGCAAATGAACAGGTGAGATTCTTTTCATGATGTTTCACCACCAAAACAGTTCCTTTACCTTATTCTAATGATCTTTGATCTGAACTTATGGGGGTTTTAGACTTTTGGTTTGATTGCAAAATAATTTCTGAAAGGTTATTGGTTTTTTTTACTTTTCTTTGACCAGGAGAGCTTTTGGAGAATCCCAGCAAAGATCAGTGCATCCCAGCTTCAGAGTGCAGCTGCAGCTCTTACTCCAAGAGAGGGGGAACCTGAAGGAGGTGAGGAGCAAGAGGGATCCAGGAGTCCAACCGGAGAAGCCCAGATGGAGGAAGAGAAGGAGGAACAGCAGGAGGAGAAGGAGGAGGAGGTCTCAGGAGAACGAAGAGCTCAGGCTCTGCAAGCTCTGCTGCTCAAACGGAAAAGGAAACATCACACCTCAGAACATGCAGGTATGTGTGGGAGCTTCAGATCCTGAGCCACGTCTCAGGTGACAACAGTTAATTACAGCTCTGTCACCGCATGAGTGTTAAGTTACATGATTAGTAGAATAGGCAGCTTTGGCTAATCCAGCGCCCAAGAATGTAGTGTTGCATGTATTGCGAAGTTCTCACAATCAGGTGTTGTTTCAGCCTAGGACAGGAGAACCAGCTTTGTATTTGTCATAGTTGTGCATCACAGAATGCTAGAGATAAGGGAAAAAAAACAAAAATCAAGGTTAAAAAAGGAATGTGAGATTCACACTTTATAATAGTCAGTTAGTTTTACAGAAGTACTCTGTTTCACCGTAAAACAGATGTGAAGCCACAGCAAGATAGGCTAAAACTGATTGTACACTCCTTTGAGATTTTATACTTTTTATTTCTTAAATGTACTGCTGTTAAAGAGCAGTCAAAGGTTGGGATTACTTTGCTCTCATCGTTCATCTTTTTGCCACTGTTTTTAGCTCCTGTGCCAGATTTCTCTCCTACTGAGGATTCAGACAACACACTTGTGAGGTGAGGCATTGCCTGTGTTTTTTCTTTATCAGTTAAGCCAGACCTCAGCTGACCAATGTCTATTTTTATTTCTAAACACGACTTAATTTTTAATCCATTTCTGTTTACATCAGGTCCCAGGAGAAGACCTCAGTTAAAAGAAGCAGGGTGTTGGAGGACGACGACGATGACGATGATGACGACAATAATAAGGAGAATGGTATTCCACTTTAGTGTTTTATGTGTTAATTTAATGGAAACTAACTGGGTAGGGCCAGAAAACATGTAAAACCATAGCAAAATATGTTGTCCCTCCTCATTTCACACTAAGAATAATGTTTGCTTCGAGCCGTACACATTAGTGTTTAATCATGACTGAACTGCAGCTTCTCACTGTCTTTACAGAGGACAGCTCCACCACTGCAGTGGATAATGTGGAAGCCAACGGAGATGCAGATTCAGACAGGGAGGATGTCTCTGCTCCTGTGAAGCGGAGACGGAAGATGGTCTTAATCGATGAAGAGGACGATGAGGATTAGTAACTTTCTTTAATGGACTGTAAAAACTGCAGATGGGGGAGACATAAAAGGCTCTCGCTTTACTCAGAGGTGTATACAGCTCTCTGGAGGTCTGCAGTCCAGACAGCAGAAACTCTATTAATGGAGGACCAAACAACCCAAAGACACGTGCGCTTAAACCAGCCCCTGTGGATACATAAAGATCCTACTCAGCAGTTCATTTTCTCATCTCTTTGCTGAGCTTGATTGGCTTCTTTTTGTTGTTATGGTAAATAAGTTATGCCATTTTTCTGTTTTGTTCTTTTTCTCCGTAGTCTCAGCACAGACATCATGCTCCCTGCTTTATCTTATTTCTGAAAGCTGTAGGTTAATAATCTAATTGTTGTGATAAAAATTACTCTTTGCATTTATACTTTTTGATTATTTCTAATGTTGACTTTGGATTCAGAGTAAAGTTCATGCTTTCTTGTTAATAAAAAAAAGAAATGTTGTTAAACACTGGCTCACTGGCAGTTTTTATATTAAACACTAGAGGGCACTAAAATGTTGGACTTTTACCTCTGTTAATTAAGCATAAATCGAATACCTGCATGTAGAATATGTACTTTGATTAAAATGTTTTTACCTTAATGTCCACATTTGTCTAAAAATGACTAAAATACACAATCTTCTTTTGATAGAGCATTCTTCAACACAGTTCTGCATCATGTGCATATGTAGAATCGATGCCAGAGGTCCAGAAAGCCTTTTTTTAAGGTTAGAAATATGCTTATATATGCTTGTATTTGAATGTACACCATGAAAAATGCTTGATTTGTAATATAGTCTGTTGTTTATTTTAACAATTAATGTAAATATCTATAGCCATGATAAAGCCATACAAGTTATTAAGAAGAGCTGGTCAAAACAGTGTAGAAACTATTAAAATGCAAGGATAATGGATAAAATAATGTTTTTTGGTTTAGGAACCTTTAAATGCTTCAAACATGCTTGAATTTCAGTCCTAGAGCCGTTCAGACCTTGCTGTACTCTTGCGTTTTGCAGCTGTGTCGGAGGTGGTCTCTTGTCCCCACATCTGGACCACGTTAGTAACTTCCTGTCACAGCATCTGCTCTGCCCCCATCCTGCAGAGCCACAAGCAGACCTGACAATCCACAGATACTGCTGTGAGTTAAGCATGTGAGCACAATCGTTGGGGGATGTAGCTCATGAAACTGTGGGGTTAAAGGCATATCACTTCCTCTGCACTGTGTCCGTATGTCTCCCATCTGCCAACCTAAAGCAGACATGTGCACTCTGTAGATTAAATGTAAGGGGATGACTCATTGTTTTGTAACCAGAACATGAAAGCCTGGAGGCTGTATTGCGTAAATGTTAGCAACAGATGCATTGTACAGTCATTAAATCATGCAATTGTTCAGAAAGAAAAGGCCAAGCTTGGTTTTGTGAAAATGAAGACCTTGCTCACATTTAAAAGCTACAGAAAGCACTCTAGTGCTTCAGTTGATTCAAGATTTACTTGTTAAATATATTATAGTGGTGAAAAGCATACATGAGCAAAACATTATTTAGCATATGTTAATGTCACTGCAATGACTACAGGGGGCCTATAACTTTGTTTATTCACAAAGAGGTAAAGGTTATGGAAGATCTCTGTGGTGCTTTGATGCTGTGGGTCAGTTTAGGACACAGGCTAATTTAGGTAAATTCTCAGGGAAATGTCTGTGCATTTCTCTGCAGAAAAAAAGCACCTGATTTGTTGGTTGCGAAAATTATATTTCCCAGAATCGTCTCCCATTCAAATAAGCTTCATGTTGCAACATGAAAACACACGTGAAGCCTTAACCTTACTACAGTATGTGTATGTCAGGTGGTTTGACTGTTATTTTTTTGTGGAACAAACAAGCCGTGCTCAGTAATAACCTGTCATCTTTATGATCTACTGGGTCAAGTCAAACCTGACTGATGAGATCATAAAATTATCTCTGTATGTAAATGTAGACTGTAAACACATGGTAAACAAGGAACACCTGTGGGTGTAGTTGTTGAGCTGTTAGTGTGGTGGCCAGTCTATGGTCGTGGCTATAAATAAATAAGACCCTGTCCCTGGCACACAGACAACCACCGCCTCACCTCCTCCGGGAGACCCCGTGGTGCAAATAAAGTGCTCCTACAGTCTCGGCACTCACAGCTGTAGCTCATTCCCTCTGAATGTACCAACACAATCCACAGGCTCCTGTGTCACCAGTTGTTACTCTCTAAACACAGCAAATTCCTAACACTCCTTAGTGTGTAACTGTGTAAATACGAAAAGGACAAGATAATGACTCAGCCTGTTATGTTTACAATTTGTCTGTTAATATTGTATCAGTGCAAGTCTCAAATAGGGGTTTAATTGTAATTTACTAATTGTTAAATTACTTTTGTGTTAATGATCAGTTATAAGCCATTAATTACAATAACCGTCGACATGTCAGGACGTAAGGAAATCTCTGTCATTAGTTTAGTTCATTTGATAGCTTTGTTGCAGTTTTTAATATGTGGTAATGAATGGATTCTGTTTTAATGCTCTTTTCCAGTAGGTCATAGGTCAAAAGACTATTTGATTGTTGATGTCCTGTGAGAAATAGAAAACCAACCTTTAGAAGGGTCATTATTGGCTAGAAGTCATTAATAAAGCAATTAATTAAAATGCATGAACCCGTTATAATGGTTGTCTCGTTAGAGGGTGCTGCTGTTATAGCCATAGGCTAATAAACAATGAGACAATGCACCCCAGCATAGACATGCAAAATGACCCACTATCTTTCCCACAAAGGAACAAAACACATAAACTGTTGATGTTTGGTGTTTTTTTCTTTATGTCTGCAGTTGTAAAAAAAAAAACAAAAAACAAAACACTCAAATGCAAACCTTTTGTTGTAGTTATTTTGCATCTCTGTGATGGTCTGGATGATTAATGGCTCTTTGGAGTCATTTGTTTCACATCATGGTCATTTTGACATTTTGATTCTCTTTGTAGTCTTTTTGTGTCTCTTTGTGGACAATTTATGTCCCTTTGTATCTCACTGTATCTATCTTTCAGATTTTTTTTCTTGTTATCTGTGGTCATCTGTGGTTGCAAAAGAATAAGCACCAGAAAGGTAAACCTTTTTGCATCGCTTTGGTGTTCATAGGTGTTTTATGACTCTTTTGAATCATTTGTTTCATTTTGATTAGCTTTGTGGTTGCTTTGTAACTCTTAGACTTCGACTGCCTCTTCATAGTTGCTTTACAACTGATTGTAGTTATTTTGTTCTTCTTTGAAGTTGTTCTGTATTTGTTGTACTAATTTTTATGTCTCTTGCAGTTCTTTTGTGTCTGTTTGTATTAATTTTAAAACTCTTGGTAGTTGATTTTTTTAATCTATGTGTAGTAATTTTACGTCTCGTGTTTGTTTTGTGTATTTTCCCAGTCATTTTATGTCCCTTTGGAAAAGTTTTGCATTGGTTGTTGTGGGTCTCTTTTTATAGTCGTTTTATGTTTCCTTGTACTAATCTTTGAGTCTTTATTTAGTTGGTCCAAAAAAAAAAAACATGTCTAGTAGGCCTGTTTAGTAATCCGCCTATTGTTACAGCTAGTCCTTTTGTCATCCTCAATTTAAAAAAGCATCTATAATTAAGCATGTGTGGGCCATAATTAACTAGTGTAATGTGTTTTTATTTTAAAAGGGAATAAAACAACAAAGAACACTACGGGGTTTGCTGTGAATTGACTTCTGTGACTCCTATCGATCAATTTTACTTTCTGATTTGTCACAATGAGCTCACTAAATCAAAGTAACTCCTGCTAACTCAGAGAGTCTCTGACAGTGGTTCAGGTAGAGCTAGCTGGCTCATAAAAGCGGGGCCTCATCTGCTGCTGTGCCCCCTCACCCCTCCCCTCCCTCCGGCTCCTCCAACGGCCCAACCGCCGCGGCTGGATGGAGACAGAAAGGGGGATTGCCTCGGAGGGAAAAAAAAAACAAAAAAACTTTTCCTCCTTTGTGTTTTTAAAGTGCCGTTTTCTTCAGCGGATAGAAAAGGAGAGAGGGGAGGTGTGTGAGGGAGGATCGTTAAGATTTTCCAGAGAGAGGAGGTGGACTTGGAGTAGTTTTGGAGCGGAGTCACAGACAGACGGGAACTCCAACGGTTAATTCAGACACAAAGTTGTGTGAGTGGCGGAGAATGGAAACTAGCTAACCTTACTCACATCTGTGATCCCAGCTAGCTTCACGTTTTAAAACATGTGCACGAGGCAGGGATAGGAACTAAAGCACCATGCCACTGTTGTCGATTTAGTGAGTAGTGTGAGTTTAAAAAGAGACTTGGGAGAAGTTGGGAGAAAACCGGTTTTCCCTGGTACCCTACCGCCGCTTTTGTGTCAGTGAATGGTGGGGTGTTTTTCCTGTTTGACAGGGCCGATTGTCACGGACAAGTTAACATTTCAACTGCCGAACACCCGGGCTCATTGGTAAGTTTAAAAAAATCATTTTTACTGCCTAGAAATCTACCTTTTGTGTCGCAAATGTCTACACTTCTTTATAAGTCTGAGTTTTAAAGCCTGAAGTTCGGTTCTCTGTGTGTTATTCTCTGCCAGCAGACATTTGAACTTAATTAAGTCCAGTTTATCTTTGGGTACAGTTAACGGTTACTTGATAACCGATGGGGATTGTTTACAGATGAGCGATCCCACATTGATCCTGACTGATCGATGCCAAACTCTACAGCTGGAAATGTCTCTAACTACACGTAGCAAGTCTGGCTGCTGCCATGGCTGCTCCCCTTTCAATGCTTTTTACACTTATAGCACATAATGCAATTTATCCTACAGCCTTTGAGGACAAAATCAATATGATCCACAATAATAAAGGCATTATTGGTGTGTCCTGAAACAGACATTTACACCAAAATCTATTCGCTTTTATGAGCTGTGGCAACTTTATGTTTTTAGGTTAGTTATTGAAAGTTGTGCCAGTGGAAGATGGGAAGTGGCCTGCAGCTCTTTACTAAAAATAAAGCAGCTATACTTTTTTGATTCATTTAATTCCAGTTTGTTTTATGGTATATGCATTGTTGGACAAATCGTTTTTTAATTATACATTCGTCATAAATGTCAATCCAAAACATGGTTTGTACAAAGTCTGGAAAATGCTTTATTTAACCTGTTTTCAAGCTCAAGGATGAATATAGGCTTGATTTATGTAAATATGTTCTTGAAATCTTGAATATATGTTTGATGTCGCGATTGGCGACACAACATGGTGTTTTCATCAAAACTGATGATTGCTTAATGAGTCATTGAATTCTGTCAACTTCATTTTCCACAATTGCATTCATCATGACAGTTTAGATGGAATGATAAAAGCTTTGGGACGTTGTCAACTTATGGTTTAAGTACCTTAAAAGAGCTTAAATTTTTATCTGTTAAAGCAATAAAACCTCTGGTACAACATTCTGCTATACAGAAACTTTCTTCATCCTATACGGCAAACATTTGATGTCCCTTTACGACCCACATAGCGTGCAAGAAGCCCTGGTCCTGTGGTTCTGCTGTGTGATTCAGGGTGGGAATGCTTCTTGGGTTTTTGGGCGGTGTGATGACAGCCTAGAGGTCCTGTCTTTACTGGGGAGTGCAGTCTGTAGTTACACCCCCTCACTGCATCCCCCCCATCTACTTGACCTACCCTGTCAGCCTGCGCCAGATGGTTTTGCCCCTTTGAAAAGGCAGAGAGGAAGCCCTTCCCTGCTTTGGGGAACAGGAGTAGGCAGGAAAACAGGCATGATGAGTAGAGGTTGATGAAAGTTAGACTGCACATGTTGTTTTGTATGGTGCCTTTTAATTAGCGCCGACACAGGGGTCTCATTTTCTTATCTTTGTTATTAGAATATGCTCACAGCATGCTGACTTGTGCTATGTGGTTGCTCCTATATATGCAACTATTAAACACAATAACTTAAGTAATTCCTGTGTATTGAGGAGAGTGTGCACAGCAGCTGACCCGTAAAGCAAAGAAGGAATTCCCATTTTAGGAAGAGAGGCTTTAATTTGGCCTTTCGGTAATTACTGTGTTTGGATCAGCTTTCTTCTTGAAACACTAGCATATTTTTTCTCCAGAGACAACAGGTCCTTGGTCTTAGGCAGTGGTACTCAATTTACAGCGTCAGGGCCAAATATGGCCCATGCTAGAGAGCATAATGGTCCACTGACCATTCTCTAACTCACGTTGGAAATAAACAGATTCAAAATGGGATTTCAATGTAAATAAGGTGCCAGACTGCATGTGTATGAACATTGAGCTCATACGTAAAAAAAAAAGAAA
>JAOWBC010000710.1:6295192-6312486 GCA_028566105.1 Hypoplectrus providencianus | reverse complement strand
GGCGGTTAGATACAACTAATGAAGTATTGCCACCAGTGACTGTTATTGAAGTTCATGGCCAGAGGGTGAATTATTTGAAAGTGAATGTGAGAATTATAAATTTGATCTTTACTCAGAAATAGGAGACTTCAGTTGAGTTTAACTACCAGTCAGATTGAGACTGAGGCGTTGCCACTTCAAAAGCCAGTTGTGTCTCTTAAAAAATAATATGTCCAATCAAATATTGCAAAATCAAAAATGATCAAGATGTTGGAACCCTTGTTGGCTGGGCTGAGTCAGATTTGGGAGGCAAATAGTTTTGCATCAAATCCACAATTTTGGGATGTCTGTGGTCATGAGTATGTGGACTGTGAGGACTAAAGTAAAAACATCTATTTTCTTTGTTTTCAAGTGTTTTAAATCAAGAAAGAGCTGCACCCAAATGCAGATTTTTGTGTAACATCTTGTCAGGGAGTTGCACTTAATGTATTTGTATTAATGTATTTGTGAATGTCCTTTTGAGATGGCTTGTGGTTTAGCATCGGATAATCCAGGAACAACCACATGATGAACACCTTGAAAGGCCTCATCAGGAGAGAGTGAATCTGGTTATGTAAAGAATTTGAGCTGTTGACATTATTCTTGATCGCCCTGGGCTGTAAAATAGCACTTTAGTGACTTAAGCAGAATCGTAAAGTTGTTTATACAGTTCCAAACACACACCCATGATGCTGTGAGGATGCAGTGGGATACAGTGGCTAAAGCTACATGCAAAAGCTCTGGGAGACACGTGTCCATGTGAATATTGTGCATTCAAATGTATCCCATGGGGGAAATATATTCAGCTTTGTAGTTTGTGCATAGCAAAACACAGCATTTCAACTAGCTGAATTCCCTGTTCTGCACATCCCTGAAGAGTCAGTAGAGAAGGGTAGATATGGATTTAAAAAATAAAAGGTTTAAACAGGAATGTGACAGTAAGTATGGTTGCTATGGCTGCATGCAGATCAGACTGAGAGTACATCAATAAGAATTATGTAAGCATGCAAAGTCTGGAACTAAGTGTAAACTGACAATCATGTGGTGCTTTGTTCATTATGCGAGTTGTAACCGTGCTCTGGGCACAAACTCTCACTTCTCTAGCAGAGACACAATGGCCAGTTTTATATGAAGATTAGCATGAGAGCCAGACAGATTACAAGCTTGTTTTCATCATATTGCAAAGGTTGCCTTTCCTGCCTGTCTCTAAGGACAACCGGCATGTTCAGGCCCAAAGTTTTGTGTTGACAACGCTAACCTTGGTGGCAGTGCAGAGTCCTGCTGTGGACGCTGGAGTATGTTTATCAGTCCCAGATTGTCATTTGCAAGGTTCTTGGAGGTTCCAATAGTGTGTTTATTAAGGTTTGAAAAGTTCATATTTAGTGCTTAGATTGAAATGAAACATGAAACAGTTTGAAACTCAATTTAAGCAACATAATTTGGTTTTTTTTTTTGTAGCACACTACATTTTTAATTTAATGTAGATGAATCAGCATACTAATTCAACTGTATGTACTGTATATAAAGGTGTATTTTAACACAGTGGCGTGGTCCTTAAAAACTCTGTAAAGAGCTTAAATCTTGAAATCTTTGAAGTGTAGGTAGAGTTGTTGCTGAAGTGACGTGATGTTTCTGTGTTGATGATCCAACATTTTGTTCCTGTCTGCTGTGTCACGAGCATAACGGTCAGTTCCTGCTGAAAGCTGATGTTCCACTTCCTCATCTGGTCCTGAGCTTCCTGCTGTGGAGAGACAGGAAGCTCAGTAGTGACCCATATGATGTCTTGCTCAATGAGATCTGGAGTAAAGGCAGATGTTATTGTGAGTGTAAAAGTATCCATGTTTATCCAGTTTTGCACAATATGGTCCATTTTAATACCCCCACTTTGACAGTTAACTTTATTCCCAGAGTCCCTGGTCTAGACCTGATACGGCTCTCAGCTGGCCTGGATGTTCAGCTAAAGGTGGCATGATTTATAGCTGCAACTGTAGAACTCAGGCTTCAGTGCATCTCACATTCTCGGTAGAGTCTTCCAAGCGAAGTTGTTGGAAAGCCAGGTCATAACAAGTTTCCTGCCTCTCAGCTGGCCCTGGCCATCAAGTCCGAGGAGCACTCGCAGAATCCTTGGCTGAGATCACGCACACCCACCCCTCCGTTAAACACACCCAAATTAGCTATGTGGGAGCCCTGCCTGGTCTTCAGCAGCTGAGCACTCAAGTCTGCGCCGCTCAGCCCCCTGCAGTGTTTGTTCAGGGGGAGTGCACTCTTTGGCAAGTTTTTCTTTCCAGGGCAACATAATATTCCAATAGCTCATCTTCAGCTGACACTCATTGTGTGTTGGTGCACAGCTCCCACCTACTGCTTCTTAAGTAAATGTAAGTGATACATCCCGAGGGCAATATGTGCCCTTTTTTAAAAAAAATGTTCTCACCATCTGATTCCAACTAAAGGGACATTTCAAATCTTGTCTGGTCCAGCTAGTCCATGCTGATGTCAAATACTTGCTTAGCCTTTATGTCTCCATCAGCAGGTCAGTTGGTCCACAAAATATTGGATGGATTTCCATAAGAGACATTTTGCCTACTGCCTTTGGTGTAGCACAGACTTTTCCTTTAGTTTCATAATGAGTTGTCCCTCAAGGACAAATTTGAGCAACTTAGTACATCCTCTGAACATCCAAATCTTTGGCAAAAAAATTGAAAAACAAAGGACACTCATAGCTGCCTCAACTGTACCTTTGTTTAGTGCTAATTAGCCATTTTGACTCGATTTGGAGGCTAAACCTAGATGGTGAACCTGATAAATATCAATACCAGCATGTTATCATGTTACAGGAACCACTTTTTTGTGGATTTTTAATTCTCACATGGGAAAAGCTGAACGGACATTGCAACATTTGAAAACTTCCGCAATTCCGCTAAAAACGATTTTTGCTAGCTTGAGGCAGTTTTTGCCTATTTAAAAAAAAATAGAGTTCAGAGGTCATAAATTACACTCTATTGGAATTATTAACGTTGTTAAAGAGCTCAAGAGAATCTCACATGCTGTTTTAACATACAAAATAACAAGTTAGTCCAGAATTTGGGACACAGCCTCTGTCCTGTTGACTTGTATCGAATTAGTTGCCAGGCGACTTTAGCTTGTAGGGAATTCAGCTAGGATGAAGCACTGGTAGGTTTTGGGGCCTCCGCAAATTTCAGTCATTAAGATAGATAGCTGTGTTTCTAGTCCGGCTCCCCTCCCTCCATCGCTCAGTAGCCCTCTGAAGGCAAATACTTGGCACCCATTTCACAGCAAACACTCGGGATCCACTGGTCTCCTTGGTGCTCTCAGTCATCTTTATGCGGTCTCCTTTTTTTGTCCGCATGGTTTCCTCTGTGTGCCACTAGAGGTCACAGCATGGGCCTCAGAGGCTTTGTTTTGTCCCATAATGGCTCTATTCTCCCACTGCAGCAAGGACTTCCAGGCCTGCTAGACATAGGACACCATTGTGACTCACAGAGGGGTAACATGAGGCAGCGTACAGAGATGAGATGCGGGCGTGCGTGTAGAGTTAAGTAAATTACTGTTTAAATGGTGTTGAAATATTAAGTGGTTCACACATAGTGCTGGTGTTACTGCTAAACCGAGCCATTTCACTAATTACAGGAAACAGTCACCAAATAGGTGGTAGGAAGAGGAGGCTGGACTTGTTATTATCTATTATCACTGATGATTTATTATAATGGTTTAACTCAGTATAATAAGACAATCAAACAACATTCATTACCAGTTCTGCTTCACAAAAGCAACAGAGGAAGTTGTGGGAAAATCCTGTTGGCGTCCAATTACTGTAAAAACAAGCTACTGTGTTAATGTGATGTGGTACTCTATTTTCCGATCTGTCTGCAGTATTATGGACAAAGCTGTATTCAAGCTACAAGAGACCTCAGCTCTTCTTTGTCTTGTTTCTATATGACTGAATTACAGAAGAATTAGATTAGTTTGAAATTGACCTTGTTTTTTTACTTAATTAGTGTAGATACATTGAATTATCTCGATATACTAAGTGACATACACAGAATCTGATCTCCACAGCAAAAGCACTTTTTTTTTACAGGAATGTGTAGCAGAAGATGGCCTCAGTCATTCATTTAAATTAAGTTTTGTAATTCTCACACAAAAGAAAGCAAATGTGAAAAGTCAGAGAGCAGGTAGCAGGAGGAAACGCTGCAGGGCAGAGCCGTTTCCCAACAGGTGGCCTCATGCTGCTTTCGTTTCATGTTGGACAAAAGCCGACTGGAGCAAACCAACAGCAGTCATTCAGGACTAAACTATCGCTAATGGCCTTTGTTGGTTCATTTTGAAAACATAATTACATAGAGTAGTACCAGATTTCTAACATTTAAACCCATTTTTGAAGTTTGGAATGAAGCTTCATATTCTTGTCATCATAATTAAGGATGTCATCACCATAAAAAAACACAATATATCAGAATCAACATCATGAAATGCCTTTATTTGAATACATAATTAATTTGATGAAATGGTTTACTCTTGTTTATATTAATCAGCTGTCTTTAATGAATATAACCAGTCAGCTGCATTAGTTTGCAGCCCTGTTAGTACAGGTGCATGCATTCCTTTGTGTGCAGCAGGCATGAGAGTGAATAGTTTTTCAACCACTGTGACGTTGTTGTTTAAAGGCTGAACGCCAGCAAATATGGCCTGAAACACAATATTTATTTCAATAAAAACAATTTGGAAATTATTATGATGATTCTTTTTTTTTTTTTTTTTTTATATATTATGATTTTCACTCCCTCCGGGACATAAACGAAACCAAGGTTCTGGATACTGATGGATTTATTGCTCGTCATCTCATTCGCCGTCATCACAATCCACCGTCGAACTAAAGTATAACAGTATATACATTAAAACATTCACATAAACCGTAAAAATAAATACATATACATATTCGGGAAAAGGAAATGTGTGGATCACACTTCTATGCAGCCACCAACATCATCTAATTCTACAAACAGTATAAATAGTTTAATGTAGCTTAATCATTATCTGCAACTGTACAGAAATACCAGGTTCAAACAGAATGAATAGACATGCAAAAAAGTGCAGCATTGAAATGGTGATTTCTAATTTGAATAACAATGTTTTGAATGAAGCTTTGGACTTCTCAGTGCAGCTCCTCTTCTTATGTCTGCAGTGTACAGCACCATGTAACTCTGGATAAGAAATGTGCTGTTTGAATAAAGTTTACTTACTCACTTACTATCTGACTCCTTATATGACTGAATCAACAGCAGCATGTGGAAGCAGATCCCAGTAATGAGACAAAAGCCCAGAACAATGAGCTTCCTGTCCATGTCAATCCATTTTCTAACCTCTTATCCTGTTCAGGGTCACGGGGGGCTGGAGGCCTTGTTTCTTGGGCAATCCACTGGATAAAACATCTACTACATATTTAAAGTTAACCAGACTGTCTTACGAAATAGAGGTAATGCTTACAGATATGGAAAGAGTTGAACTCCACACAGAAAACCAGAAGCCAGCCATTAAATCCAAACCCTTCATGCTTCAAGGCGACAGTGCAAACCACTGAGCCGTCATGCTGCCCTGACCCCACGGTGGAGATTCAGAACTGAACCCCTCGTATAGATTGGGTCTTCATTTGAGGTCAGCTGGACTTAATGAGAAGATTATAGTCCTGATTGTGTGCAAAGATCTTTCCCATGGTGCAGACTTTTGTTTTAACTTAAGGTTAAGGTTTTATCTGGTGTCTGTCCAGGTTACCCCTTTGTCCGGTTACAGTTTTCCTCTTATTCAGTTCAGAGAAGTTTTACAGCTTTTAGCTGTTGTCCCTATAGTTTGTACAGTAGGTCATCCATTCAATTGATTTTTTTGAGTTAAATGTCAAGTTAGTTGCATACTTGTTGACTGTTGAAAAAGATGGACCGATGCACCTACATCATTTGTTGTACAAAACACACATTTTTCTCTTAAATATTCTTTCTAAATCGTGTGTCCTGTCTCTCAGTGCAGCAATGAGACGTTGCAGTTGTCACTGAGGGAAAGCAGAGAGAGAGAGAGGGATAGGTACTGCAAACTGTGAGTGACTAAAGAAGAAAGGAAAACTTTCCAATGACCCTCTCATTTTTTCCATGTAATTCATAGGCAGGGACGTACAAATTACAGCTGTGTGTCTGAGCAGAGGACCAAACACATGAGGCTCATTTCAGTGTAAAAGAAGAGATCGATTTAATGCGGGGAAAGTTCCAGTTAAAGGAGAGGTGCTGGACAGGCAGGGCGGAAAGACAAAGATCTGGCATGGGGGCTAAAATAAAGGCAGGAGTGACTGTTCCTGACTGTTTGTCTCAAGTAGAAAACGTGAGTGAGCTGTAATCGGATCTCGGCCGTGGTGAGATCATCCAGGAGGCCTGCCAGCAGCCTCACAAAGAGCAGTCCACCCAGAATCCTTTAGCCCCGCTGCAGCCCTCTGTGGCTCTCCACAGGCCTGCCAGCCTAAATATCATAATATATCATTTAGTACTAGTTGTCCATAGAAATGACAAAGTAAGAGAAGGTGAAATGAGGAAGAACCGTTGTGTGTGTTTCAAGCACTGTTTTGTGCAGAATTTGATTTTAAAAAATGAAGGTGGGTTTTTCCCCTTTTGTGTATAAGTTTGTTGCCGTCCAGTAAACACTTTGCATTTCCAAATTTAGTGGATCTTTTGGATGAACTGAAGGATTATTTGTTATTTCTCTTTTGTAGTTTTCTCTCTTTTTTTTCTAGATTGTTTTCACAGTTAAAATCTGATGCAGTAATTAGCAATGAATCAACTATTATTTTCAATAATGTTGTTTGTTGTTATTTAATTTAATGAATGAACTAACATGTTTATATATCTTTTTTTTTATTATTATTTATTAATTTTGATAAGAAAGGGGAAAAGTTCAATTCATCCATTATCCAGTATCAATATAAATTCTTTAAAATAATAAAGCTCTCAATTTTCACCATAATAACTCATGAACCGTCACAGTTCATGACCCCACTGCTTCAGGGGGAACAGAGACCAACAGGGGTCCCGGCTGTGGATTATTCTGACTGAATGAGCTGCTTGTGTGTGTGTGCCTGGGCATGCAGGACAGCATAGCTCAGTGTGTAGAGCAGCTGCACACACAGAGCAGCCAGGAAGGAGTCACAGTTGACCTGAAGATTTCACATGTCACACTCACCCTGGAGTACTTCAGGTTTCTGCGCTGATCAGAAAACACCACACTTTCTTTGTTTTTCCATAACTCATCAACATTTCCTCTCCTCTCACAGTTGCCAGTTCTGCTCAGATGGACTTGAGATAACGCCACCAGGAGCTCCACCCTCGTCCCAGCCTCTCACATTCCCCAAGAATGGCAGATGTCACCGGGCTGAGCCCTGAAGGGGCCGGAGCAGGCATGGCAGAGGTTGACGTCTGCAGTTTGGAGATAGAGAGGAAGTATGATGTCATCCCCGCCGTTATCTGCTCCATGTGTTGCCTGTTTGGCATCATCTACTGCTTCTTTGGTAAGGATTCCCGCTGGGTTTACAGACCTTGACATCAAGGAAACTGAAATTTTTATTGTTATGACATAACACATCGTCAAAATTAAACTTTTATCTATGAACTCGAAGCCTTTAAATATATCAAATCAGGCTGGATAAACGGACTGATTTCCTCTTTAGCCAGGTTCTAGTCTTCATCTTCATGTTTAACATTTCACACAAAAGCATTCTAGTTGTACCTGCATGCAGAGTTACTCCATCATGCCACGTCTCTCCTGCCTCCTCTTTAGGCTACCGCTGTTTCAAGGCTGTCATGTTCCTGTCCGGCCTGATGTTTGGCTCCGTCATCATTTTCTTGCTGTGTCACAAGGAGCACGTGCTGGACACCCAGCTGAGCGTGGAGGCCAGCGCGGGGATCGGCCTCGGTATCGGCCTGCTGTGCGGCCTGGTGACCATGCTGGTGCGAAGCGTCGGCCTCTTCATGACCGGCCTGCTGCTCGGCCTCCTGCTGGCTCTCGCTGCCCTGCTGGTCACTCACCAGTTCTACACCCCGACCACAGTCTGGGTCCCTCTGGGTGCACTTCTGGGAACGGGCATGCTGTTCGCTGTGCTGACACTGCAGTGGCAAAAGCTCTTTACCATGCTCTCCACGGCCGTGTTCGGAGCCGCCATCATGACAGTGTGTGCTGATTACTTTGTGGAGATGCTGGTGTTGGCCACGCATGTGTATGACTGCCTGCGCCTCACGCCCGGGCCGCGCCTCTGCTGGTACAGCTGGGTCATCCTGGGCATCTGGCCTGTCCTCAGCCTCATAGGAGTACTGGTCCAGTGGAAGCTGACAGATGACAGCTTCTCACACACCGAGGGTAAGGAGGAAGTAACGTCATCAGTCAGGGCCTGGATTCATTTAACTTCCAGGGAAAACACTTGAAGAGACAGTTTCAGGTTTTTTTTAAGCGAGGTTATATGAGATACTTAGCTATAGTTAGTGTATTACCTACAGTAGATCACAGCAAGGTCAAGGTCTGTGCTATCGTAATCTCACAACATTACCTGAAATTACCAAAACTTCTGAAGTTCTTAACTTCTTAACACCTAATTCTGGGCTGGTGGCAAGTATTGTGTGGAAATTATAAGAAAAAACAGGGCGTTTTTAAAACACCCCGCATGTTACAAACATTATACATACACATACAGTTCACAGCTTCCTGGTTGGGCGTTATAAAAGACAGTTTAAAAAGTCAATAAATATTCCAGAAATGCTGCTAAAATGCTGCTGCTTCAAACCCACTACATAGAGTGGAGTGGGCGATTTGAAAGCAGGCTATCACATGCATGCTCAGATCAGGAACAGCCAATCAGAGACAAGGATTCCTCCTAGATCTGACCCAGGTGTTCTAAGTGTGTATATTACAAATGCACTTAATTTCTACTTTATAGTTTTTCTAAAATCTCTGTGATGTGATGTTTGAACTTGTTCTTCTCCTTGTAGTCGTTATCAGTCGGAGACAGAAGAGGGTCCAGCTGATGCGGATTCGCGAGAAGGACGCCAAGAAGCGACAGCAGGCAGGTGGGCAGGAAGGCACGTACCGCCGTAAACCCACCCCAGTGAAACGTTACGCTGGGGATCTGCTGGCACCGGTCAGTGTCACCCAACATGGCGTGTGCTGTAGATGCAGATTATTGTGTTTTTTATGGCATCAGTCAATACTTAAACCTGTAACTGATGCCATAAAATTAAAGCTGATGCCACCTTTTTTTTGCACCTCACTCATCTTTTCTTTGTGTTTTTCTTCTCAGAGCTACCTGCAAAGTCTGCGGGACAGGCAAATGGGCACAGGCACTTCCCTTAGCAGCCTGGGGACCGCCAACCACACCATGATCGACTTGGACTACGACACCGGGTCCACAGCGCCGCTCACAGCAACAACCCCGGTCGTCAGGGTTTGAACAAAACAGGGATAAGAAGGGACTATTCAGTGCTCTGGTTCTCCAACTGTGTCTTCCTACCGTAGAGTAGATCCAAATGAACTGCTCCTGTCAGCTTAGGGATTATTCTGCTCCTACATTGATTTGGACTGGGATGTGTCTCGTTCAGTGGAAGAGGCTGCTGCTCTCTGGGGAGAAGTAAGAGGTGGAAACTATCATTTAACCACTGCAACCATTGTGTTTCTCAGAGAAACACTTAAAAACAGATTCTCACAAAGTAAGGTCCTCCATTTCCTCTCATCATGTATTAAATACATAAACAGCAAGTACGAGCCTCAAAAAACCTATGTATTTCTGTTTTGTTAGTGAATATGAGAAAGCGAGTTGTTTGACATTACATGTACTGTACCTTAAAAAGTTAGACATTGCCATGAAGTGTTGTGTTATTACCCGTCTTACCCGTTTAACTGTGTGCTGGTAGGATTTGTGAAAGTTTATCATTAAAATGATTTTGTGTATTTTTTTAGCTGGAGTTTGGTGAGAGAGTAACATATGACCTGCAGATGGATATATGGAGTATGACAAAGTGAAGCAATGAATGGTGCAAATAAAAAAACTGTAGGTGAAGAATTTAGACTGTTATGTATGCTTGTGGAATAAACTTTTTATAATTTAATTTATATAATGACCAAGTACATGGTAGGGTTGAAAAAAGGACAAAAAACAAAGCATGTTTGTTGTTAATTTGTAGATTTTTAAATAATTATCCACTGTGTTGTTTGGATTTTGCAGGGACAATGCACTTGTTGCCTGAATCTGTAAATACCTGTTGATAGAAATTTAAATAAATGTGTTTGATACAAAAAAAAAAAAAAAAAAAAATTCTCATGGATTGACTCATATAATTTTCACTGTTTGTCTCCTCTGGCTCTTAGCAACACTGGCAGCATTACTCACCAGATTTTTCATGGGCAATAAAGAGGTCATGGGGAGGATTTCCTTCTCTGCAACTGGTCGTTGTTGCCGTGGTGCCTGCAGTTTTTTTTTTGTTTTTTTGCAGACAACACACTATAACAGACTGGCCTTTCATCATAATGACATAAATATTTTTCTATCCTCTTTGTGGGAACGCTAGGCCCTCTTTCTGGCGACAGGGAACTGCAATCAGAAAGGCAATTTTACAGCAATCGTTATGTCTTTTATTGTACAAAGTAGTAGAAAAAAATCAGTAGACAAATGTTCGCCACATGATTCCTCACAGACCAGTGTGATTCATAGGATAATGGAAGTGTTTAGTAACATTTAAGTGCACTGAACATACTTTTAAAAGTGTTGCATGAATGGAATGAAACAAAATGTCTGCACAGAGAGCGCACACTCCCATCATCGTATTACATCTTACTGAAAGTATTAACACACATAATCCAACACACATGTTAGAGAGAAAAACAGAAGGCCTCCCTTGATTTCTCCCTGAGATCATACAAAAGCTTACATAATTCTCACAAAAAAAGCAAACATTTGTGCACAAAGAGTCAGCCTCGCAAAAATCAGCCTGCTGCAGAGAGTAGAAGTAGCTCGGTTGAAATCCAGTGAAATAAAATCAACCCCACACTTGTTTTCTAACGTGGTAGATGATAATTCACAATCAATCACTGCTGTTGAGGTTGCCTGGTTGTTAATGCCTCGGGAGTGGGACCAGCACCCCTCCTGCTGTAGACCTCTTTATACATGCTGCCCCCTGGTGGTCGACACCTAGCATCGCATCCAGCGCTCCTTCTTGCTCAGAGGATATCCTATGTCCACCCTCAGCAGGTCGTTAACCCGCCAGTACTCGTCCCCCTTGAAGAAGAAGATCTTTCCGTTGGCCCAGGTGAGAGCAGCGTCCGGGCTGGACGGCACTCCGGAGAAGAGCGCGGAGAGCGGCTTAGGGTAGAGGGTGAGGTCAGTGTACTTCAGCTCATCAAACTGCCAGTGATCTGATCCCTGCACAGGCAGACAGAAAATAGATTAGAAAAAAAAAAAAGTGAGGGTTTCTGTAGCATGAATGAAAGATGAGGATGCATGCACATGTTTAAACCTTGTGCCTCAGTATACACACGTTTAGCTTTTTAATGTTTCAATCATTTTGGCTTTGTTATTGCATATGGTCTAAATCTTGGTACAGACAACTGTTGATCCCACGGGCCGTCTAACCCTGCTGGGGTTGAAGGTGGGAGAAGCCATCAGATCCCTTACTAGAAGCACAAATACCATCATTTGACCATTTGACCCCATCATAAGTTAAAGTCCTGCACAAAACACCAAATAATTAATGCACAAAAGTATCAGCATATGTACTTAAAGTATCAAAACTAAAAGCTGGTTATGCAGAATGGAGCCACTCAGTCTGTTTTATATATTCCAAATATATAACTGGATTATTATTACTGATGCATTTATGTAGGCAGTATTTTATTGTCAAAAATAGCTCTTGTTTAACAACTTAATATACTGGTATGTACTATGGATGGATGTATGGATAAAACAAAATGCACATTCATTTCAGGTGATGATAAATCTTGATCTGAAATGCAACTAAAGCTGGCAGCTAGGTGGAGTAAAGTAGTGGAGTAAAAATTACAATACATAAATGAAAATACTCAAGAAAAGTACATTGTACTTAAGTTCAGTACTAGTGTAAATGTACTTAGTTACATTCCATCAGTGAGAATCATGCATATCACTTCATGTGCCATCACTTCCATTGTGACTTTTATAGCTGTTTGAATAAGTGTGCAGACTTTGCACCATAACACTGATTTTCAGAGTGTTATCTTTTAGAAAAATAATCACAACTAAACACATTCTCTCTGTCTATCCAGCATCAGGTCTGATACCTTTATAAAGACCAGCTTCTTGTTCTTCTCCAGGTAGAGCGCTGCATCAATGCTGGCAGGGATCCGTTTGACCTGTTTGGGGTAGCCATAGTCCAGCAGGAACATGGTGTACCTCCACACTTTATCACCTGTGACCAGGGCCAGCATGAATATTCACACATTGAAATCCTGGTGTGACAGAAGAAGAAGATGCAGCAGAAGAGTTGGACAACGGTACCTTTAAAGAAGTATGTCTTGTTGGTTCTTTGAGAGTGCACAGCAGCGTTCAGGTTTCCAGGGAGAGCTGTCCACAGCCTGTCGATCCTCATGGGTTTGTTGTATCCCAGGTCAGAGATGGTCCAGACGTAGTCACCACTGAAAGCAAAGGTTTTCCTCCATGGACCTGATGAAACATACAGTAAACAGTAAAGTCTGTGTGATCCTGCTGTTGTTCTAAAGAGTATGATGGTGCAGCAAAAACATCAACATGCTGATGTAAAATATTACATAATGTTGAGTGCACACATGAACAGGAAGTCATAATGTAAACCTATTTTTTTTGCTTTTATTGGCCCACAGGTGGAGCCTCCCCTGTAAGTCTTATCTATAACTCACCCAGCATGATGGCGTCCAGCGTGGCAGTGCAGGGGTCGGGGATGCTCCCGGTGTTGTGGCTGCTCTCTGGAGGAAACAGGCTGTCTGGGGGTGTTGGACTGGCTAAAGTGCTGGTGATGCGTTTGCCTATAGAGAGGTTTCAGAATCAGTATACTTTCAGTTTACTTTCTAAGGGGTCATTTTAAGTCCCTTAATAGTCATTTTGGGTTGTTTTTCAGTCTGTTTTTACTTTGAAATATAATTTTTTGTCAATTTCGTGTCTAATTTTAGGTAGTTTGCGGTCAGTAGGGCTATGGTTTTGGTCACTTTGTGTCTATTTTCAGTTATTAAGTGTCTCTATCGTTTCATTTTGCTTCTCTATACTTATTTCATGCTTTTATTTTGCATCTTTTTTTATATTTTTGTGTAATTTTGCAGAGTTAGGACCCCTGACCTCATCATTCCTGGGCCTGTGCATAGTAGGCCTGTTTAGCTTCACTCCATGAGCAAATCAAACAGTGAGAACAATAAATGTCATTTTGTGCAATCACATGAAATGTCAGGTCGGGTCACAGGTACTGATTTATGCACACTCACAAATATTGATTGGCACCACATAGACAGCTCTGATCCGGTCCTGTGGGCCTCCTCAGTTCACTCACCATATAACACCTGGATGCCTCGGATGTCATCTGAATGCAGCCGGAAGTTAAAACGGTAACCAGTGTAAACCGGTGCCATCAGAGCGCTTCTGTACTGAGAGTGGCCGAGCCCGAGGGCGTGGCCGATTTCATGGGCAGCCACAATACGCAGATTAGTGCCATAGTATGACCCCTCGGTCCAGTCCTCATCATCATCAAAATGGACAATGCCAGACTCTGGTGACTCAGCATGGGCGAGTACATGACCTGCAGGCACCACAAATAAACAGTTTACCTCAGTGTTTCAGACAGGACCAACAACAGAAGCTTTATCTATATATTAAAATTAAAAACTGACCAGGGCCATCAAAGGGGAAGGGGCAGCCATCTTTCTTATGGAAGGAGATCTTTATGTCTGCCCGGCCGTAGACGACCTCTGTGAAGGTCAAAGCCGTCACGTCGCTCCAGTACTTGAAGGCAGAGCGGATGGCTTTCCTGATGTCCACCTTCTTCATATCTGGTGTGTAGTTGTCGATGCGGTAGGTCAGACTCCTCTTCCTCCAGCGGCCTGTAAAAAGAAGAACCTTTGCTTTAAGTCCTCACAGCCAAACTGTCTACCTCAATAAAAGTTAAAGGCATACTATGCAGGAAGTGTTGCTAGTTGTTAGTGAACACATTCAAACTTGGTCATTCCTCCCCGGGAACAAGTTTTTCATTGCGCTTTGGGGTTTTTTTGGCACCATGTCAGCCATTTTCATAGTATAATGTTCAAGGAGAAACACCCAGAAACGTCCCAAACACAGCAAAACAAAATAAACATTACATTTTGATTACATTATGTTTTATGGAGGATCTTACATAGATTACTCAATTTTTAAAGTATTCTATATGTAGTCAGAGAGGTCACAAAAGAAAGACTAGTAATTAGGAAACTGACACTTTATTCAGTAGGTTATGTATTTCTATATGTTTATATCATCACAATGTTGTCATGCTGAACATAAGAGCAATATAAAGAGGAAATATGAAAGCTGTTATTATAGGCCTCAAGCTTATCCCATCCAGTCAAACTTTCCCAGAGAAAGATAAATGCATTCTGGATCTTGTCTTTCCAAAGTTAGTTTCCAGGTGGCATTAATGAGGGCTTCACTATCAAATTATTTGAATGTTTATTCCTTTTTTAACATCTCTCACTCATCTGATGTAAGTGAATGTATTTATGCATATGTTCCTTATGATCTATTTATTTTATCATGCAGACCACCCTATTTGGCTTCCTGGATAAAGCACTCAATTGAAGTGTTAGGAAGGGTTGAAGGGTTTTTTTAAGTGTTTCGTAAACATGCCACATTAAATAAGCACATGTTCTTGTTACAAACTGAATAAAAAATATTGACCATGTCTCCTGTAACCACAAGACTACCAACGCATGCCCTCTGCACATGTAACACTGACTGATATGTTTGTACATGTGTATGCCTGTAATTAATTTCCCGTAGTTTCTATTTCATACTGACCCTACTCAAACATATTTAGAATGTGTTTCTTTATAATGTGTTTCATGATGGTCCTAATAACAGTCACAAGCCAAAACATGTCAGTTTAAAGTAGGTCACTCCAGATGCTACTACTTTAAGTGTTGTTTCTACATGCTACAAGTGTCACTGGAGGTTTTCTCACCACTCTTCTTCCAACAAGTTAACATATCTACACAGCCCTACAAGCAAATTCAAAATGAACTACTTGCTGTCAACACTGTGTACAGAGATAGATTTCCTTGACTCACCCATCACTCTGTATCTGTGCTGTTTCTTGTTGAAGGGGTCCTCCATGCCACAGCGCGGCTGTCTCATCACACCCAGAGTAGCCTCATCTATCTCTCCAGTAGCTGGCAGATCATTCACTCTCTGGAAGACCCTGGAGACAAGAGGGGAGTAACCACATTCAAACAAGCCTCCTCCTCCACTGTATCTGAGGTAGTGTCATATGAACATAATATGTGCTATGACATTAGCTTCCCCTTTAAAGGACACTTTACCTGAGAGCTTCGATGATCTCCTCCAGGTAATGAGGGTCCTGTGGATCAGCTGGTTCATTCAGGTAACCAAACTGCCTCAAATAGGCCTGTGAATGAAGAGGCAGGCAATAAAGTTTTTACAAACTCATTTATACATAGAGCCACTGTTGACATAAGATTAACTGTGAATGCACTTTATCTACAAAACAAACTATAATCCCACCTTTGCTTCATCTAATTCTGTCCACTGCACCACACCACAGAGAGCTCCCCCGAGGCTGAGCAGCAGCAGCAGCAGCCATGTGTAGTCCATATTCAGCTTTTCTGACCTAAATAATCCAGGGCCGATGCTCAGAGCGGGAGACGAGCTCAGCAGAGTCCCACAGCAGACTGTGTTTGAGTCTGAGCGCTCCAGCAGTTTTAAACTCAGCCCCGGTGCATGAGTCAGCCCTGTGGTCACGATGATCCATCTCTGAAGAATGACGATTACAAGAGACGCCCCGTTGACCACCAGCCAACATGTCTGCTGTTACACTGTCCAGCTGTTCAGAGAGCTGCAGCAGCGGGACACACTTTCAGCAGTTTATGGGGGCAAGCCGGTGTTTAACTTTCTTAAGAGCTCATTCAACCTGAACAGTAGTCTCCTATTATTCCTTCAAGGTGCCTTTTTGTTATTTTGCTGGTATTAATCCAGCTCTGTGTGTCTTACAGGTGATTATTTCCCAATTCCTGTTGTCCCCACACCTATCACATCTGAGACAAACATGCTTATTATTATGCTTATTACTCAAACACGAGTTGATTCATCATTGCACCAATCTATGCTGACAGGTAAAGGACAGATCACAGCTTGTCAACAATATTTCCATTTGAATAAAACATGAGTTAGGGTTTTAAGGTATTAATTCAAATTGTCACCCAACATCTAAATGCTTTTTAGTGATGTCACCCCTAAATGGATTGACAGGTTGTTTTAATTAGCTGATTAATCTAATGACTATTTTGACAGTTTTGTTGATTTCCTTCTCTGCTGTATATTATCACATCAGAAAATATAAATGTTTGAATAAAATGAAATTATGCAAGTAAATAAACACTTATGACAAGTGGATGAATGTGGAGGGATGGAAGGAAGTTAATGATGTCTAGGGGAAATTTAATCACCAGCAACTTCTTCTATTTCTGTTTTGGTCCACTCAGCCAAATTTAATTCCCGCATCTTATGGTGTCATATTTTTTGGTAAATTTGGATCATTTTGCAGCTTTTTTTAAACTCAAGGCAACAGTAAGTGTTGGGTAACTGAAGGTTGATATTGAGGCTTTACAGGGACATTTTTGTGCAGGTCGCACTGGTGCTGGCCGAAATGTTCCAGCAGCGGTGGACAACAAGGCACCTGGTCTCAAGATGTGAGCGGATGGTGGATGGTTGGCATCGCACGGCCTCAGACTGAGGCAACACTTACACTACAACTTTGTCTTTTTGACTTAAATCTAAATTTTCCAGCAGGGAAAAGAAACGGTCTTTTTCATGTGCTAATTGCCATCAGCCCCTGATGAGCTTTAGATACACTGATGTTTTAAGGCTCTGGGAACTGCAAATCAGCATAAAGCTAAGAATCACTGGTATTATCCTGTGTATTCCTTTAATAATGTCCACAGTCTGCATGCTGCACATTCCTCACTGTATCACAACTCTC
>JAOWBC010000710.1:6267992-6293728 GCA_028566105.1 Hypoplectrus providencianus | reverse complement strand
ATTTTTTTTTTTCCTAAAAGCTTTAAAAACAACAAAATGCAAATGCAGAATCTCATAATTTTACAAGTTACAAGCCTCAAGTCTTTGCATTCAATACTTGGGTCAAGTCTCATGTCCAAAATGTGAAATTTGAGTGACAAGTCTGACTAAACAGTAACCAAATACTAATACATACGTACAAAAAAACAAAAATACTCGTAGGTATGTTTATTTATGTTAAAACAAATGTGACTGATTAAAAAAGCAATGCTGACCTATTGTAGAGCTGGGCTTGAGCAAAAGGCTCAAGTCCAAGTTGAGTTTCAAGATTTTGTCAAGTCTAAAGTCATCAAATTTGTGACTTGTTTCACATGAACCCATACCTCATGTGAAGGTGTTACAGAGGTTACCTGAGCCATGAGGCAGTGAGGTTATCTAAGAGGTTTTGTTTTTGGGTTGTTTGTCTGTAAACAGGATTATAATTTTAATGAAACCTGGTGTCAGGGTGCAACATAGGCCAAGGACCAACCTGATCTGAACCACGCCTGGGACACAAAATTATGTTCACTTCTTCAAATATGTTTATTATGAACAATAATGACAAAGTCCACAGCAGCTCCTGCAGTTTTTCTAGTTAAGATGCAAAATACATGGGGAATTTAGATATAAATCATTCAGAAATATACACACTTTAAGTTAATATTGAACCTGTAAAACAGTTAATATACAACACATTGTTCATGCTGTAAAAGCTTTTACCTGTAGACGTTTTCTTTTGAAAAAAGGTCAGTGTGTCAACAAACATGTTTAAACAATAAAGAATATACTGAGAAATGAAATATATTTTAAATGCATTTTTAAAAAAAAGACTATATGCATTTGTTATTCATTAAAATTTTGTAGTAGTTTGTGACTGCCAGTAAATGTGTGGAAAGTCTTAAGCACGAAACAATACATACCACACATTATTTTTAGCGAAGGTCCTGAAATAAGAATATGAGTGGACTATTTTTCATTTCCTCTAATTGAATAACAGCCGTGTGGCACTATTTTTGGCAGGAAGCAGTAATTGACTCAGTAGAAGTAAGTCAGTGGAAAAATTAGAGTTCTTTATTCATCATCTTCAACGATAATGTACATCTTACAAAAAAAACACAGTGTAGTCATAGCTGTGGTCAGGATGTGCTGTGACTTCTGCAGCGTGCTGCTGCATCAGAGCCTCCACACTGAGGTTTGGTCCATGGAGGGCAGCTCCACAGACTGGACTCAGGGCCTCAGGTAACTCGTATTTGCAGGATAAAAACAAGGGTTCATTATCTAAGCCACAGCTTTAAGCTATTCAAATTTTCTCATAAAAAGCAATTTTGTTGTCTTCTCACTTCTTAAGGCTAAGCAAAGCCACAACTGCAGATAAAACAAATGCGCCCCATGTTTAAAGGTGAAATGTGTAAGATTTGGCATTATTTCAGTTTAAAACAAGTAAATAGGTGAACTAACGTTTTCAACAGAATGTGAAGAAGTGACAGTTTTGGAGTTAAGTCAAAGACATGTATATATTGTGTTGCAGAGATATGGACTGTAATGAACATACTAACCAGCTAACCCTGGCATGTCCTGTCTTGTAGTTCCACTTGTGTCTCCAGATTCTGCGTACGTCCTCTCTGCTGGTTAACAGACTTAGATGACTCGTCCATCACAACAGTCTGATTATTAGTTCAGGGCAAGTCTTTGTTTAAGTTGGTTAAACATGTCAGTCTTTC
Source organism: Hypoplectrus providencianus (assembly GCA_028566105.1). Lineage (NCBI taxonomy): Eukaryota > Metazoa > Chordata > Actinopteri > Perciformes > Serranidae > Hypoplectrus > Hypoplectrus providencianus. The sequence goes on along the minus strand of JAOWBC010000710.1, from coordinate 6,291,989 downwards.
ACAAATGTGAAATACTGCCCCCTATTTTTTTAATCCTATTGACATACTTCACACATTGCCCCTTGAAAGCACTCAGGTTGATTCAGGTCTAAGTAAAGTCCAGTTGTTCTCCCAAAGTTAAAGTGAAAACTCTGCATGCAACTCTTGCAAGTACTCAAAAGTACAAGACAAAACAATACAATACTGTTAATTTTACATTCAATGATATTGAAAGTACTGAAGCTGCAACCTCAATCTAGTAAAAAAAAAGTTGGGATCCTGTGTGAAGCACAAATAAAAACAGAATCAGATTGAGAACAGAAGTATCTTGTTTTTGTCCTATATTCATCTGTGTGCAGGTCGCACCTGATTTGCACATCCCTGCATGCTGCTCGAAGAAATATTTCATAGCATCCCAACTTGTTTGGAACCGGGATTGTAGAATCAGATTTTTAACCCAAGGCTGCACAGATGTGTTGGTGTGTGTTCTCTGATGTTCCAGCACTGTGTGCAGACTGTTAATAAGAAGAAAGAAAGAAATTTTCCTATCCGTGTGTCGTGTTCCTTCTGCTGTGCTATTCAAAGAGGTATGGTATTGTATTGAAGTAAAGATTCTGGTATAATGACAAACTTAAACCCTAAAAGCCTTCATTTACAGTCATAATTATTTAATACTTAAGTTAAACTCTACTTTTAAAGTAGAGTTCCTATGATTTAAAATGAGGTTTTTAAATTATGGTGCACAATTCATTCAAACCTTCTAATAATTGTGCGCATCTTCAGCATTGAGGATGTCAGTACTTATTACAAAAATAAACGTTTTCTCTTCTACGAAAAAGACAGGAATAACGGACTCACATGTTCTTAAGACCAAAGAGTGAGTGAACTGTCACTTGATAAAACCGGACATGTTTTGGTCATTTTCAGCCTTCAGTTCATCTCAAATCTCACAGGCAACAATATTGCATAAATACTTCAAGCTGTGTCAAAAGCTGTGCTCTGAATTTTCTTTTTTTCTACCATCGCTTTTCTTGCTGAGTCTTGGTGATAGACTCTCCTTGAGCTCTGTTCGGGCACAAACCTTTTGGATTTTAAAATCAAGCCACTGAGTCTATTCCTCGCTCTCGTCCTCTCTGATCTTCACCTTCACTCTGTGCCAGGCGTTGCTCAGCACGCCCCTCAGATTCCAGATGGGAGGAACCGTGTCCGGCTGCATGTTGTAGCTGTTGTCGACCGCCTTGCAAACTATCTCCAGCTCCTGAGCCTCCACAGGAAGTGGCGCCGTTATTTCCCACAGCTTCCAGGCCCACGCCCGTCCCGGTGGTGGCGAGGGTTCAGGTGCTTGTTCCTTATCACTGGTCCTCAGCTGGGCCACCTGCCACGTCTTCCCTCCGTCCAGAGACACATCGACACGTACCACCTCCCTGCCGCCGCCACTCCAGGCGTAGCCCTTCACCGTCACCTCTTCCAAGCTGCGGTCGACGACGGCGCCATCTGCCGGCGTGGTGATGGCCGACTGAATGGGCAGCTCCTGGATGGCTGGAGCTGACTTGAAGTCCACAGTGTCCCAGTCCGTTGAAGGGGAGAAGCCCTTGTAGTCGTTCTGCTGCCAGTGGCTGCTGCTTTCCTCTGCACTCACGATGATCTTCCCCAGCCATTTGACATTGCGTGCGCCCACTGTGCCCGGTACCACGACGCGGACAGGGTAGCCGTGGTCGGCAGGTAAATCCTCTCCATTCATTTCATAAGCCAGCAGCACATCACCTTCCTCGCTGACTGCCTTGTTTAGAGGGATGGACGCTCCGTACGTGGTCCCGGTCACATCTTTGTCCAGCCCTTCAAACTGAACATGTACCGCCCACTTGGCCACGTCGGGCCCATAACCAGCGGCGAGCAGCACATCCCGGAGCCTTGCACCACTCCATTTAGCGTTACTGATCGCAGCAATGCCCCAGTTCAGCCCCTTCACCAGCTTCACCTTATTCATCTCAGAGCGGCGGTTCCCGGCACACTGCAGCGTTGCGGTGACTGTGTGTTTGGGAAAGCGAGTCTTCAAGTCTTCTAATGACAGCGTCAGCGCTCCCCCAGGCAGTCCCTCCACGTGCAGCTGGTAGGAAGCCGGGTCCACCTGTGGGACCGGCAGGTGGTTCCTTTTGAAGAAGATCGCAGACGGCGTGATGTAGCTGTCAGAGAGGAGCTCGGGGGGCGGCTCGGCGTTGAAGGGTTTGAGGTTGTTGATGCGCAGGACGGGGTGACGCTCGGGGTCAGAGGAGTAGGGGTCCGATGTTTTGACTGACTGCTGCTTCTTCAGGTCTTCTGCCCTCAGCTCTCCGACCTTCAATTAACCACAGACACATTCAATTAGAACACACATGACTCCGTACTGCACTCTGTGACACATTTTCAGCTGAATTTTTCTGTCCATCTCAAAATCAAACCACAGCAAGACAGAGAACAGTTGTCAGTGTTCTCCACACTGACCAATTGAGGGAGGGCCAGTGTGCCGCCTGCAGCTGCTCCTCAGTGTACAGGGCAGTGCAGTAGACCTTTTAATATGTTTCTCCAGTGAGCAAAGGCAAGACAGGCAAAATATGACAAGTTCATTTAAGGATGAATTAGACATCCTGGGCCAAACAGCTTTCATAGGTTTACAACCATCTCTCTTTCTATTTATCAAAGACAAAGCAAAATGTAAAATGGATTTGGATACGTAATATATGTTATTACTATGTTTCTGTAATGTGTGTTGTGATCTATGTGGTCCAAGGGTGCAAAAACAAGAGCACAACTACTCAAACTCAGTATGGTGGGTCAAAGTTGAAGCAGCTCAGTGTGTGAACTGTGGTTGATGTTTACAACCAACAGACTGCCATTAAGTTTACGGTCTGCCTTTATATCTCTTCCAGTTAAATTTCTACTTCTTTCTATTATTTTTCAGCCAGAGGTGTAGGTCAAAGCTCCAGAGCTTTGCGCAAGCGATGCACAAACTTGTTAAATTTCAAAAGGAAATCAGTGATGCTTGACAATTTGACTTAAAGGCACAATAAGCAGGATTGTTTGTTGCAGTTTGTAAACACACTCAGAGTTGGCCACTCTCCCAGGCTCACCGGCAGCACCCGCACAGCACCACCCAGCCAGTGAAAGCCAAACCTGGATTCTCTCTCACTTTGTAACAAGCTCTGTCTGCTTGCTGCTTCACTTTGCTATATTTGATTCTTTTGCACTGTGTCCTTTGTTTTCATAGCTTCCTGTTGTATGTGTGCTAACCGATCTGGCACCTGGTTGCTACATTCTTAGTCCTGTTGCTTTTTAAGAAAGTCCTACTGACTGAGCTTTAAAGGTCTGCAGTATATTTTAGCTGCAAATGTCTACACATACAGTGTTTGGTACTCACAGCCAACTCTTGCCTCAGCTTTGTGTTTGATGGAACATGTTCCACCCCATGAAAATTTGCTGAAAACTTTTTTTTCCAAGGTGCACCACTGTAATAATCTACTTATAGGTCACTGGTTTCATCGTAGACAACACTTTTTTTTTTTTTTACTTCCAGTAAAAAGACTTCTATCATATATTTTACTAGTGGCTTTTAGAGGTTTCCAAAATTCTGTCTGAACACATGTTTTGTTTTTGCCAGACACAAATTGAAACTTATCCTCATATCATGTCATGTCATGTCATTTACTGAAATCAGCCTACCTTATACTCTGACAGGATTTCCAGCACATGTTCCTGGTTGTGTACAGCATACAGCGCCCAGAAGGGTTCGAGGGCTCCCCCTGCTGCCAGCATGATTTTATCCCCACCAGGGTGCATGGTCACAAACTCTGTGATGTCATAGACACCACCCTTGTATGTTACCCACACACCATCTTCCAGAGAGCGGTGGCTCGTGACCTCCTCCTGGCTGAAGACGGGGAGAGCTGAGGTCTTCTCTATGGTCTGCACCGAAGCTGTGTCCTCCCGCTCTGCCTGTACCGGAGACACGACAGGAGGCCGTTTGAGATAAAAAAAATACAAGATGACTGAAAAACAGGAGTCCAGTCTGGACGATTTGAAAAGATGTCCCTAAATCACATTTTTGGAAATGTAATGTGCATTTTGTAGCTGTAATAATTGATTGCTCTGAGACCTCATGGTGGAGACCAGGCTGCAGCAGCAGTGGCACACACTGTGTCTCACTTGCTTTCATGGCTCTTCAATTTGTCTGAAAATCCTCTGAATCTGTAACACAGACTGAGATATTGTAATAAATTTAATGAAATCATTAAAAAAAACAATATTATAAATTTACTGCTGAGGAGCTACAGAAGAACATATTAGATTAAAATTAAGATAATTGGATTAAATCAGAAGGTATTTATAGTTAATTGCTCCTACAGACTACAAATGTTAAAAAAATATAACGCTCAAAAATCAATTTTAAATTTATGCCAGAAGCTTTCTGCCTAATGCCATACCCAACTGTTGAGTCAGGCCTTCAGTGTGCAAACAACACATTGGTGGTAATGTGAACAGCAGCAACACGTTGGTGACTTTCCGCCTTTCCGAGTGATCCAAACACAAACCCCTGCTACCACCACTGATGCTGCTGTTTACTAGCTGTACTATGACTGCTAATAAAGCAGCTGCAAGTGTTGAATAAGACATTTTGCAGCATTGCTGTGTTAATTATTCACACAAATACAAAGTTGAGCTGCTCTGGTGCTTGGTGTGGGAAAGGTGTTCACTGTGCACGTGATAGCCGTGTGGACCTGTAAACATTAGTTCAAATGTAAAAATATGTGTTGTTCATTATACAGATTAAAAAGGAGAAACAGGGAAAGCAAACTTTTGTAGCAGGTGTTTGGCTTAACAGCAGCACAGCTTTTGTGAAACTGTCTTAGTCAGTGTTTTTACCAGTTTTATCAGCAGGTCTATTTGTTTTGGAGTGGAGGAGACCTCTTAGCATAGTTTGACACTGAATAAGTCAGTAAAACCTGGCTACAAGTAGCTGGACCATGCAGAAACTCTGTTTTTACTTGAAGTTTTGATTGGGAGAACCCAGGCACAGAAAAATCTTAAGTAACAAGGAAGAATGAAAGACATTTCCAGTTTGGGGATAATGTCAGAATCATTTTTTGAATGCCTCCAGTGTGAACTTCTCCTTTTTTCTCTGGAGATATTAGGCAATCGGCTCAGCTGCAGATGTGTGTGTGTGCATGCTGAGTCACAAAGGAAGTGGGAGTAAAACATGACAAATGAGCTGACACTACAAACTAACAGATGAGACAGGTCACTGCCCTATCTGCGAATACAGGAACACCATAAAAGGGTGTGACAGAGAGAGGGCGCAGTAAAAAAGATTCAACCAAATGTAATATTGTGGAACTGTTGAATTCAGCCAAATAATACTCCTGATATGTATGATGTGCTATATTGTGCACATTTACATCAGGCTGGTCCACACCAATGCTTGATCCATTGAGAGAAACAGCTACAAAATGCCTTGAAGAATTGTAGCCCATTACATTTAGCACAAAAATTACAAAAAAATTTAATTTATAATTTTTTGGACTGTTTAGTTTAGGATATGTCAATATATGTCAAATGCTCATCCCCACCTATCAACATTAATGTCATGTTTTGTTGGACAACAGTTTTTTTTTGTTTTTTTTAATGGTTGTGATTTAGTTTTGGCACAACATAATCAAATTAAACATTGACTGTTTTCACAGATCTTATCTCCCCTGACCTTGTGATGATGGAGGCCATAAGCCAGTACAGCCCCGGTACCGGCCAGCAGCCCTGCCAGCGCATGTCTCCAGCTGGGGCCGTGGTATGACTTCTGGTCCTCACTGCTGCTGCTGCTGCTCCACAGACGAGCTGCAGCAGGCAGCACGCGTTGCCTAAGAAATGAATAAAAATGGAAATTTAACTTTTGTTCCTGGAAAGCTGAGCTGATTAGGTCCAGAGTGCAATATAGGTTCTAGGTTTGCCAACATGTAAAATGAAGCATAAGAAGGGGATGAACACCACTAGGTTGGTTTTGTTGTTCACAGAAAAGTTACAAATGAATCAAGAAAACCAAATACGTTTGGGAAAGAAATCAGATTGCGATGTCAGTTTCATTAAACTGTGAACTTTGACTGGGTGGAGTTCAGACCAGACCAAACACGACAGGCCAAGTCAGCACAAGGTTTAATCCCTGTTTTTCTTTGTCCTGCTGTACCTCTGAGTGTTGAGAGGGACACACCGAGTCAGGCTGTGGCAGCGCCTGAGAAGCAGCATTGCGCTGATGTTCTGAAAAGAAATAACAGCAATTAATACAAAGTGAATCCGATGGAAAGCACTGTTCAAATGATTTCTGTGAAGGTTAGTGTAGATTCATAGAACAAACACAGGAATTAAACCGGTATGGTTCACTTTTTTTTTTTTTTTCCACAGTTAGTGACATTACCTACAGTAGCTGATAGACGACACACTCTAAGTTTGGAGAAGCAGACAGGGGTACCGCCACGGAGGCTGTGGACAGGAGCTGCACCAAATTCACCTAAATAATAATCTTTAAAAAAAAAAAATAAATAAATAAAAAAAAAATAAAATAAAATAAAATAAAAAAAATAATAATAATAATATATATATATATATTATAAGCTTAAATTGATTGACTAAAACAATGGAATAACACAAACTAACCAATTAAGGCAGTTGAAGACCAGCGACTGTGTTCTGTGAAGAAAAATGACTACTTTTGGCAATGGAGTCTGGTGGCGTTGAATAGAGAATAGATAAATAAAAGTGTTTAAGTAGGAATGAGCAAAGTGCTTTAAAGCCTTGGCCAATGCAATGGTAATTTCCATCGAAATCAGAGGGAATACTTTTCTAAAATTTCAATTAAAGCTGGTACTCCTGCCTGATTCTCCATACTGGGAGTGTGTCGACTGCCACCTCCTGTAGGTCAAACATGGACTATGGATATTCCTTTGACAGAAACCCTGTGTACAAGTCACCCCTTGTACCAGATGTGCTATATCTGGTTTAACCAAAGACTAATCTCGGCTCTGCAGCTTGTTTCATTTGAGTAATTTATGATGGCATCTAAAGAAACAATTACCCAGTATGTCAAGAGAAAACATTACAGAATACTTGAATAAATACCATCTTAGTACCAGTCTTAATTATACTTTGTCTGTGTGCACAGAGCTTTGTATATGAAGTGCATGTTTTACATTTTTTTATACATATTTTTCCTTATAACGTGCTGTTTCACTGTAGGGCTTTTTGGGGTATATTTTGTTACTCATCCCCTTTTTATGTATTAGATAATCTGTTTTTTTTTTGTTTGTCACTCATCTCACGCTGTACTTTGTATTTTTTGAGTGATATGCTAATATTTTTAATTGCTGATTATGTGCATCAGACAAACCCAACTTTCACACCAAAATAATGTAATAGCATTTGACTGGTGGCTAATGAGCAGCTGAATACAGGCTTTGTCACTACAGTGTCAGGCCACAGGGAGGGTAACACAGGACAGCTGGTAAAAACAAATAAGCTGTTTTATGTCAGTATTTTAATGTACAGCCTCATATACATTTTTGGTTGATTGTTTTTTAGCGTGTATGGCCAAGACTGCTCTGTTTTTACAGCCTTCATGTTTTCCTGTTAAAATGGCCAACTGAACCTTTAAACTCTTCAACTCCTACTGAACTGACCAACCAGCTGTTGCTTCAACCCCTGAAAGGAGCCAACCAGCTCAGGGGGAGTGGACAGAGGAGTTTCACTTCACTCTTCTGTGGCCACAGACAAGTCAGCCGAGGTGAAATCTCAAACAATTAAGACAACAACTGAAATGTATTGCCATTTAATTGTTGGCATTCCCTTTTTTGGTTGTGTGGTAATAAAAAGAAGCATTATCTGAAGGGCGCGCACAAAAAGGCATGGAGGAGCTCAGCATTATCAGTCTATTACTCCTGTCTTATCACTGTCAACAGTGGCCCGTCAAGATTATTCAGTGTTATCTTGAACTGGCTGTGACAGAGGCAGCATGCCTGCCAGCAGCCACACAAATGCTACTGAAACTCCAAGAAGTTAAAGGGTTAAATGATGGTCTCCTACTGTTTAGATCATGGTGTCTCACTATGTTGTTTGTAGGAGAAACAATGGATGCTGTTCACTGTGCCTGTGACTTAAGTTGGCTAAATCCATTATACTGCTTTTAATTACTGGACAATGTCCAGTTTACAGAACCCTAAACACCCGAAAATGTATTTCAAAGTATGCAGCCCCCCTAATCTGACCTACACTATCACATTTGGTTTGCTTTTGTTCATTTTAATTCAATGAGGAAGTAAAGTCTTTCAACAATGTGTACACTGGATTGTGTAACACAGTTAAACATGGTTAATTCAGTGTGAAGAATTATATGTGAAGTGATTTCTTCATCTTAGAATTAAGTTTTACAAGAAGGGGTTTAAAAATATATCTACATTAAATATTGCAATATTGTGTTTTGTGACAGTATATTGATTATACTGTCCAACACTATTTAACGAAAAGTGCACATGCAAAGATTTGTAGCAGATAATTATTAATCATGTACATGTATTACTAAATTAATGTAATTTAAACTCGGGATTAATGAATGTGATGGTAATTACAATAGTTATACATTGTAATATTGAGTAATGACCTATTGATCACGATTTAATAATACTATAACATATTACTAGCAAAACACTTATCTGTGTCTCTCTTTCAGCAGATGTAACTTCAGAAATGAAAGTAATTCGCCTTAAATAAGTTCGCCGTATTGTTTATGCAAAGATATTCTGGCAAAATCTGAAACATTTTTGGATGTACACATTTAATATTCTCTAGTTAGCACTGTGCAACACCTAGAAAATATCAATTTTCTTCACTGACACTTTATGTTAACCAAAACTTACAGCGAGGGCAGCGACAGGCTAAGTAAAAAGTAAAATAAACTTCCTTCATAACGAAACATAATTGAAAAGACGAAAGAGAAAATGTAATGTTAGCTAGCAGCCATATCCTCAGCATACTTCATCACCATCCTCGTCCTAATGGCTAACTTTAGCTAGCTTACAACCAAGTTAGCCAGCTGCACCCCAGCCTGTCTGACTTCTCACACTCAGTCAGAAATGTCAGAAGAAACGACCATGTTAGCCTCAGTTTGTTCACAGAAACAGAAAAAAATACTCACTTGTGTCAGTGTGTCAGTTGCCTGCGTGTACTCAGATGCTCCCCCGATCACAACCGATCAACTACGTTGCACAGAAATGTTACACAAACACGCACCGGGGGGCGTTCAAGAAAACTAGTCCTCTGTCAGCAAAACGAGTTGTGCCACCGGATCACGGGAGGTGAGTTAATCTATAAAATAATCATCGTGTAGGACTTTAGTCGGTATGATGTGCTTCTTATGTTATTGATTAGCCTCATTAATTCGGCTAACGGATTTTATTGCTGAACACAAGTTACTGGAAAATTATGTAACACATTACACATACGACACATTTATAGGCAGTGTCTTTGGAAGTTCAGTTCATATTAATGAGAAACTTTCTCAAGATAATGATTTGGTTTCTCAAACCTTCCCTAAGTACTTCAGAAAAAAATGTGTAGGCAACAAAAAAATAATAAATTTGTAAGTCATAATGATAAGAAACTTTTTCCAAAAAAATGTCTTAGTTTCCCATAATTATGTAAAGGTATAGAAGCCAATACTTCAATGTTACAGAAAAAAAGTCACTGTGATACCAGTCCTCAAGAGTGATGATTCGTAGTAATGGAGAGTAACTATTTCCTTAAGAACTGTACTTATAGTATAGTAGTGTATCATATCTTGAGATACTGAAAGATACTTTGGAGTATTTCCATTTCATGTTGCTACTTTATAATCATATAGTTTAAAATTAGACACTTTATGTTCAAAATCCAGTTAATGCAATTTAAGAATTTCCATCCAGCCCAGAGGGAAATATGGTGCTTTGAACTTGTAACATTAAAAGGATGTAAACAATGCTGCATCAGTGATTATAATACTGTGATACAATATTATGTAATGTGGCGTTCAGAATTATATCAATTTTTACTTTGTGTACTTTAAGTAGTTTTTGAGAATAATCCTGTATGTTTACTTGTGATGGATGGAGTATTTCTGCAATCTGGTATTTCAGTTTTTACTTCAGTTAAAGTATATTACATTCCTGCCTTTGGGTTTCTCTGCAGGTTAACAAAAACATGCTTCAATACAGCTATCGGATTTTTCAAGATTGACACTTCCGGGAACCAAACTCTCTGAGCGGACCCTGAATGCACCACAGTTTACATGGCAGGGGAGGTGGCTGACGTATAGCAAGGCAAACAGATCCGAAATGCTGTTCTGTATAAAGTACAGAGCACATTCATCATTGTGGTAATAACAGTGGTGGAATGAAAATAAATGCATTAACCAAAGACCTGTCAGTGCAAATCTGAGGGACTTATATTTTAGTTGTATATATTTCATACAACTTTATTTGTCCACCCCACTTCCTTTTACTCCAAAACTAAAGTGTGACAGCTTCAATTTCCACCCTGTCCAGTAAAACGTATCTGGATGTTAAAAGGACAGTGGAAGGACAAAGTTTTTTCTTCATCAGTTGCTTCCTCATTGACTCCTTATCAGAGCTCCTTATTGACTCTTTATCTGGACAGTTACAACTTACTGTAAAAGGTCAGTGAATATATGGCAGTGCAAAACAATACAAAAATCAATATAACAATATAAAAATCTGCATTGTGCAAAATGAAACCTGAGTTCTCACAATGCATCACTACAACAAGAATAACTAATAATGCATTTATTTTCACAACTTCAAGTGTTATTATATAACCATGATAAAGTACAGTGTACTTGAATTTTGATGCTTTTTTTATATTCGATTTTGATTGAATTCTTATTAAAAAAAAGAAAAGTTAAAAAAAAATATTCATTTAAAGGACAGTTCACCCTAAAATCCAAAACACACAATTCTTACCCAATACCTATTATAGTAGAAAAAACATAATTTGTTGTTTAGGGAACCGCATCATTTGCACTTTGTGCACCATAAGCAAAGTATCATCTAGTTCAGGTATATCTGAAGGAAGGCAGGCAAACATATAGCAAATCATCCCAGTCACACCAGCTGTATAATGCAGGAAGCTACTTCTGTTTCTCCTGTTTTGTTTTGTTTTTTGCCATTCCAAAACAAAAATGAGTAATTATTGCAAAAATAAGTATTAATTTGATTAAAATTAAAGCTTAAAGCTTATCCAACAGTACCACAGTTCTCCAGTTTAGCACTTTTTAACCAACAGAGGCAGAGTGTTAGAGGTAAATGTATGTCTGGATCTGACCACTGTTAATGTGAAATGTGTGAAATGTGGCTGAGGGATGCCTTTTTTCCCTTGTTGAAATTCTGGTCGTGTGAGTCATACCATGTGTAGGGGGGATCCAGTCAAAACATAAGCTGTTGCGTACACACTGAGGAAGGAGGGAGTTTCTGCGGCAGGACTGTCTGTGTTTTGATGACAATGTTTCCAAAGCCCCCGTTAGATTTCAGCACCTCCTGAGGTATCCAGGTTATTTCTGTGGGTTTAGATTTCCTGGTGTTCCTATTGCCCTGTGAGACCTTCATGTCAATTTTATTTCTTGCTAACTGGACCAGACAATCTGTAGCTCACTGAAACAACTTACAGACAGTCCTAACATTTGAAATTTCCATGTTAAGATAAGTCACACTTTACACACACCTTGAGTAAATATATGTTTAAAAAATGGTGCACTCGGGTGCAATGTATTCAATAGAGCTGTAAATATCAGAAAGGGAGAATAATGAAAGCTCAATTGTTCCACTGCAGGATAAATAAAGTGCTGTTATTTCTTAAGGTGGAAATATAAGTTCAGTGCCACTTGTTTTTAAATTGGATGGATTGGAGATGTAATCTGTAATCTTATATGGATTTTTTTTTTTTACCATTTTAAATCCCTTTTCCTGCCCTGAGACAGGAGATGCGTGTATGCCTGTGTTTGTAAATGAAAAACTGTATGCAAAGAATTAAAAACAAAACTTTTAAAAAACTGCTAGCTGTAGACACAGCTTGACATGTATATACTTTAGGTATATCCCTCTGGCGCTACCTGCTGGCAAAATGGATGAAATCAAAAATAAAGATTCAGGATCTAAATAGTTACTTCTTCAAAAATCTTTCTTGTGTTGGATTTCAATATTAAATAATTAATGAAATTACTTTTATGATACTGTCTTTTGATTACTCTCAGGGAACTCTGTTAACCTGTTTTTGCAAAAATTTGCAAAAATAAGTGTTTCAAGTAACATGTAAGTGGTTCTGATGTTTCTAAGCTAACATATGCTTCAAACAGTAGACAAGACTTTGCGTATACAAGTTTATTATTTTGAAAAAGCTTTACTACAGAATTTAAATACAATATTCTGAAAAAAACAAAAAAAAAACAAAACATGGCTCTACAGAGTGTCTACATTACAACATGGAAAGTGTCCAAACAACAAGTAACACCTGTTACTACCCTTCTCCAGGATTTAGCTGTAGTCTGTGTAATTCACATTTCAGGTTAACATGGCCGCTGCCAGGCTGATTTGCTGAGTTAACTGTTAACCACTGTTGCACCATGAGGACCTGACAGGCTCCAGTATGTCCTGTGTGTTAACTCTTCTGCTTTTCGACATTCACTGAGGTGTCATCTTGGCTGCTTCAGCTTTTATAAGTGAGATGAGTTCCAGGTTAATGAGGAACACGAAGCGCAGACCTGCAATCTGAAGACACAGATACATTGTGTTAGGGCCACATGTCGCTGGGAACCATTCAAATATATCATTCAGTCTGGCACACACACACCTCTACCACTGAGTTGTTGTTGAGTTTCCACTTGTTGCCTGACAGGACCGGTCTGCCGTCTATGTAGATAGGCCGTCTGCCCTCATTGGCAATGAAGAAGTCTCCGTTGTTCTTTAGTTTTATAATTCCTATTGACATGAATAGAAACGATAGATAGAACAATTCAATTTACAATTTATACACAAAACAGCCACTGTTTTAGGGTAGACCTGTACAAAATGACAAAGAATAAGAAATGTAAAATACATTAAGTAAAACATATTGTTTGGAAACCAAAATTAAGGCACTGTTTCACTGCTCGCTGTTGCTTTAAGAAAATGTTTTGCATGTTTTGATTTAGCATAACGGCGTTTGAGTTTATTCACCTTGTTTTCTTGATATTTTCCAGGCAGGTCCCTCTAGGGAAAGATCTACGTCTATTGGTTTGTCTTTGGTTGCTCTGCCCAAAGTAATCTGTGTGAACATCAATAAAAAGGTAATTACAATCAAAATGAAAATAGATTGTCACAGAAATGATAGGTCCCTGACTACTGTCATCAATCGTGACAACTGAAGTTTTCTTACCTCTCGTGATCTCATGAGATAGCGTACCATTCTTCCTCGTAGTGCTGCCAGTGTCTGGTTGTCAAAGTCGGGCATGCTCATCCCTTGTATATCATACACAAAGGACACAAATTAGTTGCACTAAAACCAGATTCCTCAAACAATAATATAGCTGTAAAAGCCATCTGCTTGTGTGGTGAAAAAGGTTCACTTACCTGTAATACTGTCCACGAGGACCTGCCAACGAGGCAACTCCTGCTCGAGTTGTCTGATCTCTCTTTTTTGGTGACGATCAGAAATCATCAGCTCTGGAGTCAAAAATGAAGGTAAATTTATGTAAACAATGTCAGGATGACATTGTCAATATTTATTTTGCGCTGTGCAAGATAAACCGCACTGTTCAAATTTCTTCAGTTTCTTACCATGTTCCAACACCTCATCTCTGCTCTCTCTGTGTGAGAAAAAAATGCAGGAAAACTTGTCAGTCTTGGAAAGTCAATGGTCTACTTAAGTGAGAAGACAAAATACTTTCTTATCAGCAACAAACAGATGAAATAAAACTGTAAAGTGCATCAAGTTCTTACTTTAACTTCACATCATCAACCATCTGCTCAGCGTCAGAGAAGTTGAGGACCTGGTCACCTTTAGGGAGAGGCTGGACTGCAACACACAGTCAAAGAGGGCAAGACTATTACATACAGACTCATCACTCGATTAAGAAAATTGTCATTAGAGAAAATAACAATCTCTGTTAAATGCACCTTGAAAAGAATTACCAGACAATGTTTTGAAATTAGACAGTTTAAATGTGTAGGCAACTCAACGTACCACTCTGGTCATCCAGGAGGTAGTACTGCTTCAGCAGCTGCCAGTGCACCAGCAGGCTCTTGGGGGTGCGAGACGGGTGAAAGAGACCAGGGTGTTTGCTCAGCAGCTCCTGGAACACGTCCAGTTTAGGCTGACTTGTCTGTGGAATTAAAAAATGTATGACAAAACCCCTTGAGAAAAACAGTTTTAAAACACACAGTCATTTCAAATTGCATTTAATTTTTAAGGATTGGATTGATAACTTTAAGCTCATTAGATAATGTGTTGTGTCATGTTTGTTAATTCTACCATACCAGTGAAATGTTCCTAAAGTACTAGTTGCACTTACTGAACCAATCTTTGCCAGCAGCGCTTCCTCCGCCTGACTGAAAAGAGCTTTGCTTTGGATTGCTGCAATAGCTTCTGGGTGAAGCTGGCGCATGGCCTGCCATGCCAGCCTATACAAAGACAACACAAATGATATAATTATCAAACATGTATTCAATATATCAAAACTTGGAGGGGAAGGTAAGGCTGCAGGTCCTTTCTTACTTTGAGATGACAGGATCGTAGAGGAGAGCGTACCACCTCTCTTTAATTTCACGCAACGTGAACCGACAGCTGAACTTGACCCCCAAATGAACAGAGGTTAGGTCTGTGGTCTAGAGAGACAAAAACAGATTAACTAGATCGTGAACTGAAAAACTGAGTCTTCAAAGTCATCCGTTCCTAAATATTTTGGATTATTAGAGAATTAAATGTATAATTTCTCATTCAACTCTATTTTAATGAGACTACCATCTCTTAAAATAACTTGAGCTTACCTGCAAAACTGCATTTATAAGAAGAAGGTCATCAGTGGGTTTCCATCTTCCCAAGTCTTTAGTAATATGTAGAGGCTGCTTGCTTTTCTTTACTCTTTTAGTGATGGGTGCAGGGTTTACTACCATGGTGAGAGACGGTATGAGAGCAGTCCCAGTTTTTGTCACCTGAAAGCATCCCATAAAGACAAAAATATATACCTATATAGCCATAAAAATCTGTCTTGTTCAAATGACATCCCGAATGAATGTGTGGCTTCGTAGGTCTCAAGTACCTTTTTTTTCTCACTGGATGAAGGTTCACTCCCCGAACAGCGGACAGGCTCTATGACAGGAGGGCCTTTGACTCTACTGGATGATTTCACAAGACTGCTCTCTACCAATTCATCGTCGAACTTCTTCCTCTTTATTGACCTAAGGATATTGTTGTGTAAAAATGTATACAGCAGTCCTTTAAACAATTGTAGATACAGCCAAAGGAAATAACATTAAATATTAAACTATGCTTTAAACGCTAACAAAATGTGCTGATTATTCTGACATAAAGATAAAGTATAACTCAAGACCTAGAGGAACTTCTACGTTTGGGAACACCACTGCCAAATGCTTGTGTTGCCGTCCTTTTCTCATCTTTTACTCCCAGTGACTCTTCATCCTCAGACCGACTCTGAGCACCAGCTACTGCCAACGTTGCGCCAACCACAGGGTCGCCTGCCTGCATCTGTTCAGTCACAACATGAAACACATGAGGAAATAATGCAGACATTTATCTGATCAGAGCAGAAGGACAAACCACATTCTTACATTATTAACCTTTCACTTGGCTCCACAGAGATGCAGTGTGTGCATTAGTTTAAGCTTACAACAATTTATAACAATTATTACATTACAACAAGAGTTGAATCTCCTTTCATATCCATATCTATCTAAAAGTAGGGCAAATTATAAGGTGAGCATTTTATCGTGGAATACAGGGGCATCTCACTTTGACAAGCGGGTTTATTGGGCTCTAACGAATGCTCTGTAAATAAACGGACACTTTTGTGTCTTTTCACGTTATTCTTTGACAGTAAACTGCTTTGCGTAAGCTCAAATGCAAACATAACATCAGAGGTATAGCCAGACATGCGGCTTACGACCAGACCAGTAACGTACTTAATCCATAATATTTCTCTACAACTCGGCATTTGACCCATTTACAAATAGCAGTTTTTGTTTAGGGGCTAGCCAATTTAGCAACCTTTGTTTACATGTTATTTAAGCCACAGGGCTTCCCTTTCTGTCCTCGGTGTGTAATATTTGGCCCGAAATCAATACATGTGGCGAGCAAGGTAACTTTCCCAGACATTATCAGACGACAGTTTGTTTGGTTAACCCACATAATTAGATCAAAATTAACGATCGTTTACGTCAGCTAGCTAGCATTAGCTTAGCAACCCTGACATTCTTACGATGCTAGCTTCAGTTATTTAGCGAGCTAAAAGAAGCGGTTAGACTTTCTCGGAACTCACCTTTACTCGCTGTTTGTCTTCAATGTGGTATACGACCCTTTAATTACACTCTGTACAATCGCTTTATGCCTTTAATAAACACATATGTTGCTAGCTACATGGCTAACTGGCTACATGAATTTGACGTATTCCTGTTAGCATTAGCTACTCTGCTATCTGTTCTCTTCCTATGGCAACTTTGCCGCGCATTACCGCCTCCTGCTGGACCGGAGGACTGCAGCAACTTTGAAGCGTAGCTGACAAGTATGCAGCAAAACCATCTGCAAAAGTAATACATTCGACATTTATTCAACACATATTTAAGTGTGAAATTAGATATTTCAGAAAAGTTAGGGGCGGTCCTTTTGTTCCAAATTTCCCCCCACATTATAGGGTTTAAATGGTATTAGAGAAATTATCTATTTTTAAAAAAAAAAAACAACAACATAAAATATAGTGTTTTTAATTTTAATATGAAATAAGGAATAAAACGATTTTCCCCACTTCTTGGACTTACAATTATCCTGTTACAATTCAACAATGCATTACTCCAACATATATTTCATATATTTTATGAGAAATAAAAGTGAATGTGAATCAACCTCACTCTACTTTAAAATCATTTAAATACATCGATGTAGTATTTTACAGAACACATCAACAAAAAAATAAAATATATACATTTAAAATGGTTTAAAAATATGCTCAGTCTTGCCCTTCCAGTAATCATAACCACCACCAGCTTCATAAAACACTATGAAGTCTGCACAGGAAGCGGTGGCTCCTGCTAGATATAGAGGCATAGTTTTCATCATCATAATTTATTATATGTATTTGATGAGTGCACCACCAGAGTTCACTGTTTTATTTTCCCTCTTCAAAAGAGGACTCCAAATCGTTTCTTTTATATAAGATCATCCTCTTGACTCTAGTGGCGTTAATCCCTCTGCCCAGTCTCTCCGCAGTCAGATTTTGCTCTTTGGCTTTAAAGTCCTCCCATTTCAAACATTTATTAAGTGCAGTATGCGCATCTCCATATTTGGCAGTTATAGATTGAAGATTGAAGTTGTTGGAGTGTCTGAATGTTAAACACAAATTTTAGTTTGAGGTGGATCTTTATTTTTAGGTTAAAGATCAATGTTCTGCACTCCATGGGCAGGACTGTGACTTGGTCCAAATGATTGATCCACAGCTTCTGCATCACAGATCACACAGGGTTATATCACACAGGAACTTTGATACACTGTATCTCTTGTATTTCTTAGAAATGACTGACGACGTGCCAGGTGCTCATTGGCATCAAACTCATAATACACGTCAAACCCAATCTGATGCTCCTGATCGTGTTAGGGCATGAAGCAAATGTTGATTCATCTCAAGGGGCATCACATTAACATAAAATAAACAGGTTATATTACTGAATTAAAATCAACAGAGAGCCAGAAGTCCAACTTGAAACCTTTTAATGACATTTACAATAACAGTTTTAAAATGTGTTAAATTAGAATAAATACAATTCAGATACTGAAGCTTAATACATATAAAAAGTGTTGATACATTTTATATCACCCATTGAACCTTTTCTTTTATTAATCAGATGGAAAGAGTTGCATAGTGCTGCACTGATGAATTGTGGCATAAGTTTACATTTTTAGAGACAATACATACAAAGCCTGAGTGCAGAGGGGCCTATGTTTGTGAATTTAAACCATGCATTCATACACAAGAATCATTTGAACAGCTGCCTTTTTTTTCTCTTTCTTTTTTAAGGGAACCCGACACTAAAATCCACCATAAGCACCTTATAAAATACACTTGGATCAGTACGTTGAACATCATATCTACATAAAAGTCTCATAGTCACTCAACAAGAGCTGAGGGAAGAGTGCGTCCATGTGCCAGTCTGGGACTCTCCTGATACTAAAATCATCAGCACACTGTGCTGCCATGCAAAGGCAAAAGACCTTAACTTCATTTTGGTCAAAAATGACTTTTTGCACAGATCTGCCCCGTCAGGTGGACAAATATCCTCTTTCCTAAGGTCATTTCTCTTAAAGTCACCAATTTTACTCGATCAAATGACTGTGTTGGCTATGTCATACACTGAAACATTCAAGCCACAAACATCATTATGTTATGTGGACTGAATAAAGAGCAAATATGTCTATAGTCTAACCGACAAATTTTACCAGAATATCCAGATTCTGATGATGTGAGCTAGTAGTGTACTGGTCAAAACAATCAAAAAACAGCTTTAAAAATATATTCATTTTCATACTGCAGTGCAAATTGCTCACTGTATAAAACAACAAGTGAGAGAAAAGTTAAACCCTTTTGCCCTGGCTGGAACTCTTGATAACTAGACAATTGACTTCCTCAAAAGAAAAAAAAAACTAACATTGAGGTATTTTTTTTCTTGGTTCTTCACTCTGGTGAGTTATGGTTTTTTGCCTTTGTATGGAGATGTGTAACTTATATACAAAAACAAACTGAGAATGAAGTATTTGCATGGCCCAGACACACAGGAAACACTGCATATAGTTAATAGTGCAAAAGGACACAAGTCATAATGAGATTTAGGAAAGGGTTACTAGAAAATCAAAAATCAGCTCGAGAACATGTTGCTATTCTCAGTCACACTGACTTTAAGGATCAAAGTCTGAAGATTGTCTGTTGAAACACACTGAAGGAGATCACTGGCATGCTCTTGGCTTCTGTGCAAATAAGTGCTTGACGGTTATTTAAGTCTAAAAAAATCCCCCGGTATTACATTTGGAGTCCCAGTGAAAAGCCTCAGTGATGAGCTATCACTGCTTGTCCTTCACTCGTGTGTCCGTCTGCACACGTCAGCCTGCACACACTGCTAGGTGACAGGTACAGAGGGCTTTGGCCTCTGCCGTGTCGAAGGTCCGCTCTAAGTGAATGCTGCAGGCTCTCGGGTCCTGTGGGGACTCTGCCTGCTCTCTGCTGCAGAGAGACGCATGTTCTCACTCATGTAGCAGATCTGCTCAGGAGAGTGGGTCATCGTTCAATAAACTGGAGGCTAATGACATTTTCAGGAACTAGAAGCGTCCGTGTCATTGGCTTCACAGAAATCCCCTCCGGGTCCGGCTTCACATCGAACTCTATCAGGATCTAGTGTAAAAACAGAGAAAGCTGATTTACCTCAGGGACTTAATACAATGAAAAGAAACAGAAATCCAATGCTCATCACGTGCTTAGTGTTGGGGGGTGACTTTTAACTAAAGTCCCTGGATTAAGTAATCAAATGAAATTAAATCATTGGGGACTGCATTTGCACACTGGCTTTAATCAGCTTCATTTAGTGTTCAACATTATTCCAAGAAGAAATGCAGCAAGAGGATTTGTCACTAAGACCTCAGTTTCTGGCAAATGGTATTTAATTAATAACAGTTTAAATAACTTGTAAAATAATCTGTGCACATGCAGCATATAACAGAGTATACCACAGTGCTTTTTATGTATACATGTTACATAGAAACATGTTAGAAACATTATAGAAACGGGACTTTAAAGGGTGAAAAAGTGTTGTGAACTTTTAATCAAACATTCAATTACTGCTGGATGTTAACGCAGTTTTTTAACAACTTTGGTTATTATTTATCACATTAACAGGCTTGAAAAAACAGATAATGTTTCTCATTCTGCATGTCTGAATACTATTAACTCTGTCTTAAACGCTACAATTTAGCATCTGTATCTTCCCCCTAAAAAAGTGCAGCCTGCATGATTGGTCAGTATTTCTGGGTCTTCAGCATCTGCACTGTCAGCCTTCACCATAATTTCACTTGGAGAATGACTGTACTGACTCATCCCTTTCTACCTCTATGTAGCATAATGATGACATCACAGCCTTACAGAGGCTTTGGCATTACTTATAGAGCACCTTTGCCTTCTTTATAATAAAGAATGAGATGGAAATCTCACTCCATACAATATGGGAATTTAAAATAATAAATTCCAGCCAACTTACCCTGGCAAGCGCAAGGTAGAGTTCCAGCTCAGCGATACGGCGACCTATGCAGCTGCGCTTCCCCACCCCAAAGGGCACTGAGGCGTAGGGGTGGTGAGTCTGGTCCTTGTTCAACCATCGCTGCGGCTGGAAGTCATCTGGATTTGGAAACACAGCTGGATCCCGTGACGTTGCAAAGTGGCACAGGGTGATCAGAGTCTGGATGGAAAGAGTGCACTGTCAGATATGCGTAGCATCATTTACATCAAGCCCAGTATGAAGGGCTTCTCAAAGTATTGAGGCCAAAAGGGAGAATGCAAAGACACAGATGTGATAACAGTGTGAAAAATTTCAACGTGCACTGACTACTTTGACACACTCACATTTTTAGGGATGAGGTAGCCTCCAACCTGGATGTCTTTCTCTGTAATGACTCTTGCGTTGGCAGGAATAACGGGGTACAGCCTGGAAAACAAAATCGCAACATTGTGAGAAACCTGCAGATTGAAAACTGTATGTCTTAGTGAGCCATATTTGTCGTCATACCTGAGCACTTCCTTGACTGTGGCCTTCAGAAGAGGCATGCAGGCCACATCTGCCGCCTCTGGTATACGCCGACCCTCCATTACGCTCAACACCTCATCCCGGAGCGAGGCCTGCACCTCGGGGTGACGGGACAGCTCGTACAACGACCAGGACATGGTGCTGGAGATCTGAAAGGACAAGCAGAGGTTAAAAAACAGTGACAAGTGACAGTGGAATCTGACAAAGAAAAAACAGAGTAATTATTCTTACTGTGTCGACTCCTGCAAGAAGCAGCTCTGTGACGTTGCTGTAGACCGTCTTTATGGGCAGTCCAGTCCGGGACAGGAAGTATGTGAGGTAACGGCCCTCCACCTGCTCTCCACGAGCAACCTTCTCTGCTTCAGTGGCCAGACGCTGGTCGATGTGGCCTTTTGCTGCAAGCACAGAGATCAGACAGTGAGGGCGCAGCACATAAAACAGAAAACATCACATACACTCCTGATTAGTCTGAGTTGGGTTTTAGAAGAAGAATGTCAAGTTATCTTTGGATTTTTGAAGTGCGGTTGGTTAAGATACTCGTCAGCTTATGAGTAGCGGGCAGGCATCCAGTGAGCCGTTCAAGCAGCAGTACTGACTCCAACGTTGCAATGCAATAAAAATATTCTTAATATAGCGAACACATAAAATTTTATATATTTTTTCAGGTGGCTGAATAACTCTTTGGTCCTGCCTGCTTATCCAAGCTGGAGGTGCCACTCCTATAAGTAAGACACTGACTATGCATGTTCTTGAGTGCCTCAAATAACCCTAATTTAAATCTGAATTACCCCTTCAATACATCTAAAAACCATACAATTACTGCACAGTTATCTTAAAGCAGACTTTTTTCTTAACTTGGTGAAAACAACTCGACACAGCAGATGATCTTGTAGTGCGTGAGGGTTCAGGACGTTAATCTCCTGCTCCCTGTTCCAGTTTGCACCAGAGTGATTACTTGTTGTTCGATTCAAATCTGGATGAGTCTTAACATACTGTAAGAGTCACTTTGAACCCAGTGCTGAGTGAAAACCAGCATCAACCGGAACAGGCAGAAGGAAAATAAGAGTGGAAAGACACACAGAGTGTGCAAGCTCCAATATATGCTCACATCCCTTAATAAAACATTCAATTGAGAGTTTTTGTCGGAAATTGACATGATTACCTACCAAAGTCAAACATGTAGTCCCAGCACTGACAGAAGATGTTCCAGGGCTTAGGAAACAGCTGGTGCAGCCACTTTGGCATGGCCATGGTAAGAAGCGTCATCACAAACATGGTGTTGATCGACTGGATGAAACGCTCAGTCTCTTCTGGGACAACCTCATCAAGGCAGCCGATTCGGGATTCAAACAACACTGATGAAATGCCTGTCAAAGGGAAAAAAAGGTAAATGAGGAGGTGAGAGAGACGGAAAGACAAAAATGTACTCAGGCTGCACAGGGACATGAAACCACATCCAAGGCTTTTTTAAGAGAAACATTTTGAACCACAGTCAGCCCAGCTCCCACTCAACACTGCACTCACTCTGACGAAATGTTTTGACCACACAGTCACTGCACTGAAACTGTGTTTAGTCTGAGAGAAAATAAATGAGTGTAGCTCTCTGATCCTGTAAGAATAACTGTTGAGTTGAGGAGCCTTGAGGCGAGAAATGAGCAATGAGTTTCGGTTGACTCAGTAGTCAGTAATTAGTATGATTAATTAAGAAAAGTAGACATTTATTTAAGTGCAGTTTAGAGATACTTCTTCATTTTTTATAATATATATTTGGAAATTATTGTTTTACGAATACTTTTTCTAAAGGGGAGACACCATAGGTAAGTAAAACTATAAACACACATATTTTATGCACATATAGATATGCAAATAAGGTATTTTACTTTGAATTAAATCTAAACATTGGATAGAGCCAGGTTCAAAACTTTTGTTTCATGTTAGATTTGAAGGGGATGTCACTTCTTAAATCAGAAAATAATTTTAACTGCCATACGCAAAAAAAAAGATAGAAGATAGAAGATATGAATTGTAGAATTCCATTCATCAACACTGGAGAATGGGGTAAAAAAATATCCTTGAAACCTCCCCAATAAGACAGTTATCTTTGCACCCAAGTTCTCTGAGAGTTTATGCATAATTATGCAAATGAGATGCTATGTTATGTTAACCTTTTGTGAATTTAGAACCCTACAGATGCAACTAGACACAGTGCAGTGAAATAAACACCTGAATATATATTTTGGATGTTTTCTTTCCACCAGTCTGACAAAATTGAGCAGTGCATGAAAACACATGTTTTCCCCTGCAATGTCTCCCCTTAAATAAAGGACTCTGAATACTGTTTCCACCACTGGAAAGGCAAGCTAAACATTACTCACTGCTGATCTATGATGGAAATGTTGAAACTACTGGGGCACAAGAGGCTTTGACAGGCATGTATGTTTAAAATGTCAGAGTAATCACATCATGCTGCTTCCTGCATGTGGCTGGCCCTAATTACCAATGTTTACACGGCGTGGTGCAGCCCGTGGTGATGCATGATGTCACCACTCCTCAGACCACATGAAACCTTACCCTCGAGGCCGAAGCGATAGAACTCGCTGGCGATGTCGGTGACTAGGCCCTCGGAGCTTCTGCGCTGCCGAAGTTTGGCAACGAGGTCGCTGACCACGCCGTTCAGCGTTTTGTCGTAGGCTTCGACAGCTTTCGGTCGCAGCATGTGCTTCCCCAGAAGACTCCTCACCGACTGCCACTCCTCCCCCTCACTGGGAACACAGACACCGTAGAAATTAACAAATACTCCTTTTAGTGTGGCATCTGTACTATGACAGGGGTTTAAGATAATTTAATTGCTGAGTTCAAAAGTATACTGCCCAATTTATTTCATTCAGCAAAGACATTGGTAAAACAGTAACAA
>JAOWBC010000710.1:6247198-6260400 GCA_028566105.1 Hypoplectrus providencianus | reverse complement strand
AAGCAATAAAATAACTGAATAATGATTTTTATCACCATACATTGCGGGAAGTGACCCCCAAAAAACAAACAAACAAAAAAAAACACTTTGATGTCATGAATATGAAATAGGTGTCTGAGGTGTGGTCAGGGACATCTGTCAGATTAAGACCACATCTGGACACAATATGTGGTCTGTCATGTGTGAAAGGCTTTTTCATTCTGGCAGAATTTGATGAATGTCCACCACAGTGATAGACACGAGGCGTCTTTGTTCATGGGATTATGTAACCCTTTCATGATTCTTCACTATAACTAACAGTCTTCACAGAGGCTCCTGGCAGAAAACCAAAACACATGATTGAGTGTTCGTCAGCCTTCTTCAGATGTTTCATGATATTTCATCACATCTGATAAATAAAGCTTTAAAGGAAAAACTGTTTGTGATGTGTCGATGAAACATTTTATAATTGCACACTGATTGTGTATCTTATTTACATTTTGTTTACAGATTTACTCCTGCTATATAGAACCAGTTGACCTTAATACTGTTATAAAACCCTGATTACATTCCTCATCTCTACTGGTTTTTCTTAATCATTCTTCCCACTTAGCTTTGGATTTGTTTCCTCTGAAGCTTGTTTTGATTCTGGGGTCTTAGCTCCTATAAGGCGTACTTAACATCGGCCACATTTCTATATATTTGATCAGCAAGTACATGCATGCTTCTTAGTTAAAATGTTTAATTTTGGTCGTCTGATGTTAGCTGAATTTAAAAATAAAGCATCCATGAAGTCATGAACTGCAGGTGTCAGAACAATTAATGGGGTCTATCAGCACCTTTACTTTGAAAAATATTTGGTTTTCTAACATTTTCATGTGGTGGGTGGACTGACTTTGAATAAGCATGACTTTATTGTTTTCTGAATTGACACCCAAATAGTTTGAAGTTTCTTCTGAAAGGGTGGTGTTGATTGTCTTGGCAAGATAATTTTTAGTTTTGGTGCTGAGATTTCAGCAGGATATGGTTTGTTTTTTTAAGCATTGATTACAAGTCTGACATGCAAACCACAACTCTTAAAATTGACTGAGTATGATACCTTATTAAAACAGAAAAGTTGTCTTGGAGGATGCAACAGGATGGTTGGGAAAATAACGAACACAATAAAGTGCAAGAACAGGTCTACAGGCTCAACCACAATGAGATGTTTTCCTTGGGTACAGGTCTAAGGCCGCAATCCAGTATTTGGAGAAAAAGATAATTGGCAGAAGATGAGACAAAAGAGATGAGTTTGAGTGCCTGAAAAGATTAAGTGGAAAACTCAGGTCGGTGTAGGTTTCTCATTAATCCAGACCTGAGAATCCCAATTGAGGAAGGATTTGATGGTGCAAACCTGCAGGATGTCAGATGTGCTCTGATGTGGCCCTGCAGAATCTCACCACAGTTGTTATTTCTGTGGGAATAGACCAGAGGAAACAAGTTAGGATTTTATGTGGAAGCACAACAGATCAGTTGGGTTTAGGCCGAGCTAGAGGTGTCAGGCAGACATCCAGCTGGAGATGTCAACCAGGCAGCAGAAGAAATGCATGCCTCAACCTGAGTATCAGGAAAGAAAAGTTAAGTGAGTGTGGATGACTCGGCAAAAAATAAGAAATTATGCAGTTATGAATGTAGAGAAATGTCAGGTCAGATACAAAATCTGTCTTCCAGCACTGCTAAAGCACACCAACACACCTGTTAAATCCGTACAAAAACAGAAGTGTATAAAACTAAGATATTGTGGTGTAACTGTGGGGTTAAGTTCCTGGCTATTTCTTGAAAAGTCTTAATCCCAGCTGTACAACTAGCAGCTGTTAGGCATAAATTGTTATCCACCATACAGCCATAATAGTGCTATTAATCTTTTCAACTAATTCTCAGCAGGAAAACAAGCGTTTCTTAAAACATCAAACTACATTGCTGTATCTCTGTGCAGTGATGGGACGAGTGCCGCTTGAAGCCAAATCATTTGCACTTGGTTTGACCTGATGAAACTGGCAGAGCAGAGAGGTGACAATGAAATCAGTGTCTAAAGTTCTGTCACCTCCTGCTGTGTTATAACGTGTAACATCGGACAGCTGTCTCTGAAACATGCTCAGAGGGGGTTAACCTTTGCCCTCAGAAACACTCTGACGTCCAGATGAGACAAATTCTTTGGATCTGAAGGCAACATTCACGTTACTTTACTGGTGATGCCGAATGCTAATCATTAAGTTTCATTAAGTTTCTCTTTTAGTGATTCCCCTGCAGCGCTTTTAATTATACTTGTTTGATGACCTGATCGTACTAAAATGTTAAATGATGATATACTTTGGCTGGATCAAATGACTTCTTTGCCACATGGCAATATTAAGTGATAACAGAACAGCTGCTCACACATGAAAAAGTTCTGTGAATACTTCCTGTATGTATAAAGCAATGTAGGCTTGAGTAGATGAGTCAGCTCTCTGAGCTTGATAAGTTGTAAATAGAAGTTTGGCAAACAATTCTGAGTGCAGGTTCACTTTTTTTTATACGCTTGCAGCCTTGCCTTGTGTTTTTCCTCAGCATATGGTTTACTAAGCTATTATCCACTTTGCCCAAAAATTTAATGCAAAATGAATTATGCTCACAACATAGGTGTGTGATGGTGGAGAGATAGTCCATAATAAACAGAAACACAAATGATTCGAGTGGCAGTGGACTGGATATTATTTGTGAATTTTTGACAAAAGACACAATTAATTGTTTTTTTAATATATGGTGGTTATCATCAACACCAGTGTTTGCCCCTCAAATATGAGGGGCTGTTTTGTTTATGTATTTCTTATTTGAAGAAAATGCTCATCTCCAAATCCTGATCATTTAACATCCAGCCCCATGGATAACCTTTTACCTATTTGGCATACCTAAACGGAAAACCTAAAAAAAGAGGAGCCGTAGGGCCAAAGTGCATGTGTTAGGCTTCTTTTGAAAGGTTTCATCTTCTAGTCTGGAAATGTGCTTTTTTACCAACAACAGCAACACCGACAAAGTAAATCAGCTCAAACCAACTCAAAAGCTTTTTTTGGTTAATCATATTTGAAAAACGATAACTAGAGTATGATTTCTCCCAGAACTACAGCAGGACTAATGGCAGCTAGGAAGCTTTTAGCCAGTGATGTTCCCAGACTCTATAAAAGCTATAATTAAAATAAGAGGTTTGGTTATACATACGATAAACATCTTAAGAGCATCTCTGGCAGACAGGTGAGTTTTAAGAGGTTAATGATAAAAATGTTGATTGAGCAATTAGTTTGTCCCCTCATGGCGCATTTTAAGAAAGGGGAATTCTTTTGATTGAAGAATAAATTATTGCCAGTGGATCAGGGAACATGATTTTCATTGATACAGGTGTCCAGAAAGGTTGCTTCACGATTAAAGATTGAACTATTTCATCACAGCCCGCTGCTGCAAGGTCTCTGCAAATACTGCTGTATGAGAGTGTACATGGATTTTACATTTTCATATGCGAACAGATGGACTTTAGCCAACTAATGCATGATTAACACAGTAAGAGCATTGTGTACTGTATTTGCCATATTGACAAATGGGAAAATTGAGCCTATTGTGAGCCTACTGGCTATCCACAGACTCTGTTTTAAGACCAGGCTAATGACACAGTCTACGTTTCAACCAATGTAATAAGAATAAGTGTGTGGATGTTGATTTGGGACAGCGCATGTTTAAAATATGGTCGACTGATGCCTGAAAGCAAATAACTTTAGCAGAGGGTACAAAATGACATTTTCCAATATTAACAGTATGTTTTTTGTATATTATGACTGCTCCAACTGGTCTCTGTGATCTTCCAAAGTTTTCCAGTTGCAGGTTTTCCATCACTGAGACATGTGCTGTCCTGTTTTTAATCACTACCCCCTGCAGCAGCAAAAGGGCTCCAAACCTTCACTGTTTCCAAACTCCTGACAGACAGGAACACCAGCCCGTAATATACAGCTAGAGCCATAAAATGAGCAGAGAAAACCACTGTTTCTGTGACAGACTCCTTTGAATTGGACTTCACAAAGATCCTCTTCAGACAGCTTTTAGTAAATTAAGATAATATAATAAGGTTTGTTTTGGATACCATAAGACATGTACAAGCAACACCACCTGCGGTCAACTTGTGGTCTTAGATAAGTGGATTGACTTTAAATTATATAAGACAGGATTTACGGTCATCAATCAAACATAAAAGTATTAATTAAACAAGTTTTTTTAAGAGCTTCGTCAATGAGAGCTGGAGAGATTTTGAACATGATCGTGTGACAGCGATGCCTTTGATTTGAACGCTATGTGCTGCGTTCTCTCCACACAGAACGTGCTGCAGCATGCAGGTTTATTTTTAAACCAGACAATGACCCATAGCAAACAAGCAGGATGTAGACTATTGGCCAACTTCTCCGTCTAATCCATTTAAGATTCAGCTGCCAATACTGCGAATCAACACTGACGCCAATAAAGTTATATAATCGGATGGAAATTTTTGTCATTTCAAGTGGTTTACAGCGTTAAGCCCTGAAGTCCTCTTCAAATCTTGGTTATTAACTCAAGCAAGAGCTGCACCTTTATGTCCTTTCTTTAAAAAGGAAGTTAAAGTCTTTTCATTTTCAATTATCCCCATTTCAGCTCTTAAAGGTTTCCTCAAAGCCACTACAATCAACAAAACCAACACTAATGTTTTTGGTTTTACTAAAATAATTCAGAAAAGCACATTATAGATGAGGAACTGAATCATTAAAAATAATAATAAAAAAAAGAGATTAAAAGCACTTTACAAGTCTTTGTGAGCAAGGGAAAGAAATACATAAATTATGTGAAAAAACTAAACACAAACCCTCTGGTGGGTGAAGCTATAAGTGTTTGTCCATTTATACATGAAACAATCATCACTGTTCCGGCTGACGGATCAAACCG
Organism: Hypoplectrus providencianus; assembly: GCA_028566105.1. Taxonomy (NCBI): domain Eukaryota; kingdom Metazoa; phylum Chordata; class Actinopteri; order Perciformes; family Serranidae; genus Hypoplectrus; species Hypoplectrus providencianus. Next base: position 6,255,447 of record JAOWBC010000710.1, on the reverse strand, counting down.
CCTCCTCCGGATCCACAGATCAGCTTTGTCCTCCGTGAATCTGCATAAGACCATTATTTCAGTTCTCACTGCATGTCCAAACAGTTTGGTCTTAGTGGATCCTCGATCCTCCGGAAAACTGCAAGGAAATTCTTCCCTCCATTTCTCTGCACTTTCTTTCCTTCCTCGGTACAGGTGCCCAGACGACTTATGATGACATCATCAACCTTTCAGGATACAAGTGAAGTAAAATAAATTAAAGAAATGAAATGGCAGTTACACTGATCAGACGAAAAGGCAAAATACTTACAAAAACTATTCATATCAGATGTTTCAAGATTTTAATAGATACACATAAACAGAGAACCAAAAACTCTAACTGCTGACCCTCCCTGTCTGTTTGAGCTGCCTAGGCTCCTGTACACTATGATATTGTGTAATATATGAAACAATTTTTATCAGTGGGTAAAAGCTTTATGTTGTATTTGTGCACCTCATTAGCCCTGGCTTCACTATAGTGCACGTTTTGAAAATGTCCGCTCAGCATATGATGGGTTGATGCATTTATTAACAAAGCAAAAGTAAAAGTACTCATGACAAAAACAATACAAGATGCAACTTCATCTCAAAGAAAAAAATGCCCTTAGTCTGTCATAAATGTCAACATGAGGGAGAATAATTTGACATTTTGGGAAATATCTTTTTATTGTTTCATGATGAGAATTATAAAACAAGATTTAGTCCTTACAGTAAATAAAAAGTGACCACTTTCTTGCCTACTTAGCTTACAAAAGGTAAACTTTTTGGTGTAGGTTGTTAACAAGAAACACCATAAAAGTAGCAAATTGATGGTTAACCATGGGGCTAAATAAATAAATACATTTCCCTATTTTTCTGAAAATGTGTAAACGAAGCACATGGATGGAGGTAAGCTTCATATTAGGAATAGTGTTAGTTTTTTTTTTTTTTTAAATCCAAATTACAAAGTGATAATCTATTTATTACCAAAACATTTGAGGATGCCTTTAAAGACCTCCAGGTCATGAGTCTGACCTTCTTTCCTTTAACTGACAGACAGATAATTTGCAAACACAGAGGGATGAAAACTTACCAGTTCCTCATCAGGGACACGTGTAAACAGTGGATGTTCACTGAAGTGCTTCACCATCCAGTGGTGCACCTCCTCCACATCTGTGATGGTGTAAACCAAACCCTGACGTGCCCAGACAAACACAGGGAGGTTATTAACACAGTTCTGGGAAGAATAACCAATTCCACCGGTGGCTAAGCACGTATCCAGTTATCGACCAGAAAATAAACCAATGGCATTTATTAAATAAATAAATACTTAAACACATAACTGATTTCTTCCCTTTTAATCTTTTCCATTAAACCAACATTTCAGCATCAGTTGGGGGGTTTCATCACCTCTGGAGAGCAATGGTCCCGGCTTAAACAGATAAAAATATCCTACAGACAACACAGAGGTTAATCACCTGTGTCACTGAAGTTTACTTTGGCAGCTGGATAGATAACGTTACTGGAACAAGGACTTCTTAGAAAACTCTGCACGCTGGCACAGATTTCCCCACAAGTGAATATCGGCACATAACGGTTTGGTTTCAAAGAAGACAGGACGACGAAAATGATGTTGTTTCTTTGGACAATGATAGGATTTCAATTTAATGCACTACGGGAGGCTGTATTAGAAAACATCATCTTAACACGGTCAGTGGCATTGACATCAAAAAGACATTTATCTGAAAAACATTTAATTCTATTGAAAAGAATAAACCTCCTGTTGTCCCCTATAAGTGCCACAAATGTCCCATAAAGTACAAATACAGTGAAGTTCACGAGATCTTCAAGAAGTGCCATTTGAATTTCAAAATAAAGGTTTAACCTTAAGATGACTTATGAGTGTTGCAGCATGAAATGAATGCATTGATCCACATCGATGGATCAGTACACCCCTAATGTGCGCTCACTGTGTACTGTTTCAGGTGGCGTCTGACTCCAGTGATGTTCACAGATGAACAACGGATTTAATTTACAACCGAGGTAAATCTCACTGTGTAGGTATGAAACTGCCTCAATGAATGAGCATTTTCTTGACAGCCTCCCCACCCAGCAGCACCGTTATGGCTGCGTGCCAACGCTGAAGGCCCTTGTAGAGCAGAACACACACACAAGCACGCGCATGCACACACGCACGCACGATAAAGCCAAATTTAGACACAAGCCCTCCATTGTTCCCAACAACCTCCATCAGCGCTCGCGTTGTGTTCAAGTGTCCCCCTGTTGCTCTGACAGCTCTGACGGGCAGAGGCAGAGTGTGTGCAGACATCAGCCAGCTGCAGGCCACACAGCTTGCTCAATTTTAATTCAGTCAATTCATGGATCTCTGCACAATCTCTGCAATCATTTCATATAATTATGACAAGAGTGGAAAGTTCAACTATGAGTTGGTTTTTAGTTCAATTAAATCTATGAAAACATCCCACGTCATAATTTAACCATGACTATGTTTTTGTGATGAAAAATGCTGATGGTACATTTTTTTTTCTCAATTGCCATTAAATCCCATTAGAACAAAACCCAACAATAAATTGGACTATCTGACAGGCATAAGGGTCAGGGTGCTACGTCAAAGGATGAGGCCAGCGAGGAGAAAAAAAATCATCTTCAACATGCAGTTCTAGAAAGTCTAACTGACCAGAAAAGGTCTTGATATATTAGCATATGTCAAGATAAATAGCATTTTGAGAAAAAAAACTAAAATGTCAGGATTAAAATCAACTTTGAGTTGTCAGAGAAACAGCATGTCTATCTGAAATATGTTCTGATGTTCATCACTGTCATCAAATGAGCAATAACCACAATATTTAAGGGTGCAGTAGTACTAATGTTATGAACAAAATCAGGTTGTAGCTTGCAGTCTTGCAAAAGTTGACTTTATTCTAGATATTTTGACTTTTCAATCTCAACATTATATTTTAACTTTATTCTCAAAATTTCTTCTTCATTCTAAATGTGCATAACAGCATTATTCCCCATCATTTCATTACATTTTTCTCCTACCTGGTCTCATCCACACCCTTGTAATAATAATTGGATGATACTTCTGGATCTGAGACCCTGAGATGGAGGTGAAATACCTGTAAACTGCATTCTTTATAATAACCAGCAGGGGGCGATTTCACTGGTTGCAAAACCAAGTCTGATTGTGTAGACATCTATAAGAGAATAACCTTACTTGTCACTTGATTTGATACATTTGCTCATGTAGCATTTCCAGTAAATAAAGCAGGACATATTTTAATTAGCCATCTTGTGACCGGTTGCAACAACAACCTGTCAATCGGATTCATTCAGCAGTGCATATTAACTGTATACATAAAGCTTAGGTATATGTTTGAGACCTGTTTCTAATCACTTCCATCTTCAGTGAGAATAAATGGGACGATGGCAGAGTGCCACCACCAAAAAAACTTACATACTTAAAGAAGGACTTTGTCATGACATGTTTCTTTTTTTTTTTTTAACCATACATTTGAATGTCAAATCTTTGTTCCGGAGAAGCCAAAACCAGTGATGGTTGTTGGAATTTGCGTATGATAAATGTTTGCAGCAATTATCGAAATGATGGCAGATTAAATGTTGCTTGATTGTCTAATTGTTACAGCACTCGCTGCAACAAGTCTTAGTGTTGTACATACCCCAATTCTTAGCGTGTAGGCGTACTCCGCCAGCAGTGTGGAGCTAATGATTCTCCACTTGTGCTTGGTCTTCTTGAAGTGAGGGTCAGGGAAAAGGAAGAACATCTTACTGAGCTGAAAGACAAAAATGGGGCAGAAACAATGATATAAGCATAGAAAAAAAAAAAAAAAAAAAACTGTTCTATTAAATTGTGGTCGTAATTTGGTGTCTTTGTCACCAAATGTATGAATGTCTTGACTTAAACTTGCCCCCTTTTGCATAGAGTGGTTGTTTTTATGCACCATTGATTGCAAAACTGGAATTTCCCTTCTTGAGTTTTTTTCCCCCATAAAGTTCCCCATGTCTCTGTCTTTGACAAGTGCACAAGTGAAGGCTCCATTGATATCAGTCTGGCTGATACATTAAAACCATTCCAGTAACTTTTTATTAGTTAAAATAAATAATGTCAGGTATAGACAGAAAGATGTGGGGATAATCACCAGGGACTGCTGCAGCCTCAGGGGCTGCTTAAGTGATGATGGAAGATGGAAAAACCTTTTTAGGGGGTTACAAAACACACCAAGAAGGAGGGGAAAAAAGTATTTCAGGTCTTAAGAATATGCTGTCTCAACACTTGAAACACATCATGCATGTGAGAAGGATTGGGACCAGAATTTGGGCACTTAATCTGGGTGGTCGCCTTTTTATTTCTCAGACAGTTTGGTCCGAATCACGCGCAAGGGACATGATTAAAACCAAAGCAAGCTGCAGCTAAAAGCATGTTCATCCCCGATTAATAAATGCAGGAGATGCAATTAATGTATGAGCTGAAGGGAGGGGAGCAGTTTGCAGAATAAAGCCCCATAATGCAATGCCAAGACTTCTTCCAAACATTTAAGGCCTTAGCAATAATAATAATAATAATAATAATATGATTAAATCACATTAAAATCATTTTAAAAATTGAATCATGTTTTCACATGAAACACTTCAATAATCCATCATCCATAAATGTGTCAGTGTAACAGCAATTACTCCCCTGTGTTCATTATTTAGTAGATACTGGCCCGGGGCATTCGAGGTGAGGTTTTTTATCCACGGAACCTAAATTAACCCTGGTACACTAAGCCCACTGTATAATCTAATGCGAGTTTCAACAAGTCATAGATTACCGCAACTAATTGGAACGGATAAATGGCGTCTTGCACTGCTCCATGCTCAGCTGATGCGATGCTTTGCGTGTCGGTCAATGACCCCATTGTTGGGAAATCCTGGATTTAATGAGCAATCCGTATATAAATTAATTCAGTACATATGTTGAACATGAGGAAAGTAATTATCTGTGGTCAGAAACGTGCGTCTACTTATTACCTTGGCAGCGCCGGTGCAGGCTGTCAGCTTTAATTTGAGGCCATCAAAAGCCAAGGCGGACACGCTGTTATGGCATGGCAGGCCTTTCCTATATGATTCCCCATTCACTTTCAATGAATATCATGTTTTCATTTCAACATTTAGTTAATCTGTTAATAATTTAGCTGAAGGGCCATGCAGAGATGTGTTACTGTACTGTTCTGTGTACTGTGTACTGTACAATACGCCATGGTTACCCGCCAACAATATACAGAACTGTCAAAACAAGGTGTTCAAGAGTTAGCTATACTTATACTTAATCAAAATATAAAACTAAAAATGACTTGCAAAATGAAATTTGAGAAGCTGTGCAAAAAGGCAATATTAATGAAACATTTGCCTTTTAAGTTGATACTAAAACAAAACTTGAAATTATTAAACTTCAGAAAATTAACCTTGCTGAAAAATAATGAATTTATTAAATGTGCTCTTTAAGAGATAAAACTGAAGTGTCACCTTTCTGTAAATGAACACTGATAAAATTGTGAAATCTCTGGAAACATTGTGGAGCAAAATGTGGAACAAGATGAAAGCCATAATGACTCAAGAACACACAAAATCAGACTTGTGTTCATGAATCTGCTGCTACAGTGCACCACATGTGACTGCAGTCACATGATCAGCTATCAGCCAATCAGAAGGAGGCTGATCCTGGTTTCAACTCTACTCATTTTGCCTTTATTTCAAAATAAAAGTGCACTGTTATTATTCAAGATAATTTCATCCAGGATTGACAAAACAATCTCCAAAGGGTTGTGAATGAACAATACTATTTAATCCTGATATAAGCACGTTAGTCTAATACCTTTAGCTTTATCTAAGAAGTTATGTTCAGATCTCATTTTCTCTGACTGATTTAAAAGTGACTTTTCCCAGTAGGATAGCCTTTTTATTGTATTTTTTTCCCTAAAATTGTAGAAGCCTCTTTTACAAACTGAAAAAATAATAATAAAAACCTAATTAATAGTATTATGATCATAATATTGAGTTCTTATACTAATGCAGACAAAAGGCTACAGAAAATTGTTTTTTACTATTAAAATAATAATAGTAATTTATTATTTTAACATCTTTGTAATTTAAACTGTATTCATCCACAGCTGGGCTGAAAGTATTGGATTTCTCCTCCTGTTAACCATCAGCAGCTGACACATCGTTTCAAACCTACCTGTCCTTTAAAGAAGAAGTTGGGGAGGTATTTCATAGCATTACTACGAAGGCAGGCGATGTTCTGGTAGCTCCCCGGTTCTGAATCACGCAAAGACCGGATACGATCCTGAACATAATCTGACACCTTCACTCTGATCTCCAGGCCTAGGATGAGCTTGTCTGGGAAGAGTGGGGACAGCTCCACTGGGAGAGACACAAGACAAGGAGACATGAGGTCAATACAGGGCAAATCTACAACCTGTGATACCTGCCGGGGGGTCTGATCTGGGACATACCTAAAAGCCCTCCGTATCCACAGCCAACGTCTGCAAACTCAACACGGGGGGTCTCTTTATCAGGGGAGCACTCAGTGAAGAAGTCTGGGTACAGCTCGGACCAGTCCATCTCTTCAGGACACACAGGACTGAGGAGGAGACAGTAATTATATATATACACAACAGAAATCGTGCTTTTGAAAATAGGTCTTAAAATTAAAATTACTTTTCATTGTCTTCAAGCAGTGCTGCCTGATGCATTTCTGGGGAGGACAACTGATACTTATTCTGTCATCTGTTACTGAACTCTGATCTTAAATGACATATTTACTGATTGTGCTTTAAAATATTTCATGAGAGTGCTGTCTTTTTTTACTTATGTTTTTTTACTTTACTTTGTTGGTCTGTGCTTCTGATATGCTAGATTTTGCTTGTGGGTTGATGGGGGTAAGCTGCAAATGAAATGTCCTCAGGATGTCTGAATCTGAATATAAAGAACTCCACGGCAACTAAATAACAGTGGTGTAAAAGGTATTCAGACCCTTTAAGCACAAAACTATCAGGATGATACCAAGTACCAAGTACTCGTTATGCATTACATCAAATGGATATAATCGAGTTCAGTACAAGTACCTCACAATTCTAATTAAGAAAAAACAAAACAAAAAAAACAATGCAACATTCCACCAGAGTGACCATAAATGACATCCGGTCAATTTCTGTTTATAAAAACACAATATGGACGAACAATCATTTCATGAGCATCATTAGCAGCACTGACGGAGCTCCATGAGCAGTAAAGACAGACACATGTTCAGCACTCACTAATCAAACGTGTGGTGAGCCATCGGGTTGGAGTGGGCTCTCTGTCTGTAGTAACGCTTCTGCGGCATTGACGAACTCATTTTGGACTAAAACAGAGTCGTTGTTCCTGAATGTATTCACCCTGTTTCCTTATTATTAAACAAACACACTGGATTACTCGAAAAGTCGCGTTTGTTTCTAGTTAGTTTACCACACTGGCTGTGAGTCGCGGGGTATAACGTCATCACCAAGCGTCGTTTTAAGGGTTGCCAGGTTTGTTCTGTTTTACACGCGCGGTGACATCAGTAATCTATTTTAAACTATATCTGGGACAACTTGTAAAGCCCTAGGGCTAGCTTAAAAAAAGTGTACACAGCAAAGCGCACGTAAATTAAACGGGCGACACTCGAATTGAAGTAAAAATAGAGAACACATGAGGTATACTAATCATGTATTAAAAATTATTTCTCTAAATAAGTATTCCAAATCACCACGATGATTAGTACGGAGCCCCGGACATGACATGGTAAAGAAATAAATAATTCGTGGCCTCAATATAGCTATAATGTGCGCACGAAATACTTATTCGTGGCCACAAGATAAGTACTTCGTTCGCACGAAATACTAATTTGTGGCGACGAAATAAGTCCATATTCAATATCCATATTCACCACCTCATTAGTAGTAACATAATGAGGATAAAAGTTTTTAAGTCAGGTGAGACAGGCTACCCGCTGTAACAAAGTATCAAACACAAACCTGATTAAATAACTGCCTAACTGTGGTATAACAAAATACTGACTAGACTATAATAAAAGACACTCACCTTGGGCACATCAGTACATCAGGTGAAGGTGAAGGTGCGCTCGATTTGCTTACCCAGCTGTCCAGGAACGGTATTAATATTATTAATTCGTATTTCGTGCGCACGTT
>JAOWBC010000710.1:6216403-6232119 GCA_028566105.1 Hypoplectrus providencianus | reverse complement strand
AAAAATGTAACTATCCTGCAATGTATAAAGAATTTAAAATTAGCTCATTCTTTACCAGCTGAAATATTGAAGTGATGACCACATTAATGCATGAACAATTAAAATCCAATAATGTTATTCTGAAATGGACTGTTGTGCATCATAGGTTTACTTTTTGTACTCTGAGTATATTCTTTAACTTTTTTTTTTATTTATTTTTTTACTTGTAACAGAGGTATGACTACATCTAGACAAGTAAGATCTGAGTATTTCTTCACAGCATGAAGATAAGCATTTTACACCAACAACATTAAATCATTCTGCAGCTTATTTTGTTGTCAGTGGAGAAATGTAACTGACTACATTTACTCAATTACTGTACTTCAGTACAGACTTGAGGTATTTACTTGATTATTTCCTGTAGTCTGCATTCCTTACCTATATTTTACTCAATTATAATTAAAAAGCAATTATCATACTTTGTATTTCACAGCATTAATTTTATATCTAGTTAATTTGCAGATTCGGATTTTAAAAAAAAAGTAATAAAAAAGTAATTATGATGAATCATGACTGGTTCAGAAAAATCTTTATTCATCCCTAAGGGGAAATTCACAGGCTAGCAGTATATTAAGTCATTAAATGAGCTACACACCCACCGCCAGGAGGAACATTAAAGCCATAAACACATGAATGCATCAATAATTAGAATTCAATATGATATTTATTATTATGAAATGGACCATAATCATTTGCATAATCATTACTTTTACTCTGGGCAGGCTACTCTACTACTCTCTACTCTAACTGCATTTACTCATGTTCTGTCTTCAGTACAGATTTAAGGTACTTACTTTAGTATTTCCCCACAATCTATATTCCTTACAATATTTTACTCCAATACAATCACAAAAAAACAGAAAGAAAAAACATTATGACGTTTAAATGATAAAGCCATTCGTGCATCAACAACACATGTTATATTCTGATGCAGATACTTTTAATTAAGACATTGACCCTTGGACTTGGGCTTGTAATAGATTACTTTCACACTATAGTGTTACTTCTTTACCATAGAGTATGTCCTCACCACTTATTGATAGTATCTGAAATGAAATGCAGTGTAATATATGAAGTTGCGCGTGAAACACCACAGGATCCTCCCGCAGCACCTTCTAGAGGATTATTATAACTTTCTAAGGCTCCGTGCAGCTTTCAGGTCTTCATATACGCTGAGAAGTCTTTAGCTCCGCCTCCTGCAAGAGTTGCCAGAAGCAACAGGAAGCGACAACCCAAAAAGAGTGCAGGCTGGGAAAAAAAAAAAACAGTGGAGGCCGAGAATAATCTGTTGATTGGCTTTTGCACATCAGATTCACCGCTGGAGCTGTAAACCTTCGCCTGGACCCAAAGTGCCGCTCCTGACCCGCTTCTCCTGGAGGACTTACATATACGTGGCAGATCAGTGAGCATGTCCTCCAGATAGAGCTGAAGTAAAGCCTACCTGCTGCAGAAAAGACACAGACGAGGTAAGTGAAGAAGTGTGTGAACTGTCGTGTACATGATTCATGAGTGTGACACTTGGGCAGTTTATGTAATGTGGCACAGATGTGGGAATGGAAGTTGCTGGCTGGCGGTGATCTGTCTCTGCTGTCCGTACTTTTTACTGTCTTCCTCCGCCACGTCAGTGAACGTGTAAGTGAAGAAGGGGGAAAATTCCGTGTGGCCTCGTTGTTGCTTCACTTTTTTTTTTATTTTATACCAGTTTAATTAACAAAGGAGCGCTATGGAGGAGCACCACGTGTCGGGACAGAGGGCTTTCAGTATATCCCGGCCTGTGTCTGCCTCCGCCCACTGGCCTCAGCGTCCGGCCACATTAAAAAATAAATAAATGAATGAAACGCAGGAGAGAAATTAGAGCCGATAATCAATAGCGACAGGCTCCCCCGGTGATCCACAGTTGCTGTTGCAGGCCTTAGTGTTGTGGGACTTCCAGGTGTGAAATCTGTCCTCCCTATTTCCTCTGCTGCTTGTGTCACCGAGGAGGAAATGAGCAGATGTTTTAGGGTGACATGTCATCTGCAGCCTGACCACTTCCTGTTGGGCCAGAGGAGGTCAGGCCTGAAGCCCACATGCATTCATTATGAGGCAGCCAGGGACTTTCAACTGGCCAGCTCTGTAATTCAGTCGAGATGTTTTAAAATAAGCTGTTGTTTTGTTCTGTGGTTTCCCCTGTTGTCACATGAAGTTGGGGACACTGCTGGGGTTAGAGCTAAATGGTAATAACAAGATATGTCCCAGGCTGTTTAGAAGGATGATACTGCTACATAGCCTGTCAGAAGTTTAGTTTTTTTAAACTTTAAAATGTTATACATATCTAGTCATAGTGAACAAAATATAAGGAATTCTTTGTCAATGTACTTGTATTTTTATGTTTTCTAATTTCTATGCATTTTCATTTTCCTTTACTCCTCTACGGTTCATTCATGGCAAGTTTTGTATTTTAATAATACAAAAAAAAAAAAAAAAAAAAATCAACAAATAACAACAACAACAACAGACCATTGTATATTGAGTTGTTAGTTACCAGTCAGTTACCTCCACTGGCACGATTATAACAATGCAGGTTATTAATGTGTGTTGTCTTAATATATAAATGACATTAAATGACACATTCATTTAGTTCTGAAGTGGTTTATTTGACCATAATGACAGGCTCACTGTACATTATCAAATTTATGCCACTTCATGAAAAAGTAATTTGGCACGAAAATTGTATTTAGAATAAAGACTAACAGAGTCAAAAACAGGATTAAAAATAATGATTAATTATCAATGAAATATTGGTTAACAATTATTAATTAAATATCTATTTATTTTAATTTGATGCCAGTTACATATTGATACTTTTACTTAAGTAAGGAATTGAATGCAGCACTGTCACCTGTATCCAAGTATTCCTGCATTTTGGTTTCACTACTTTTAAAGACTTAAGGGATTTTTTTTCCCACTCTGTGTGTAAGTTAAAAGCCCAAAATATAAAAAGGAAAGAAGAAAATGGCTGAAAATCCAGTGTGGTTAAGGCTGTATTCGAAATCAAGAAACTATTGTGTCTGTCGGCAGTTTGACATTTGACAGCACAGGCCTGGATATTCACTCCGTTTCACCAGGCCTCTCTCTTCCTCATCAAGCGTTTTCTCTCATTCTTTGTGGCTCTTTGTTGCTGTGCTGCCTCCCACAGCAGTTGCCACACAGTCTGCCTCCAGTGGAAAGTTTCAAAATCAGTTTAATTACTTTTATGGGGCATCCAACATCTGCGACAATCTGTGAACTGGTAATATCAGATTTTTATGTCATAGCTGTAGGGACTTTCTTAAACTTTATCTTTCTCCTTCTTCTGCTGAAATGACATTTAAATGCTGACCCAAAAGCTCTGGGAAGGTTTGAGTGTATTAACATTATAATAAACAAAGAGGAACAAAATCAATTGAATACCAAATTGTTACTAGTTATTAATGCTTATGTGTCTTATCTGTCGTTGTGGCTGGAAAGTAACAATTGTTTTCATTGTTGACATATATGTGATTTATTTAAGCATTTGTTTGGTCTAGGTAAATGTCAGGAAATGGTGAAAAATGTCGATCATTGTTTTTTTTATCCTAAGTACAAGATGACATCCTCAGTGTCTTGTTCTGTCCACAACTCAAAGACATTCAGTTTACTTCCCCAGAAAAGTAATTAAACCAGGAAATATTCTTATTTATTGAGCTGGAATCAGCAAATTTTGACTTGAATTTCTGAAATTAAAGATTTATCAATTATTCAAAAGTAGTAGACATCATAAAGATTGAGTGATTAATTTGTGCAGCTCTATTTGTGCTTATAACATTATTGTTTCTGCCTGCAGCCATTAAACACCCAGAGTATTCCTGGTTTCAACTGTCTGGTCCACTGTAGTATTTTGTTCCTCAGAACTTCTTGTGATTCAGTATTTTGGCCAGTAGCCTGAAAGTTGTGAAAGAAAACATTTTGTTCTACAAAAACACCTTATTATTAAATTAATTTTAAACCCTCAACTATAGTTAAAATAAGGTAGGTATGATATGAAAATTAAAGCTTGTTAAATCCAACTTGTGTAGCCAAGAAATAACCGACTAACTAAACACTATAGTAAATGATTTAGAAATGTATATTTGTTCTGCATGTTGGTGTGCTAAAAGACAATAAATTATACTTTTTTCATTTGGATCATTTGAAGTATCAGGTAATAAACTCAGATCTCTGAAGAAAATAGAAGATGCAGTTGGATCTTTTTTTATACTTGCATCATGTTTTGTGATTTACGTCAATAATTTAATGGTTGTCTATTACATACAAAAAGAATAAAAGTTATTGTGACGAATTAACCTGATTTTTTTGTTGTTGTTGTTGTTGAAGCAGCAAAACAATGAAGCGATCAACAATTAAACTTCTTTGGCTATATTGGTGGGATTCCTACGTCTCTGTATTGCTGCAGAAGGAAATCAATTATCTTGTTTTGCTGGAAGTTTGTTTGCAGTCTGTTTCTCAGTTCATGAATAATGTTGACAGGAATTTGTGTTTCTTGCAGATGCACAAGAATGCAGACGCTCTGACTCAACTGTCTTTGCATAAGAGGAAGAAATGTGGTGTGTTGGACATGCATAATGCAACATCTCTTCCTCTTATTAACTCCGGTTTATATTGACCACTTCAACAAATGTGGTTTGGCAGCGTATCTGAATATTCAAGCTCTTGGCTACGATGTGTTTAAGCTCTATGCTAGTTAACCACAGTATTTCATGAAGTAAAAGAATGCACTGTGATATAATTAAATCTACTATGTGTACATGTTGCGCTGTAAGTGGTGAGCAGAATAGAAACACTGCAGTGCTGTTTGGATCAGAAAGGCTGGAAATGTCAAATCATTTGATTCTCTGTTGGCTCGTGGTTCATGAGCATGTAAACAAAGTCCCATACCTGCTGTTAACAAAGAAACTGGCCACATGGATTGTTAGATTTTGGAGAACCACTTCTGAAAGCGAAAAACTGTTACACAGCAGAGGAGAATTAATTCCTTGCTGAAGTGTTTGGGGGTTTCAGAGGATTGTGTTTCTGCTCTTTTGTGGCTGTACTTTTTTCACTCTCCCCTGCAGAAACAATTTTAGCTCTAGCTCTACTTCATCTCTTTCACACTTTCCCCGCCCTGACAAATCCACTGTGCTCATAGTTCAGACACAGCATGAAACATTTTCGTATTGACAGTTTAGTGTTTTATTCATATCATTGTTATTATTCACCTAAAATATGTGTGATTATTTATAAGACCAAATGCAAACCCTTTACCCCGTTGCTCCTAGTTAATGTGCTGTCTGACTCGCAAAACCAGAGTTGGACACGCCTGAAATGCCATGAGCTATAAATTTATAATAGTTTAATCGTCTTAATAACTCCCCTCTCTGTAATAAACTTTGAACATTGGTTGGCACTTGTAAAATGTAAGAAATACATAATTCATATTGAAATTAAATTGAATCACTGCACCTCCTGTTTCTGTTTGACATCAGGGACATGATCTACTTGATAAGGGGCCAATAAAGCCAGTTTGCCATATAAGCCAGGCTTGTTTATGAAAGTGTGACTTTCCTGATTAATTGAATTTGTTTAATTGAACCAAATCCGCTGAGACGAAATAAGCCTTGGTAAAGTGTCTTTTGCAACAGACACCAGCTTTCAGTTATTTTTCCTTCCACACCAACACATCCGTCACTGAGGCAGGTGTTGGTCATTACATGTTTTTTCATCAGGGGTGTACAATAGAGGAGCTGGAAGCTGGCACAGTGGGGTTTGAGCCTAACAGGTCTGGAGTGGATGGAAGGGGTTTTGATAATGGTGATAATGATGCTCTGCTGCTCTCAGTTCAAAGAAAAATTGCCATTTTTGAACTTAGTGCTGCACATCCGGATCCATGATTTGACTGTAAAAGCCTCAAAGGCAGCAGGAGGAAGCGGAGAACCACAGGGTGATGCTTTAATACCTGGGGCAGGTATTCAGGGGACAGGTGTTAATAATGAGTAGAGGAGTTGAGGTGGAAGGTGGAAGGGGTAAACTTAACATGCAGGCTTCAACAAAAGAAGGGAAGCAGCTGCTATGTGTGTGTATGTGTGTGTGTATGCTGATGGATGGAGTTGGTGAAGTGCCCAGAGGAAAGTCAGCTGTTGGGGGTTGAGTGGCTGAAGGTGCTTCCTGTGCCGGCAGAGTGGCAGCCAAAAGTCCTGCGTCAAGTGTATTTGCTTTAAAATGGCGTCCCATTCAGTGAGTCATTTGACTTCTTTTAGGAGGTCAGGTACTTTGTCCTGTAGCTCGCAGATTATAAAACATTTGACGAATAGAAGAGCACTGATAAATCCCTCTTTGGAATCATCTAAAAATATGTTCACAATTCAATGTGCACAATTCAGCACTTTGCTCCCAAAGTACCTGGAGAGCTCTTATAAGGCTTCACTCTAATAGAGGCCAGCACAACTGGTTATAAAATGCCGTCCATTTAGCTTGGAGCATATTTGACTCATGCTGCCAGAATGGTGGAAAAATGAGAAAGGCCGGATATTAGCAACCCCTTTTTTTTCACTGAAAATACAAAAAGACTGAAGCCGTTATTGGCACAATATTGTGTTTAAGCTGCAGAAATCCATATTTTGTTAATTAACAACAGGTGAAATGTGTGAATTAGAGCACCACAGTGCAGTTTGTCTGAGCTCCAGGGGACATTTAAGCATCTTTTAGCTCATTGTTTTTGTTTTATAGCCCGCAGCTTTACTGTTTTCATCCTCACAGATCTCATCAGGGCCATTAGCAGCAGCACCTATACACTGTAAATAAGAAGTGGAAGTATGTATCACCGGACGGCACCAGTTGATTTGTGGACTCCTGTTTTAAAACCCTTGAATTTGGCTTTTTGCCCAAAGGCGTCTTCGTTTTCACATTGTCTGTTTTAATCCAATTGGGACTTACAAAATGCAGCTCGTGCTGTATTGAGGAAGACTTAAACAAGTAATAAGACCATAAGGGCTGTAGGAAAATGTTTACTAATAAATTAATTTAGGTATATGGTCATTTTGTGATGGACTCCTACCTATGCATCTTTTTAGACTAGATGGCTACAACAACTTCTTTTTACATTCCACTGCAGGATCTGGCATGGTTAAACTGACGGCATCACCATCACTGCCAACACCAAACAAAATAAGCAACATGTTGGTGAATTATGCAGATCCCTTTACCCCTAAAGAGCCAATTTGTCTCTCAGAAGTCGGTGGAGACATAAGCAGGGATAAAAATAGAGTAAATGCTGGGTTTGTATTCATCAGATGGGCAGAACAATACCTCGAAGTCATTGTCACTTTATGCCTGCTGGATGTTTAAATTAACTGCTGCTTTCTAGCATGTTTGCTGTAACGACTTTGTAAGGTGAGAGTGTTCCAGTGATGTTTGTGTTATTTTTGTCACTTTAGTGGAGGTTTAAAGATGATTTCCTGCATTTTAGTATGTAGATGGTGGTGTTTGTAGCAGCCTGATTGTGTTGAATCCTCACCTCACTGATGATTGACCCCTGAGAGGGAATGGAAACCAGATTTACCAGGCTTTAATTAATATAGCTGAGACAGTAGGGAATGTTTGAAATCACACAGCCGGATTGCTTCAAGACAAAATAAGATTTACGAGACTTTTTATCGCCATGGTAAAGAACTGTGATGTGTTTGGGTATTTAATTGATCGGATTAGACATTCCCATCCAGATATTTTATCTAGAAACAGTTTTACAGTCTACAACAGTATTGTGTAATTGCAAATGTTGCACATTCAGCACCGAACCGGAATGGCCGAGTCAGCTCCTTGGCACGTCCAGCAGGTTGTTGAGCCGTGCAGTGTGCCTCTCTGATGCTGCTTCCTCTGTACACAGCAGTCACTAACCACTACACATTAGCAGACAGTGTGAAGCAGCAGCATTTAAAAATGAGATTAGTGAAGTGGAAAAACAGCCTGGGTCCCCTTTGTAGAATAAAGTATTGGGGAAGAAAAGGTTTGTTATTCTACAATCTGTTACTGAAGGAACTTGCATGAATGCACCACATCCACATCTCCTCCTTGGACACTGATGAGGGTCAGTGGTTTACTGCTATTCCATGCCAAACAAAGAGAATCCATTATACTGGTGCACTATAGTGAGATATTTTAAGTCAGTTTATTTTTTTTTAACAAAAGCCACATTAATGGAGCGGTTCTATAATTGTTGAAAGACTTAAAAAAATTCAGAAGTGACTTAAAGCTGCGTTCTTTCTAATAGCCAGCAGGGGGCGACTCCACTGGTTGCAAAAAGAAGTCAATATGTATGTATGTCAATAGAAAAATAACCCAACTTCTGAATTGATTTGCCTTTTATCATGACATTATTGTAATTATTGGCTTTTCCATTTTATCTGTGTGTCGACTTCAAGGTGTGTTTGATCCTGGCCATGGCCCACGGCGCCAGCATCCAGTATGAGCCGGTGGCAGAGATCGGAGGAGGGGCTTACGGGACAGTTTATAAGGCTCGAGATACAGAGAGCGGGCAGTTTGTGGCACTGAAGAGTGTGCGTGTCCAAACAGACCAAAATGGCCTCCCGGTCTCCACAGTCAGAGAGGTGGCGCTGTTGAAAAGGCTGGAGCAGTTTGACCACCCCAACGTGGTCAGGTAAGACCGCTGTCAGAGTGTTGCACTGGCTCAAATTCACAGTGATCCTCTTACAGTTGTTGTTTTCTCTTTGCTGTTTATGCTTTGAAGGCTCATGGATGTGTGTGCCACCCAGAGGTCAGACCAGGAGACTAAAGTCACGCTGGTGTTTGAACATGTGGACCAAGACCTCAAGACGTACCTAGAGAGAGCTCCAGCTGCAGGATTATCTCCCAGCCGCATTAAGGTAAGCTGAATAATGACACATAAATATACATACTGAGGGGAACAGATTAGGAGAAAGATGACAGTATGGAGTGTTTTGTGCTTTAAAGCAACTACTGCTGAACTATTTAGTTCCAGTTGAAATACTCCTGTGTGTTTTTTCAGGACTTGATGAGGCAGTTGCTGTGCGGACTTGCATTCCTTCACTCTAACCGCGTGATGCACCGAGACCTGAAACCAGAGAATATTCTGGTCACCAGCCAGGGCCAGGTAAAGCTGGCCGACTTTGGACTGGCCAGGATCTACAGCTGCCACATGGCCCTCACTCCTGTGGTAAGAACTCTCTTCTGGATGAACCTGCTCACTTCCAAAGACAGGTCAACCTTGAGCCCTTGAAACTTGTTTAAGATAACTACTTTATCAGAATTCCCTTACTTTTGAATGTTGCACTCACAATGTTCAGTGAGGGTGTAGTCAGTGTCAAACATGTTCATATACTCATACTTGAATTCATATTTAAGCATCCATTTTAATCAAACTATCTCTGCAGTAATGGGAACCTAGGGAAATTCTGATGAAGGCCCCTTCATATCAGAACAACAACTCTGAAAATGTGGGATAAAATTAGTTTAATTATTTGCAGAGTTGAGTTATTATGCAGAAATAGCGAACAAAAGTAGATTAAAGAAGGTTAATTCTGAGAAACTTGGGCATCAAATATGCATTATTTGCTCACATGTTATATATATTTTATAGTTTTAGGCTGTAACCCCCTGCTGAAGTATAGTTACCTAGATTAGGTAGAAAAGTGTTTTTTATTAGCATTTAGCCTCTTCAGTCCAATAAAGCGATACTCTAGTAGTTATGTAGAATTAATGTGCTTTTAAAACAGTATTTGTAGCATCCATGTTGTTTCCACTAAACTAATGAAAACTGAAGTCTAAAGAACTAATTTCTGATTTGACTGTACAAGAAGCATGTAAATGCAACATAAGAGTCATACTAGCGAGGCTCTGCGTGACAGAACTTAAGCTAACTTTAGCATGCTAACCCGCACAAAATAATAATTCCAAGCTTATACAGCATTTACAGGTTAACCACCTGCATTTAGCCTGTTAGCATGCTAACAATAGCTAATTAGGATTAAATACAATTGACACTTGATATTCATACTGTAAAATAAAATAATAACGTAAGTGTGGCCACATAGAATGTAGGAAAATTATAGTATGTGTCTTGAAAAAATCAACTTTAAGCATATTCTGGTTTTAACAAGGTAAAACATGCAACAAAAGGTCCAGTTAACGGACGCCATGTTTGTGTCTCCCAGGTGGTGACGCTGTGGTACCGCCCCCCCGAGGTTTTGCTGCAGTCCAGTTACGCCACACCCGTGGACATCTGGAGCACCGGATGCATCTTTGCTGAGATGTTCAGACGCAAGTGAGTCAGCAGAATAATGTTCAGATGAAGAAGAGTGCCCCTGCATTTATATATTGTTTGTTGTATATTGTTTAAATCCTGGTTTGAAGCGTGTCTCTCAAAATGGTAAGGTGAACAGATTTTTATATAATTTGATGAGAAGAGGACCCCGGGCAAAGGAAGAGTGTGTAATATTTGGTGGTGATCTGATTAAGTTACAGTCCACCAGAGATTCAGTTACATATCCTGAAGGTACCTTTGTAAGCTGTGCATACAAAGTGAGTTCTCATTTTTCCTACAACTTCTCAAACTGGCTTAGAATCTGAAATCCCAGTTTGAAGTCTACTACAAAGTAAATCTATATATTACTAATTTACTAATTTTTGTTTTGTAGGACAGTGATGGTTGGCTGGTGTTCTCTGGATAGTGTTTTTGCTGTGGATTAATCATAACTATGGAGGGTAGAGTTCAAAGCACAGCCTCTTATTTGTCAGTTTTAGGTTACTAGGTTAGGAAAGATTGTGGCTTTGGTTAAATATTGACAAAAGTCGTGTTCTGACTTGTGTTTCAAGTCAGCAAATAAAATACTTTGACAATGGACAGTTTGTAGTTATGCTAAAATCAACATTTCCTTGTGTGTATTTCATGTAACACCTATTAGCTAAAGCAAATAAGTGTTAGATCAGCATAACTTTTAGAGGAAACTTTTGTCACATATGGGGATGTCACTCATCTCTAACTTTCCTCTTCTTCCAAACAACTAAAACTGTTATGAGACATAGCAGAAAACACTACACATATGATATTGATAATCTGGGCACAGGGAGATTTGCTCCGCCTTTTTTGACTCATTCTCTTGTTGGAAATATTATGTTCACTCAGCACCTGGTGAAACACATCACATGTTTGTGTCAGAGCAGTCGTGATGAGTTTGCAGAAGGTTCAGATTTAATCTGTAAATGGATCACATTACCAGGTTATCTGTGGCTCCGGGGAAATCTGGTCTGGAGCTTCAGACTGTTGAGAGGGGAACTGGTGAAAAATGACTGAGCTTTCCTGCACTGATTTTGTTGCACACATTTTATTTCATGCTTGCTCCGCTTTCCAGCAAGTCTACAATAAATTTAGATACTGTCAGTGGACTTTACATTTTTGAGTCATGATGAGTATCTAAGCATCATGCATGCTGGTTTTAAAAAATGTAATGACGGCTCTCAGATTCTGACCTGCATCCAAACTTTAGTGGTGTTAAAATGTCCATAAAATTCCTGCAGACAAAGTCCTAATGTGAAAGCTATTTAAAAAAATCTAATTTCTTGAATTTCTAAAAAATTAGTCTTGTTTGTGCCATCTCTTAACACATCAGCTGAGAGTCAATGCACAGACACAGTAGCTCCATCTAGTGGTAGAAATGACACATTGCATGAAAACAGCAGTGGGGAAAGGGTTTCATGCATTGCAAACATTTGGTGTAATGATGGTGATGATCTAATGATAAATTATTTGTACTGTGCACAGAGTGATTTGGATCTGATGTTTAACACTTCTACAGACATTAAAATCATTTAACTCCATGCCAAACGGTTGATCTGTGTGTAAAGAACATCATGTTCCTGTTTGCCCTCCTTGCATGTAAACAATAAAATGACTTCAGCTTCATTGTGATAATATTGGTGCAACCTTTCTGTCTGTTAGGCCTTTGTTCTGCGGAGAATCAGAAGTGGACCAGCTCGGGAAGATTTTTGAGTGAGTAAAAATCAGTTTCCATCACATGTGCCTGACTAGGTTATTCATATTTCACCTTTTGCATTGATGTTTTGTTTTTTTTTTTTTTTTTTTAAAGAGTTATTGGCTTGCCACTGGAGGAAGAGTGGCCGACTGATGTCACGCTCTCCAGAAAACACTTCCCCCCTCTCTTACCTCGCCCAATCACTGACTTTGTTCCAGAGATAAATGAGATGGGGGCACAACTGCTGCTGGTAAGACTTCGCCATTAATTAAAAAGCTAAAGTGTCTGTCCATTCTGCTTGGCAGTTGATTTATTTTCAGGTGTGTGCAGGGTTGAAATCAGGACACTCACAGATCAGTAACCTCAGAATGCTCTGCTGTGTACAACACAAGCCACAGGAACTCTCTTGTGCAATATTAGAATTTCTAATGTTAACTATCCAGCTGGAGAGAACAGGCTTTAAAGGCTTTACTTTTAAATCCTTAAAAGTCCTTCCCTTTTAAAGGAAACAGTTTATTCTATTCTGCCTGTTTTGTGGAGAATTTGTAGCTTTAAGTGCAAAATGAAGAACTAGGCAGGAATTAATTTCAATAACCACATGAAAATAGTTCAATCCTCATGACCAAAGGAGGCTGATTAGTCATTAATCATCAACCCAACAGCAGACGATTGCCTCAACAGAGTTTCTTCCCTTAGCCTGTCCAGGTCCTGAACTTTTTACCACCCAAAAACACCATTTTATAACTCTTTTTTTTTTTTTTTTTTTTTTTTATACAATAACTTCACCTGCCATACTCTGATTCCATACACCAGAAACACAATGTTTCAGTGGTTCTGGAAGTAAGTCTTTGTCTCACTGATTCACTATTTTCTGAAACATTTATTATGGTTGTATTGTTTTAACTATGTTGTGAGATTATTTTCATATTTTATGGTTGTTTTTGGAGCTGGGATGTGGCATATAAATATTTATTTGACTTAATTCATATTAGCTCTTGTGTTTGGTGAATTTCAACTGAACTTTTTTTTTTTTTTTTTGACCACTAACTTCCTGCACTTTCTGGCGGTTGCCAGGCAACTGGTCCTGGCCTATGGATAGTGTGGCACATCAACCTGCATAAACAGCAAATTATATTTTATCTTTGATTTTGAAAGTATTAAAGAGATGAGATTAAAAAAAAAATAATGTTAATCAATGAACTTTGGAGTTGCTGGTAGGCGGATTTTGTAACAGGCAGAGTTGGTTATTCACTTTCACCCTCAACTTCAAAAAAAGTTTGAAGCTTTGAAATATTTCGTAAAAACAAATGCAACGATTTGGGATTCCTGTATAGCCTACATACAGTATAAAGAAATGTATACATAAAATATAGACTCATTCTGAGTTTGATGCATACTGTTTTAATACTCACATTTTCTTGTCTTACTTTTGGCAAGAGAGTAGATAAAAGTGTGACCCAATCCTGAACAGTTCTCCACAGTCCTAGACTCAACGACATGGGGAGATTTTCTGCAGACTCAGCAGGGCTTACGGCTGCCCCACTGTCAAGTCGTCAAGTACATGAGGACTTTATCGCAGATATTTTGAGCCCTTTCTGCACACCTTCCTGTAGTCTGCATTTTTTACACTTTGCCTGAGGGAATATTGTTAAATGCTGCGTTACCGGGACAAGAAATACAAGAAAACTGATTATTTGACAATACCTCTCTCTGTAAGGCAGAAGCTTGAGAGATGTTCAAATCCGTTAACTCCATGAAGCATGCTTGCTGTGAAGAAAGTAGCAAAAGTCACAAACCCACATTTGTACATAACATGTCAACTCCTCATCAAAGTAACATTTTACCTCGAATGAAATGTTCTCCACTTTAAATACGTCCAGCTATTCACGCTGGGATATTTTTTCGAATAAAAGAAATAATTAAAAAAAAACTTGAATTTCTTGCAATGTGTTTTTCTTCACATTTCACAGTTGATTTTCCTTTTTTTCTGCGTTGTCCTCCCTAAAGCCAGAATGTGTCATATTGACAGACATGGCTCTTTGTTTACTTCAAGCTGCTCGCTTGGCTCGTTGTGTGAGTTCTCCTCCATGTGCCATCTCATGTCACATGACTCTGACTAACTCCCCAGCCCTATGTCGGTATTCCTTTTTGTATCATTTGTGGCACATGCAGCCTCTCGCACTCACCAGGTGACGTCAGTTAAGCCTGTAGGAGTTCAGGGCGCGGGGTTTATTGGGACCGGGCCTGTTTCTCTGAACGGTTCCTTTAAGACCCGCTGCAGCTCTAACATCCTGCTGTTCTTTGTTCCACAGAAAATGCTGACCTTTGACCCCTTAACGCGGATATCTGCCCTGAACGCCCTAGAACATCCTTATTTCCAGGACGAGGAGACATTGACTTGAAATGATGCAGTGAAACGTGCAGCGAGAGGTAACGGTGTCTAAGTTTAGACCTGGCCTAACCTTAAAGGATTTAGGATTTCAATATCATCGCCTTTCAAGACATCTGGGTTATGCTTTGGGATATTTTTTTGTTACTCCTACATCAAAAAAAGGATTAAGCCTGGGAAATGGAATTAAAAAGAGAAGAGGAGGGAATGTAAGGATCCCTGGCACGCTTTCCAACGTCACAATTAATGATGTTAACATGTCGTGTCTCCAAGGACAGTACCAGTGTTTTTGATGTTTGATTTGTGTCTCAGTCTCGTCCGCGGGGACTGACGCACAGAAACGTCTGTCATCCCCTCTGAAATGTTGCTCTTCTTACTTTTGTACAGTGTTTAGACAGAAGGAAGCAGAGATGTCATGTTTTCTCGTTACAGGCTGAACAAAGTCTGACAGAAGTGACACCTCAGGGCTAGAAAATCCGGTTGTTTATGATCTTACTGTATCTGTGTTCATATTTATCATACTAAAGGAACAATAGGAACACAAGTTTTGGTGAAAATCATGAGGAAATGAGAGGAAAATTATTCACAAGAAAGATGCATATGACAAAAATACTGGTATTGCCCTTAAATACTTTTGTTCATTCAAGTTCCTTTTCTGGGACGACTGAAGCGGTGGACTTCATTTCATGTTTCACATTTTTTTGTCCATTTGCTAAAATCATTTGAAATCAACCAGCACTGCAACTACAAATGAATAAAAAAATAATCACACTCAAATTTCATTTGTGTATTTTTACAATTATTATTAATTATTGTGGCAGTTCATATCAAAATAATAAATATTATTGTGTGAAAACTGAACCCTTTTTTTTAAAGCTTAACTGGTTACAAAAATAAAAGCCAGCCTCCTCTTATATTGGCCAAATAAACAGTTAATGAATGCAGCTGTCTGAATCAGCATGAGCTGTTGTTTTTGCAGGTGCATCATTTTTTATGTGTGTTTGTTTTACATAGTGGTGATAAAAAAAAAAACCTCCATTAAGCTAAGGGACTTGCAAGAGACGGTGGACCCTAAACTCATCTAATGTGGAAAAAAAGCCTGATTATTTTCTATGAAAATACTTATTGCCTTGGCTATAGCTTGAGGCCCTTTGTTTTTTGTTTTTTTAATTTTCCTCTTAGAGAAGCCTATAACAAAACTATGAATACTGATGCTTCATCTCAGAACTGCAAATCACCACAAACTC
>JAOWBC010000710.1:6163766-6204495 GCA_028566105.1 Hypoplectrus providencianus | reverse complement strand
ACCTACCATTTTTATTACCTCCATCAAGGAGCTGATGTGTTTGGTTCAGTTTGCTGTGTTTTGGTTTGTCTTTTTGTCTGCAGGATTAGAGGAAATGTACTATCCTGTATCACGATACTTGGTTGAAGGGTATAGGATGGACAAAATGACAAACTGTCAGATTTTGGAGTTGGTCCGAGCCATGGGTAGGATATACAACTGACATTTTACTTACTTTAACATAGCAAGATAGGCCTATTCAGAGGTCTGTCTCTCTCAGGGCCCTTCCACTTTGAGCTTATTTGACTTATTTCTGATGCAAATCTGCTCCTTTCAAAAGCCTTTTTGAATTCTTGATACCGCAGTGAACATATTCTGTCTTGTTTCAGTTGATACAAACTTCTATTAAATTCATGAAATGTGGGAAAACTGCACTGGGAACAAGATGAATTATCTCACCATAGCTGGATGATTTTCTTTTTTGAAAGAATAATACAGCTGCATAAAGGAATAAATGACTTGCTAGGAGGGTTTTTATTTTTGCAGGGAACCATAATAAAAGGCAAAAAAAGTGGTGCGTTTAACCATGTTTGGGTAAACTTGAGTTATCTGCCATGCTCACCAACTCATACAGTCATGCACATTTGTACACTTGACTGAGTTTTCTGCGTGTTAACTGTGACTGTGTGGGAGCTGCAGCCTCTCTGCACCCAGTGGGGAGGCTTGGACACCCTAACTGTCCTTACTGTGCCGTGTCCGCAGGCAGCCAGACTAAAACCTGGCTGACAGTCAGCAGTCACTCCTCTAAGGGAGCATGCCAACATCTTGAGAAGCCTCTTCTTACTTATCCAGAGTTAGACAGACAGTCTAGTACTAGCAACATTATTCACTTACAAAAATAGATCTATAGTAGGTTGTTAGCTTAGCTTAGCACAAACACTGGAACAAATGGGCATGCTGAGCTAGAGAGTTTTTTAAACTAGTGATTAGAGGTGTTATCCTCATTGTGAAGTATTCCTGACTCCTGACGAAACCCAAGTGAATCATGGATGTGTTGCTGACAAAGACAGTATAAAGAGTGGACGACGTGTTCTCTCCCTCTGTACTACAGCGAGCCCTAAATATCACAGATACAGGCACTGCCATCTTATCCTGCTAATGTCCCACGGAACCAGAGTCTCTACAGCAGTGACCAAGAGTAAAGCCGGTCCTGCCCAAACAGCTGTCCAACTAAACATCATAGCCCCGTTTTATAACTAGCTAGCTATAAGAAAAAGAAAAAACAACTTAAAAACATGAGAATTATTCTTTCTTCTTTCTGAAGCCGGAAGGGACCACGTTTGGTTGACAGCTGCAAATTGGACAGGACCAGGTAATGCTAGCTTAGCAAACTAAGTCACCAACTAATGCTAGCGCTGGCTAGTTAGCTTGGTTAGCAAAACGATACTTTAATTAAATTCAACTGTGATGTTTTTATGGCATGCTGAGTTAGGCTAACTAAAAAATGACCGAAAAAAAAATGACCAGCTGAATCCTCAGAGTACTTTTAAGTACAACAATGTTGAACAAGACATTCTTATCAAAATGAACTTTAATGACCTCAAAAACACTGTGGTAACTGGTTTGGATGCTGGCAACAGAAATCCTTGTAACTAGGACTGCTCTGGTGGTGCTCCCCCTCTGTCTGTTTCACTCATTAAGCTGTCTAATATTTTTCAAATATTTCTCTTTTCTTTTATATGTTTAAGCTGTTGCATCTTGTTATTTGGCAAGTTAAAATGCATTTAGGAAAATTGTGTTACTGAATCTGCTTTGCTTTTTTTCTTTTCTTCTGCTGTTTCTTCAGCTGCATGCACGAGCAGTCAGGAATGGACCATGAGTCAAACTATACAAGAGCTTCACCTGGTAAAAATCTGAAAATACTGAATCTTTTACAAACTTATTGGCTGTATTTTTCACTCTATTTCTATTTTCTCAATCTCTGTCTGTGTGTTTGTGCTCTGCAGGGTGTTTTGGGAGGTCTGTGCAGTGGCAAGTCTGCTCTGGTCCACAGACACTTGACAGGAAGTTACCTGCAGCTCGAGAACGCAGAGGGTTGGTTTCACACTCACACTCAACTCTGATGTGTGTTTTTCTGTGACGGCTTCGGTACAGAGCTGCCAATAGAGCCTAATGAATATAACACCAGCTACATTTATTTAGATTTTAATTTTCTCAATTGTTTTTCAACCAAGAACCACTTACACTGTAAATAATACACTCCCTCAAGTATGTCCCTTTGAATAATTTGACAAAGCCTTAAATTAAAATCTTATTATGTTTCATATATATGTTATTTAACGTATTTGCACAATCTCAACACAGAATATCCAGAAAACAATTTAATTGAGAACAAGGCAAATTTGAAGTGCATTTGAAAACACAGACACACACACATACACACACACGCACACACACAAACACACACGCACATGCACTTACGCACTCATACACACACCAAGAGAAGTATTAAGACTGTCCATTCACATTGGCTAAATAAAAATAACATTTACTGTTTTTTAGAACTAAATATTATATATTAATCGAACTGTGAAGACTTTAATTAAATGTTTTGAATGAATGCATCTATTTGAGAATCACAGATTTAGACGATCAATGGCTAGGCTATGGCTTTAACATTGTTATTAGTAATATGTTTGTTTCCTGCTATAATAACTCAAACATATGGTGAAAATGTTAATTCCTGCCGTGTATGTGCAGGGCGCCAGTACATTAAAGACGTGCTGGTCGATGGACAGAGCCACGTGTTGATAATCAGAGAAGAGACGGAGCTGCCGGGAGCTCAGGTGGGTTTGAAAAATATTAAAGTGGAAAACAGCTGAAACTTGATGCTATCTAGTCCTCACTGCAGGCTCATCTTCTCCTCAGTTTGCAAGTTGGGTGGATGCAGTCATCCTGGTCTTCAGTTTGGAAAATGAGTCCAGTTTCCAGGAAGTTTACAGAATGTACCACCAGCTGGCTCTCCACCGACCCGTTTCTGAGATACCTTTCATAGTCGTCGGTACTCAGGGTAAGACCCTCACAGACATGCCTTGACTCTGATTCTGCAGATATTAAATATTCTTTTTCTTTCTTTCTTTCTTTCTTTCTTTCTTTCTTCATCATTTACTAATTAAGTACTTATCCATGGTGTTTTTTTAAACAAACAAAATGTATGCTCAGATATTGTATACACACTGTATATGTAGCATGTCCTTTACTGGGTTGATCTCATATTTTGTTGTTTGCTCTAGATAAGATCAGCAGTACCAACCCCAGGGTCATAGACGATGCCCGGGCCAGACAGCTCTGCTCAGACGTGCGGCGCTGCACCTACTATGAAACCTGTGCAACATATGGCCTCAATGTGAACAGAGTCTTCACTGATGGTACGTGTGCAGAAGTGCAGATGCATGAAGTAGATGCGTCTCTATTTAAGACTCATGTTTAGCTTTTTTTTTTTCTTCCTACACAGCTGCTCAGAAGATCATGACAGCCAAGAAGCAAGCTGCTCTGCTGGCTTCCTGTAAATCTCTCCCTAACTCTCCCAGCCACTCTGGAGGCTCCACCCCAGTGTCAGGTGTCTTTCCAGGACAGGTAAAGCTGTTTCTAACCATCTGTTCCTCTAAAGGTGTACCATATAAGCTGGGCTTTTCTGACAGAGTGAGTTGCGTATTTTGGTCTTGCTGTCAGGCTATTTTTAAAGGCTGTTGTGACAAACTTAATTATCTCCCTTTTTCCGCTCAATTGTCACTTCATCGGCCCCTCCCTCTCCTGCTCTGGCTCTCTTCTTTCTCTTCAGGCTAGTAATGGTGGTCAGAGCAGTGATTACTCCTCATCACTTCCCTCCACTCCTGTGATCAGCCATAAAGAGATCGGCAAGACTTTGAGGGGGGATAAGCAGGACAGTGCCACGCCCGGTACAGTCCGCAGCGCCACCCGGAGACGCACCTCCAGATTTGCGGTACATATGTTCTTACAGAGCTGCTGTGCTTTTATTTTTAATACTATACCTTTTCTTCATTTCTTTTACGTTGTGATGTGCATTTGGCTGTATATGATAGAGTGCCTTTTCTTTGTCAAAACAGCACATATTTTCGTCAAAGAGAATGTGGGTGAGGAGAAACAAACACAATGCTACAAGTCTGCCTTTGTCAAATGTTTTTCATCTATTTGTTTTGAGATAATAAAAGATCACTTGTCACCCTGCAGATAATTGCAATCACTCTTGCGTTTGAAGTTTTAAAAAACATGCACAAAACAGACTTTTTTCCCCAAACCAAATTGGAAAAGTGCAGTGTTGCTCATGAAGTTGGAATAAAAAATACATATTTTATCTACCTCATATGTTCATGAAATGATCGTGACACCAAGATAATTGGGACACATAATGTAATCATTGCATTACTGATGCATTTAATTAGGAAAAAAACATAGGATTTGTCTGAAAACAAAATTATTCCCTCATTACGAACAACAGTGTATTTAATGTGAACCAATGGCAGGTATTTGTTAAAATGTAGCTTTTGAAACTTGAAACTTGCAACTTGCTTTGTCAGAATGAAAGAGAGAAAAAAAGAGCCAATGGCACCAACTCTTGGAAAATGTGGGTTGTGGTTGTGGCAAATTGTCATGTACTTATTTTTATTATTTTTCAATATGTCTTTTGCTTTAAAAAAATAGTGTCATTATCTGACGTTGTATTAACAAGATCACTATCGTTGCTACAAGTAACTGCTTTTCACATTAATAGGAATTATCTGTGTTATTGACATAAAAGTAATCAGTGCTGCTTTACTGTGAGCCTGAATCACGCTGATATTCAACTAATTACTACAGATATCACTTTCATTTATAAGCCATCTTTTGCAGTCAGCAGAAACTCACATTTCTAAATACTTTTTATGGCTTTGTAATGAAATGCACAGCAAGTCATGAGGAACCCTTCCATAATTCATGAGTTTTATATTATATTCTTTTACCAATTACCCCATTTTTGCCTGTGATGCAGTTATTGCTCCTCTTGTACTTCCCGTTCAGGGTCGGAGAGGCAGCGACTCGAACAGACGGAGTGCAGACTGTAATCTGGGCAGCGGGCGCTCCATTCCCATCAAACAGGTAGGATGCAGATTTGCACTTGCTGCAGAAACAAATATGATGCGTTTAATGACCCTCTGCAGAGGACACCACACCAGCAGTCACTTCAGATCAAATGTGTGAAAGCAGTTTCATCATGTGGAGCGATGAAGTGTTGTGATCTCCCATATTGGCGTGATGAATAGGATGGTGGGTGTTTTTGGCAGCCCACAGTCATCATGCTGCTGAAATGTGCAAGATGAACACACAAGACATTTGCAATAAACTCTCTGCTTTTGTCACCTCCATCAGGGCATCTTGCTGAAGCGCAGTGGCAACTCGCTCAACAAAGAGTGGAAGAAGAAGTATGTCACGCTGTCCAACGACGGCATCCTGTCCTATCACTCCAGCGTCAATGTGAGTCAGTGTGTTGACGGAGCTCATGCAGCATTATGCCGCCCTAAGCCCACTGACAGCTCGTGGTTTATGTCAAATGGCTGATGTTTGGTTTGGCAGGACTACATGCTGAACGCCCCAGGGAAGGAGATGGACCTGCTGCGAGTGACAGTGAAGGTGCCAGGAAAGCGACCCCCTCGAGCTGTACCCACCTGTGGCCTTCCAGTGGGGCTCAACGGGCGCGCCAAAGATGTGCCGGGACCCGAGGGTGTCAGCCCAGGTAGAAGAGTTCACGGATGGATGGATATACGAAGAGTACCAGTCAAAACTTTGAACACAATTCTCTTTTTTTTTCCTTAATTTTTTAAATAAATTTTTTACATTATAGGTTGACACTGAAGACATCAAACTATGGCTGAAATTATGGAGGAATTATGTAGTAAATGAAAAAGTGTTTGAAAAAAACAGAGCATTTCTATACTGTGGATTCCTCAAAGTAGCCACCTTTTTCTTTGATGGTCTCAAACACATTGAGAGAAATTCCACAATTTAACTTTTGACAAGGCGCACCTGTTACTTAAAACTATTCCAGGAATAACAGAAGGGAAGGCTGTCATCAAGGAAAAAGGTGGCAACTTCCAAGACTCTAACATATAAAACACATTCTGGTTTGTTTCACACTTTCTGTTTTATCACATTTTTCCATATGTATTTATAATTTAGATGTCTTCAATATTAATCTACAACTTTGAAAATAGAAAAGTAAAGAAAAAACGCTGAATGGGAATGGGAACTTTTGACTCTTATTGTTTATAACTTGAAAGCCTCCTATGTATTCCTCAGTATCAGGATTTATAGTAATAGACTTTCCCATTTCCTATTGCTAGTCGTGTTCGCTTTGTGGAGCTGGGCTGCATGTAAGTTATGTGAAATGTAAAACCTTGTGACCCTGAATACTTCTGAGCAGGTATGGTTATAAAAAACAGTTGCAAAAGGTGGCATTTGGGGGGGGGGGGGGGGAGGAAAAGCCCGAAATACAATAAATCCACTGTATCTTGGATTTTAAGACTCTCTTTGTGAAGAGGGGTCAAGTTTCTGTACCAGAGAGGGAAAAAATTGCAAGGGAATGCAAAATCTTTGCGAAAGGACAAAAGAGCATCATCAGGGATTTTACAAGTTTTGCAAGAGTGTGTGAAAGACTTCAGGAGTCATACTGTAGCTTATATATCTTCTGGGCATCACACAGAATCAGAAATGTAGATTTTATGTCCGTAGCTCTGGTTTACATGTAATGTTTGTAATCATTACCTTATTATACAGTGTGTGCTTGCTGTCATCTCTGTAGTCCCTGTGAGCGCCAGCAGCCTCCTGCAGATGGAGGAAATGGAGGGGCTGGGTGGTGCACTGTTCCTGAGGAGCAACAGAGGTGTGCAGCGATGTCCCTCCACACTGTCCAACCACGCTCAAAGTGTTGGTATGTAAATAGCATTTTTGTGCATATATTTACCTCAAACATGCAGTTGTTGGAGCAGAAAAATGTGACTCTTCATGTTTTTTTTTGTGATCTCGTTGCCAGACTCTGCAGTGGAAGGTGTGTCCAGCTCCTCCTCCACCAAAGACGTTGGGTCCTCCTCCCCAGTGACAGACAGGAAGAAGCATCGTAGGAAGAAGAGCATGAACCAGAAGGGAGATGCAACCATTGGCCAAGCAGACGGTAAACCCCCATGATTGTTGGTTTTTATATTCAGCATTTATTAAGTCTAAACAATAGGAGCAATATTCATACCCTACATATTTAGATCTGAAGGTATTTTTTAAAAGTAACACTAATAACTGACAATCCTACGAATGTGATAAATAGTTTGAACTTGTTTTTCCCTCTCTCCCTCTCTTTGGCTCTTCTGTTACTTTTTCTGTCTTCTCATGCAGCCAAGCGCAAAATGTGGAAACTTAAAAGCTTTGGTAGCTTAAGAAACGTAAGCAAGACAGGTAATGTTCATCCGTCATGCTGCATCTTGGAAATAAGAGGCAGTATAAAAGTTATTTTCACCTTTTCTGAAAATTGTGCATTTGAATATTTCTGCATACTGGAGTCCCTCAAGTGTCTTGGAATTGCATAAAAGGGCATCACTGAAATGCTGAGAGTGGATTCAATGAGCCCAGTGGAAATGATGTGTGATGATGTTTGTTCCCAAAGCAGCTATTTCATTGTAATGAGACAATTATGAAACTAACTTTACTGTGTCAAATTACCGGCTGCGACCTCAAGAAAAGTCACAGCACAGAGACCTCGAGCATTCAGAGGATGGATAGTTTTCTGGGGTGTATTGAGCAGCAGTTATCTCATCATCCAGTTGCTTAAGATTGCAATCTACAAAGTCTAACCTTTTTGATGCCAAGTCAATCCAAAGGTCTTTCACCATTTTTATCCATTCCAGAGTCGTCAAAAAGAATCAGATCTCTGTAACAAATGGTATTAACCCAAAAATGTCTTCAACAATTCCTGAATATTAAGTAAGCATGGGAATGATCTTCATCTTCTCATATCATAATGTTCTCAGCCCTTGCACATATAAGCCCTTATTTCAGTTTCAGTTTGAGTGTTAGATATCTTATCTTTGTACTGTATTCAATTAAATGTAGGTTGCAAAAGATTTGCATATCACTGTATTCTGTTTCATTTATATTTTCATAGCCCAATCTGAAAAAAAAAAAAGTATAATATGTAGACATACAATATAATTTCCACTCAATTCTGAGCTGAATCTCAGTCCTCTTGCTCCCATGTTCGTGTTCTTCTGTGTCAGATGAGGATAACTTTGACTTCCTCATTGTGTCGAGCACCGGCCAGACGTGGCACTTTGAAGCCCAGAGTGTGGAGGAGCGGGACTCCTGGGTCCAAGCCATTGAGAGTCAGATCCTGGCCAGCCTGCAGCTGTGCGAGAGCAGCAAAAACAAGGCAAGAATGAACAAAAGGCAGCAGTAATTTAATTGATGAATGATAAAATAGATACTGAATGGTTTCATGCTGAGGCACAATATGCAGCACTAGTGCCCTTTTTGGTACAGCGGAAGATGCTCCTTTATTACTATTATGTGTTCCTGCTTGCATCAGGAGGGCAGAGTCCTACACCTGAGGTTGTATTTATGCAGATCAGGTGCTGTAGCGCAATACCGGTACCCATCTTGGCATGAAATAGTGTCTGTATTTCCATCTGCTCAGACCTGATCCTAATGCAGCTCTACAGAACAATCCTTTAGGCATTTGTTGGCAGACCCACACACACGATATAAGCACTCGGCTGTTCCACACATTTACTCTCCTGCATTTAATGTAAATTCAAATGTAAAAGTGACATTATCTGCCCTTGGAAGCAGACTCAGAAGGCTGCAAAACCATTTAGTGTGCTGTGTGTTTCACCCTGGGACTCCTGGATAAGAACAGTTTTCTCTCAGGAGAAACTGGCCTAGGAAACTGTTTCAGCTGCTACTTTTAAAAGGGATGAGGGCAGCCAATTTTATTGGCCATTACCAAAAACCCAACCCGTCTCCACAAGTGAATGTGGCAAGCTAACATTCCTGTCCACTAATGGGCTGTGCTGGTTTCTGTTCCTGAGTGGCCAGTGTGTCCGGTTGTTGAATTAGTTCAGTCATCTCCAAAATAATTTCCACTAATATATTCAGTCTGAATAATTACTTTGATCCCGTGATGCATTTCTTTATAAGAGTTTGGAGAATTTTACATCCTATGAGGCCGAATCCAATAATTTTTCAACTGTAAATGGTCATAATAGTGATTATAGCCATCTACCTCCACTTTCTCGCTTGAGATTTGAGAAGTATAATCATTGTTATTAGTAATGACTCTTATTACTAATGAGAACAGTAATCAGAGCTCATATCAGAGGCTTTCTTTCTCAGTTTCTAGAACTATAACCATATACTGTATTTTCCACAGGCTCGCAAAAACAGCCAGAGTGAAGCAGTGGCTCTGCAGGCGATCCGCAACGCCAAGGGCAACAACTTCTGTGTGGACTGTGATGCTCCAAGTTAGTGACACCTTTTCATATCTTTACTCATCTTTGTACATGTTTGTATCCGCCTGGTCACTGACCGCAGTTATCATTACAGCAGCCATAAGTAACTGAAGAGCTGTTGTGAAGATCAGTTTGGGTGGCTCCACATTATTCCCATTAAACCTAAAATGGGCAGAGAGGTGGAGCTAAGGTAGACTGAAACACGGCCCCTGTAATACCCCCTACCTGGCACTCTTTGTGCTTATTTGTGATTAACTTTAAGCATTGATATGATTCAAACACGTGAGATATATAAAATCAGCTGTTTTATTGTTATGATCAAGAAAATCAGCTGTAGAGACAAGGGCTATTGAGTTTATATTGAGCTCTGAGCATCATCATTTTGGCTGTAAAGTTGGGCATTTTAACAGGGGGTTCAACTGTGATTGACTTGCTTTTGGAGCCAGCCTCTAGTGGCCATTAGAAGAACTGCAGTTTTGGCACTTTAGCGCTGGCTTTATTATTTCAGCCACAGAAGTTGCTGCTTTTCTCAGGTACAACACAGATAATAAAGACCACACACCCACAGAAAGGACTGTCCAAAGAAGACCACTTTTACACAGTTGGCATTTAACATATTAGATGTTGCAGATGCTTGTTTTTTAGAAAGTGTCATCCAAAAATACTTACCCTAATACAGTGAAATGAAAGTGACCTCATACAATAAACGCTGCAGCTATGATAGGATCACAGATTAACAAAGTGACCATCTCTGTTTATCTAGAAACAATCTTTGTTTGTACATGTGTGTTTTGAATCTGTAAAAATGCTGCTGTTTTGACATCACGGTAATTGTTTGTATCTGCTGACTTGAGATAAAAGTCTTGACCTAAATGTGTTACTGAATCTGAACCATGTAGTAATCAAAGCCTTCAGATAACCTTTTTTCTTCCATAAGGATGAATAATTGGATGCAAATTAATTCTAGCAATGTTAATTGCAAGGTAAATTAACCAATTAAGAAGGGAGGTATAAACATTTTGACAAATAGGCTGCAAAGCGTATTAATGATGAACTTTAGCTTTTAGAAATGTGAGCAAAATGTCATTAATATACCCTGTAATTAAAATCAGTGTCTTAGATATGATGGAACCAAACAAAAATAGATCAAATGCTGAATATTCTTCTAATGTTGGATCACTTTAAAGCGCCAGAGTTTCAGGGGAATGAAATGTTGGCACATTGGCCTCAGATTAAACAGCCCTGCTTTAAAACCTGTCCAAACAGGATTTCACACAACTTCAGTCACATTGGTGGCATGACTTGGCCAAAGTGGCATATTTAAATGCCATGCAGCAAATTAAAATGGTAGAAATCCACCAACCGTACTCATGGTTATAGAAGCGGCTGCCGAATTTCTTTTTCTTTTTTCTCCCAGATCCAACCTGGGCCAGCCTGAACCTGGGCGCCCTCATCTGCATCGAGTGTTCAGGGATCCACAGAAACCTGGGGACCCACCTATCGCGTGTTCGCTCTCTGGACCTTGATGATCTTCCCCGAGAGCTCACACTGGTTCTCAGTGCCATCGGAAACCACATGGTTAACAGCATATGGGAGGCACGCACGCTGGGACGCCGTAAACCAGCTCCTGATGCTACACGGTACAGTCAAACATGTTATGAGATAAAACATTATTGATTTGATATAAACACTGCTAAAGTTAAATATTTTGCAGGTGGTGTGTAGGACCTGCATCCTGAGAAATTATGTATAGACAATGAGCAAACTCTGGCGCCTTATAGTGTAATAGCACTATAGCAGTGTTTACGTTCCATAAGTGCGTATAATACAACCTCAAGTATGTGCAGTTTGGAATGCTTTTTCTGAATACACTTATGGACAATATACAGTACACTTACAATAAATTGCAGTTTGTTTGTGACACTTAACTATATGATTCATATATTTTATTTTATTACCTTAAAGTTGAACTTAAAGTCATCTATATTGAAAATCTTCATGTTAAATATATTGGTTCTCAACCCACACACTAAATACTCATCATTTCTTTTTGTTTGTTCAGTGAGGAACGGGAGTCTTGGATAAGGGCCAAATATGAGCAGAAACTGTTTGTGGCGCCGCTGCCCCCTCCCACTCCTGGCGAGGGCCCAGACATCACACTATCTGGCCGTCTTCTGTTGGCAGTGATGGAGCATAACCTCCCCAAGCTGCTGCTCCTTTTGGCCCACTGCACTAAGGAGGACATTAATGCCCCCCTCAGCCTGTCGCTCTCCTGCAGGTCACTCCTGGCGCTGCGACTGCCTGGCTCTGCCCTGCACGCTGCCTGTCAGCAGGCTGATGTGGTGATGACGCAGCTTCTTGTTTGGGTGCGTTTCCCTTCCTTCTTTGTTCTAGAAACAGAGCATAACCTTTCGTGTGGAGTCATCACGTAAGAGGTGCAACACACAGAAACAGAGATAATGTGCAGTGAGGGAACAGTATCAATAAGTTGTGAAATGATTTTAAACTTCCTCCTTGTGTTAAATATCATGTTGAGTTATGCAAAACTGGCAAGATAATAAATGTTATCCTTCAAGAACCTCTAAGTAATTCCCTCAGCGAAAAAAAAAAAACAGAGAGCTTTAAAAAAACCGATGACTCAGCAGACCACTCAAGGTGATCTATGCGTTAAAGGCACTAAAGCTCTCTGACTGGCACCATGTTGAGATAATTTAAGACAGGCCTGTCAGGTTGAAGTTGCAATTCATTCCACATGATCAAACGTCCATATAATATACACTATTACATAATCTGATCCACTTATTTATCGTCTTTTAATTTGCTCCAGTATGGCTGTGATGTGCGGCAGCGGGATGCTCAGGGGCAGACCGCTCTGGTTCTGGCTCGCAGTGCTGGCAGCCAGGAGTGTGTTGACATCTTGCTCCAGCACGGATGCCCAAATGAACCGGCCTCCTCCTACCCCGCCGCTACGACAGTCGGTTTTGCAGCAGCCGCCACGCCCAACTTCCCTGTTGCCATGGCGCCGAGCCTGACGGTTGCCACGACACTCAAGATCTCGCACAAGAGCGGCGGCACCAGCTTGAGTTACAGCACCTCCAGACGAGCAGTTTCATAATCGAAATGTGGTGTGGTAAAGTGTGTGTGTGTGTGTGTGTGTGTGTGTGTGTGTGTGTGTGTGTGTGTGTGTGCGCGTGTGTGTCTGTTGCTGTGCCCTCATGCTGTCCTGCAGCTTCACACAGGCCTGCAGGACTGATGAACGTGTGGCCAGATGTTGCACTCCCTGAGGTGTTAAAGAGTGTGCGTGTGTATTTCAGGGATGAAAACACACTCTGGTAATATCACAGACGCTTAGTCTGTTAGAAGGATTTAACCAAAACGAAAAGAGAAATTCTCCTGACTTCACTTTCTACGTAAGGTAAAAGAAGATGACGTCCAGATGCCGCTGCATTTGGATTCAGTAGGAATGTATTGCACTGTGTACCATCTGGTATGACTCACATTTCATCATGCAGTCAATATTCAACTTAAAGGGACGATTTGGATTTTTTGCAGGTGGCTTGTACGAGGCACTAGTGGAAAATCAGTGTATTACCTGCAGTAGGTGGTGTTTGTTTTGGAGAAGCAGGCATGAGTTCTGACACCTGAGTGAAGCAATGCACCGCTGTGTACAGGGGCAGCAAATTAATGTATTTTAGCCACATAAAGACAGCCAACATGAAAAAAATATGTCCATCACTTTACCTCGCCTTCAGACAACACTGTTTAAGTTTATGCTGGGGGAAAAGAAACTATTCAATGTTCTGTCCAGACTTTATTGACAAAAACAGTAATTGTGCTTCACAGAAAACAGGAAGTACTGGTCTACAGCTACTGCAGCTTGTAAATTAGTTTCTTTTATTATGTAATCTTGGTGAAACCTTAAAAATGGCGAAGTCGCACGAAGACAAACTAACCAATCAAAGCAGCAAAAGACTAACAAGTACTTTGTTCAATATCGTAAAATTACTGTTTTTGTCAATGAAGTCTGGTGGCTTCGAAAAGAGCAAAGAACAGTCTGTCCAATGGTTAAGCAGTGAAAATATTCTTAATATAGAGTAACCTTAAAATTATATAGATTTTTTTTTTGGTATGTAGGGCCTACTTTTAAGTGACAAAAATAAAGTTTCTGCTGCCACATTGCTTAGCTTTTATGCTTTTTACTCCCTGCTTCTCTAAACTGGGGCTGTCTGACTGCTCTCAACGCTGACTATAAATAAGTACCTCATACAATCACACTTAAAGTAATTCAGACTATCCCTTTAAGTTCCAGCCAGTGGTGAATGGGAATTTGCCTTCGGCCTTATAAAGCTTATCTGAGCGTCTGAGGCCCAGAAGTAAAGGACTGCAATAAGTTTACAACGTTAAGGCTAAACACATCCACACTACTTAACTTTATTGACAACGAATGTCACTTTTAAATTCAGCGTGCATATGCTGCGTTGTGGTCAACACAGCAGGTCGTTCAGTGCATAAATAATGTTGTGTAAGTTGAAAAAAAAAAAAAGAACTAAAAATACTTTATAGTGGCTGAAAAAGGGAGGCCGCTTTAAGGCTAATCAAAATAACTGTATAGAAATGACTTGATAAAAATATTATAATTCTAAAAATTTAAAAGTGCTTCATTTTCGAGATTGTTATTGTATGATTTGTACAGTTGGTTCTGTGTATAAAACTCAAAGGGTTACTCATAGCTGTTCAGATATTTCCTGTACAGCGTCTTGGTTCAGATTTCCTTTAACCTGATTAACTCTTTGACATCCAAGACTGAGATTTCTATGTTATGTTTGTACCACTGTGTGTGACATGAACACTGTACATGACGTGTGCATAATGACTCCAGCAGCAGCTCATCTTCAAGGCGAGTGTCATACTAGACGTGTAAATGCCTTGATTTTGATTGAATGTATACAAAAACAGGTGGTTTGAGTTCATTATTTCAGGCACTAATGTGTTTCCCAACATGATGCAGTTTTGGTGGATCTCGGAGCGTTTGATTTTTTTTTTTACTTAACTACTATTATTCCTGCTGTGACTAATAGAAAGTATGGTATTATAGATTAAAACTCTGCAGAGGTTCTGATCTATAAAACTGAGCCTTTGAATGATGACTTTGACTATATTTGTTAGTGGATGAAAATCAACATGAAATAGAGGAATGTTGCCCATTTTAATATGTTTAAAAAAGGCATAAAAACAACCCTCCTGCAGTACTGTATGTATTTTTGTGTTAATCTGAAAACTCAGCTGAGTGTACATGTCTGTGATGTAAGCATCTCTCTCCATTTGTATTTTTTTTACTCATGCAATGACTCATAGAGCATTCATTATCAATACACTAAGGCTACTGCCCAAGCTGTGGTGTTCTCTACAGAGTCGTTTGTTTTTCTGTGGCTGGGATCATAAAAGGAGAGCCGACTTTATTATTAGTTCAATTTCCAGCTGCGTCAGAATCAACAACAGCCGTTAATGAGGGTGAGGAGGCGGGCGGGGACATCATCATGCAGTATATTGCATCATGTATGCTGGTGAACAGAGCGTTCATGTTGCAAAACACTCGTGTCGAGAGCCGTTTTGTGGACAGGTGGAGCCGGCAGACATCACTAAACGCTCGACGAGCATTTGAATGTGAGTTCTTCTGGATCAAACCAGTTCCTGTTAAAGGTCCCCACTGGCTTTGACCTACTTATTTTCTAGGTCGTGTCACAGACTTATTTTATTATCATAAGATGCGTTCAGTTTCATGGGTTCACAGGAATAAAGAGATTTTTCTTGGCAAACACATGTAGGGATAGAAGTGATATAAATTGGGAATCTCTAAAATTCATCTGAAAAATAAAATTCTTCATATGCTGATGTTCAAATACTTCAGAAACCTTTATATGAATTGGGGGAAATAAAGGAACAGTTCAACCAAAAATACAATAAATTATTTAATATCTGCCCACAATGCAATACTTAAAGGAAGAAATATAAACAGAAAATAGAGAAAGATTCATCATCAGCAACAAAATTGACTGTTATGAGAAATGGACCTTGTTATTAATCGTTGTTTGGAAAACCAGTTGCCAAATCAGTTTAGATCAGTTTCACAGCTAGTACTGCACACAGAAAATATGGAGCTATAAAGACACATGATTTAGCCACAAACAGCCTTCTCAGAATTCAATCCACACTTGTAACAGTTAGAAAACTTCCAGTTTTCATTTACACAATTTGCTTATAAAACATCTCATTTGGAGGGGGAAGACCTCTATGAGTCACTTGTTGGGAGAAGTGCAGATATATCAGGAAGAAAGAAAAAAGCTGCTGCTGTAGTAAAATGAGCAAGGACTCTAGGCACTCACTCGTCAGGAATGAGCACCACTGTACTTATTGTTTAGCCACAGAATAAGAGAGTTGACCCAGGGACCCAGGCCAGCAGACCCTCTGTCCCCTCTTCTTAATGGCCTCGGCAAGCACAGCAAAGCTTGAAGGACTGATTCGGTGAGTGGAGAATACACAAGCTCCAACATTACAAGGATGGACTAGCAATGCTTCAAATTTAATATATAAAACGATCCGTTTCATATAATATAAACAATTTAAACCTACCAAAGGCATTTTAGATTTATTTTCACAAGCTTGTTTCTCCTCTTATCTTTTCTCTGCCTGTTTGTCCACTCAGTTATTAAAAGTAAAATCCTCATGATAATCTCAGGAGACTCAGGAATGTGTGCCAGGAGGACTGGGACAGGGGACTAAATAAGGACAAAAATGAATGCTTCACCACCGAGAATACATTTCAGAGGAACACTCTGTCGCCATGAATCACAATTTGCTTTGGCTTGCACTCACTTGTTACACTTAACACGGAGCTGAACTTTGAGAAACCTTTCTCAGGTTATGTTGCTAAATTGTTTATTACGTCAAAAAGTAAAATAAGTATAATACAACATGAGCCTGGATCCAAGCTACACCATCTGACTTAAAAGCTCTTTGATCAGCGTACAGTTTAATAATTTGTGTCTTTCAGATGATGCAAGCTTGCGATGAGTGCTGCCCCTCAGCGCTACAGGAGATGTGCAAGTAAATGTTCGGTTTCAGGCGCTAAAAAACAACTGTTTGCCCTTTGATCTGCTGCAGATTATTTTCCCGCGGTTATTTACAGATAATAGTGCATTTCTTTTGTGATAAGTTAGCAGAATGGTAAGAAAACACTTGTGAAAATGGTTTTTAATAGCACATAATCATATCGTAATTGTTAATACATTCAGTGATGATCCACATTTCCAGTGGATTTACATGGAATGCAAACCTGCAAAGTATCATTCAGTTTAATTCCAAATTATGAGCCCATTAATGGAAGCTGTCAGTATTTAACAGCTGGTATTCATTCACATTGTTGTATTGGTGCTATTTATTTAAAATCGGCATTTGGCAACATTATAACATCAGTCTTAACAGCTTAAATCACACATTGGTGCTGAGATGAACGTTGTATTGTTCCAAACTGACACTCTGCTGATTTGCCCAAATTATTCTTGTGCTGTCAAGTGTTGTCACTGGTGGGAAAAGAGGGAGTAAATTAATATTTAAAAGCAAAACATACATCTTTCTCTTGAGCAGCGGCGAGTGAGATTTGCAACAATGAATGTCTTGAGAAAATATGTTTTCCTCATCATCTCCGCCTCCCACTGTGTTCGGGGGTGGAGTGTTGCCAAAACTTTGAGTGAAAACAAAGGAAAACCCATTAACAGCAAGGAGTTGCCAAGAAGACTTTCCCCAGTCTGCAAATCCCAGTTCTTCATTCAAATCAATGCACAGTGCAGTAACGAAAGGGGATGTAAATGCTCAAAAGACTGCATATTATTTAGAAATTAACATAACATTTTCAGTGTTTCTTGATGTTGAGTTGAGATGACATGATGATGGGGCCTCAATGCAGACGTTATCCAGTCCGATCTCATAGTTGCTTGTATGGCAGAAATCTGTTTCCTTTAGAATTTAAGGGGGGAAATTCCCTATTATATATTATAGAACTGTCATTACTTAGGGATTTCCAAAATTAGTCTGGCAAACACCCTGTTCTTAATCCAAAATAACTGACAAAAATGGCATCAGCTGTTGTTTGGTGAATGATCATGAAGATGGAGAACAACACCAAACTGTAATGAATTAAATTTGAATTAATTCATTTTAAATTTTCCTTGGCTGATCATGTTTTAAGAGTTTCTTTTTTTCTTCATGGAGACGGAGAGAATGGAAGGGGGACACAGGGACCTTGGGCTGGATTCAAATCCAGGTTAGTTGTGACCAGGCCTCAGCCTTAGTGGTATGCGCTCTACCATTGCGCCACTGGGACGCTTTCCAGAAAAAGTGGGGTTTTCTATCTCCACCAACATGATTAGTGACTCCTGTGAGCTAAAACTGAACTGCCTTCTCTTTGACAATGACCAGTAAAGAGACACAGTAATATTATAGTTTGTCCACCTCAAGCAGCCTGCATTTTCATTGGGCCATGGATTAATGGGTCTATATTGACAGACGAGACAAAACATTTCAATTTAATGAATAAATTAAATACAATTAAAATAATTTATCTTTATTAAATAATTATGATTATTAATCATTTTGCATGTGTCCATTGCTGATTCGTTTTTATCATAAGATTAAAATAAAGATACTAAGATATTTTTTTGTATTATTTAAAATTTTTTTTGTGGGGGGGGGGGGCTTTAGTTGATCGTGACAGAGGGAAAGGAAGGGGGAGACGGGGAAAAGGACATGCTGGGACCTAGGGCCAGATTTGAACCCAGGACCCAGTCTTAGTGGGTCACCCACCGACATGATTAGTGCCTTGAATTCCTCGTAGCTAAAACTGAACAGAATTATTCTTTGTCAATGATAGTTAACTAGGCAGTGACAAGTGAGAGCCGTTAATATTATGTCTTGTCCACCTCGAGGAGCCTGCCGGCACGTTCTAAACATAGACACAGGCAGGACAGGTCGGTGCGGGCAGACGAATCACACTGGCACTTATAGTTCGCATTAAGGAAAGGAGGCCTGAGATAAGATAGGACACAGCCATGAGTTTAGGAGTTACTTCTATAATGGGAAGAGAAGATTTTCTTTATATCTTTAAACTTAAGCATGATAGGATAACATTTCTCTGTAATTAGGCCTCTGGATTGAATCATTACACTAGGCAAAGATCTTAGTGATGAATTCCCGGAAACGTTTAGCGTACTGCTCTGGATGAACTGTTGAGATTTCTGCTCCTGCCTGCAAGAACACACACACAGACACAGACAGCCGATTAAAGATGACTGAATGGCAAATGAAAGCAGCCCTTTTTTTTTTTTTTTTACAGCGTAGAGATGTAAAGGCCGCGCGTGCCAACCACTCCCTTTAAAGAACGCTGTTTCTCACCCCGTGTTTGACAGCCTTGGCAGCGTGAGCAGCTTTCTTCTTGGTGTCGTACTGCGTCAGCACGTCAATCAGACCCATGAAATACACCTCCCTCCGGGGTGCACCTGCATGGGAGTAATTCATTTAGTCAGAAATATGCATGTATGATCTTACCTGCTGCATCCCAGCATGACATGGGATTTAGCTGTGTCTGAGCACCGATCTCCTTAGGACTCGGTAGGACTCACCTACGGCGCTCTGAATGGCGTACATATCAACATACGGGTCGAACTCGCCGGGGCCCATGGGTTTAAAGGAGTTCATGTAGCCACCGATCCCCTCCGGGGAGGTGGAGCCTGGAGCGGGAGCCAAGCCGTTTTCCTCCTCTTCTTCCTCTTCATAGGACGACTCAATTTCCTCCTCTTCCTCATCCCTCTCAGCTCGCTCCACGTCATGGATGCCCAGCAGCAGGCTGTAGTCCATGATCCTCATGCGCACCAGGAACTGCAGTGAAAGGACATGCACACATACAGAGTGATATGGAAGGACACAATGTCTGGATGCTTCTTCAGTACTGTTTTCTTACCTCGATATCTCTGTTCAGCCTGTCCATGATCTTCTCCTTCTCCTCCTCGCTCACGTAAACTTTCTGCATATTATTCCTGAAGTCTA
Organism: Hypoplectrus providencianus; assembly: GCA_028566105.1. NCBI lineage: Eukaryota > Metazoa > Chordata > Actinopteri > Perciformes > Serranidae > Hypoplectrus > Hypoplectrus providencianus. Next base: position 6,184,870 of record JAOWBC010000710.1, on the reverse strand, counting down.
CATCTTTGTAAGTGGGCAGCTCCTTCACCTGGAAATACAGAGTGAAGGTCAGAAACTGGACATTTAGTCCAGAGATCACAATTTTCATTAGCCTTTCTCAGTGAAAACACAATCAGGGTCCTATTTTCAATGACATGAAAGTCAGATGATATAATCCCAAATATTGTTTCAGCATTACTACAGTTGGAAAGATCAAAGGTTTCTCCATCCCTGCAGTTATTTAAACTCCATCTGTTCAGCTTTTTTTCAGTCGCTTTTTATCTGGTCTGGCTGAAGAGAGGGCTTCTGATGGTATTTAAACTCTGTTGCTTAGTGTTTTCTACTGGAAAACATTTCTAAAAACTGAAATTTAAATTACATTTGTCAAAAAAAATAAAATACAATATAGGAATGTGGTTGTCCCACTTTTCAAGCAGTGAATGTATTTGGTTTGTGGTTACAGATACAGCATGTCAAACTGAAGGAAGCAGGAATATAAAGCAGCCACACCTGCACACAGGCTGCAGTTTATTCAAACCCGTCACATTGTTCTCATAAAGCATGCAAAGAGTTATTGACTTTTCTCAGTTTACTTCCAGAATTACAGCTAGATCCTACAGTTCTGTAAGATCTTGCTGTAATTCTTTCACTTAGCAGGGTCTTAATGTTTATATCATTTTGAAAAAAATTTGCATGAACTGGATCAGGTGGTTGTTAAAGGCAAGGGCAGATTATGGGACAATGGGACACTCACAAAGACAAAGTGGCCAAAATCTTTTTTTTTACAAAAAAAAAAGCAGGATGCAGACTTTATAGTTGTTTAACCTTGAGGTTGTTTTGTGTATCTTTGTAGTTTGTATGCATCTTCCTTTGGTTTTGTGTTTCTTCGCTATTCATTTCTTTCTTTTTCTAGTCATTTTGCATCTGTCTGAAGTTGATGTCAGTGCTTTGCTTTTATTTCTCCTCTCTTTGTATTTGTTTTGTGTTCCAATGCTGTTGTCACTTTGAGTCTCTTTATAGTAGCATTGTTTCTTCTTTTTGAAGTCATGTTCATGTCAGTGAAAAGTCAGTGCAATGGTCTCTTCATAGTCCCTTTTCTCTCGCAGTATTTTTGTTTCTTTGTGGTTAATCTCCTTCTGGTCAGTAGCATAGTCTGTGATATAATAGTGAACATTGTCACCATCATTTCAGCCGTTGGTTTGTGCAGCTCTTTAGCTCTGAATTCTTGAGTTTGTCATTTAGCGTATCCCCATCTTGGTTTACAGCCATTTTTTGGTACATGTGCAGAACTGAACGGGAGCTAAAATCATGCTAAAGGTCAGCTGGCACTAGCACGAGCTAGCTAGCCACTGACTAACATACAAACTGACTTTAAGCAACCAGTATTGTCGCCCCCTGCTGACCATCAGAGAGAATGCAGGTTTAAGGCACTCAGAGTTGGTCTCACCGTTAGGTCTACTTGGCCTGTGTCGAGTAGACCTTTTCATTAATATACAAGTGGCATACTACCAGTTTTAAAAGGAAAAGTCTGTTTACTCTTGGAGATAAATAGCACTGAGCCTATGAAAATAGTTTAGTTGACAATGTGGGGGAGCTGCATTATGAGAAATATAGGAATCAGCATTTATATAGAAGTACTACATCACTGGAGCACCTCTTAGAATTCAGAGACCAGAAAATCCTTTTAATGGTGAAAGAAATACTGAACCCATCTGTTCAGTACCCAATGTTTCTTCCCTTCTCAAGTCAAGGCTACAACAGTAGCTGTGCCAACTTTTCATACATTCTTTCCGTTATTTTAATGAAATTGCTGACCATATTATTATACATAACTTGGCCCTATGTGTCCATAATCGTTTTAAATTTGCCTGGTAAACGGTAGTTGTGAGTTGAAAATGTGACATGTGTTCATATCAGCAGGCTGCCAACTAAACTTCCCAAGAAAAGAGTTGTGGCTGTTACTGAAAACAAATCTGACAGTTACCTGCACAATACTGCAAGGGACAGTTTAACTAGAGCTTGTAAACCGGCCTTTACCTTAACTGGACCTTACCTTCTCTTTAAAGCTTGCTTCACGAGACACCAGGGACCCCTGAGGAAAGAAAAGACCCCCACAGTCACTAAATAGTAACTGTTGAGCCAAAACAATACAAAAACTATAATCTTACATTACTTTAAAAAACAAATACTCTCATGTGAAGAGTGGGTGTCTTCAGACATGATCTGCAACACGCATGGCCATGAATCCACGCGTCTGGTGGTGAAACAAGCTGAGACAGAACTGTAAACACTACAGATGCTCTGAATGCTGCTGCCGCTCCGCGCCTCCTACAGGATTTACCTTGAGGTCGTACTTCCTGTGTACGTGCAGTCTGTGGCTGAACATGTTCCTCATAACTAACAGGTAGGTGTCCTCGCTCTCCACAGTGACTCTGTACATGGCGAGGAACTGAGGGAGCAGCGTGCTGCCGTGGCACGTCACGATATGCTGTAAGGGAACAGCAGTGAATAGATAATGAATGATGGGAAAAAAAGGATGCATCAGTGCTGCGGTACGAGGAAGTTGATTAATCAAAAAGTAGGGCAATGGAGGAATGTTTGGAGGAATTGTGCCCACATTTTGTTAATTCTTGTGCAATCTTGCGAGTGATATATTACAGATAAAATATAAAATACCTTGGTCTATGGAGTAATTTATAAAATGAATATCATACTTTATTTTAGAGAACTTGAAACTAATAAATTAAACCATTAACTCATGGAAAATGTTTTTTCTTAAGGTAAGGTAAGGTAATTTTCTCATAGATTTCTATACACTTTGCCTTCCTTTGCAATAAGTGCACTTTCTATAAGAAAGAATGCATATTTAAGGCAGTTTTGCACTGGATATAAGCTGCAGGACTTAATTTATCAGCTTTGTGAGTGTTTAATGTGGAAGAAGATGCAGTTAACACTGTCAAACCGCTAGGATACAAACAACATATTTGGGTGAGTAACACTGAATGTAAACATAACTTTTATTTGTTTACAGGAAAACTCCACAGGGCACCTTTAAGGTCACTATATTTGCTTTTCTGAACACGTTTTCAATTAGTGATAAAAACCATGACATGCAGTTCAGACACATGAACAGAAGTGAGTCATCATTAATATCAGCAATAACACCTGTGCTTTTTCACAGATTAAAGTCAAAATATCAGCTGTGAAAAAGTCTGTTTGGACGAAACAAATGCAAACAGAAGCAAAACTGTGTAAATTTTGCCAATATTTAGGGCGGAATTACATACTGTGTCGAGTTAAACATCTTTGCATCAAGAGTGCATCTTTACAAATGGCTGTAGAAACCGAGGCAGTCATGTGAGCTCGCCCTGGCTTTACTGTATATTGAAAATCTTTATAAACTCACATTTAAGTGGAACAAAAAGAGCTCCTGTTATGTATCCTTACTTGGAAGAAAAACACCCATCCTTTAGCTTTGATTTTGAAAAAGCTTTGCCATGGCAACCAGGGTTATCACAGAAAGAGCACATTTTCTCCTGGTATACAAAAGAAGCAGGACAAAACGTGTCCAATGAATGAATAAGTGAGGGATGTTTTCTCTCTGTGAAAGGACATTAAACCTCCTCTCATAAGGAGGCTTTCCACCCTGTGTGAGTCCTACCTGGTGGTACTTGGACAGGATGTTGTGCATCTCTTCCACCTCCTCACTGGAGATTTCTTTGACAACCAAAGTGCGGTCGTATGATGTCAGCAGCAGCTCCACCCGCTGCCCCTCCTCGTCTTTCAGTGGAGGACTGCGGGCCAGAGACACCTGTTGGTGAGACGGAGGACGGCATCTCTGAGCTGTACCAAACATCTGCCCGGCGACACCTTTCACATCCATTCCACCTACATCCTGTTTTAGTGAACTGCTAAAACACAATTCCTAACGCAAACAGACAGGATTTTTTTTTTTAAATCTAAGGTATACATTGTGTTACCATGGCAGAACATAAGAAGGGTTTTGCACACTGTGTTTGCTCAATCCTTGTAGTAGATATGCAGGATAAAATCTCTATCAGCACCTACTTTAAGGTGCACATGCACTGTGCCTCACATAGTAATTGTGTGCTAAGCAAATGTGTGCCGAGCAGAGCAGATGATGACTCTGTCTGCCACCTGCCACATGCAAATATCACACAAAGGAATGCAAATTTAGCAGGGAGCAGCGCGGCACAGGCAGAAAAGTGTCTGATTTTTAAGAAAGTGTTTGTGAAAGCCTGTGTCTGTTTGTCATCCTGTTCAGGAGATATCTTGTTCTTACCCATGATCTTTTGTGTTTTGTTTTTGATACAATGAAATATTGATGAGTGGTGAGTCTAAACCTGTACCTGGTAATCTTGGTCCTCGATTCCGAAGCGCTCTCGCAGGTTTCTGAACACCTGCGGACAGTAGTCTTTGAATTTGAACTGCCCTGGAAGATTCTCTCTGAGGAACAAATACAGAAAAATAGGAACTCAGCTTGATATACTGAGCTGCAACATCCCCACACAGCACCCTGATAAGCCACTGTACTGTACCTGGAATGACATAATATTATATATATAATATTTCAGTAAACAAATTTAACGTGCTCCCTTCATGTCAATAAACATATTTCTGCTTTATTTCTCCTGATATATTTTTTAAAAATAAACTGCATTAACCAGATATGATCTGCGTGTAAGTTTATTTTTATCTTTTCAAATCTTAGAACTACTGAAGCAGTCTACGATCTGTCAGACTTTATCCGTTGAATCCTTTAATATGTCGTTATCCATTAGGTGCATTATTTTAGCTTATCTGTTAATTTATTTAGGTTAGCTTTCTATACAGCCAGCAATCATATTACAAACCCTACAGCTCTTAATTTGAAGAGGAATGCTCTGGACTTCCTTTTTTAATTTTTCATTATACATATAGATAATGGGACAAACTGAGACTTTGCAGTGACTTGCTTCCTGGTGTTTCACTCAAAACAATGGCAAAACAAATATATGTATGCTTATGCATATAACTACGATTTGATAAGACAAAAAAACTTTAGATATTCACATATTTTAACACACACTTCGAATTTGGCAACAATATTGCGAATGGCCCCTCTGTAAAAATGACTCCAAGGCTAGGCCCTACTCAGTTCTTATTTTACATCCATGGAGCCGAGACGAAAGGAAACACGAACCAGTCAGAGCAGGCTGGGCCTTTTCATATATATTAAGTGTTTAAATTAAGTGATTCAGAAAATGTGTGACTTTAGGTATATTCAGACAGATGTATGAGAAAAAACAATGTTTTTTTTAACATTAAAGTGTGCAAAAATGCAGAAAACCAGAATATAAGTATGCAGTGTGAGCACAAGTCATGTTTTAACATAAGTGTGTCTATTTGATAATGCCAAAAAAAACATAAATTCCCTGTGTGTTTCATGGCAAAGTGGTGACTGTAGTGATTCTGCTTGGTTTTTAATTATCCAGTGATTGAATCCTGCTGTTTCTGTTAAATTGCACATTAAGCAATATGAGAAAACACTTCTGGTTTAACACCCCAAAAGTAACAGGAGTTTTAAACTTGAGAAAACAATTTTTATTGTTCTTCCTTTCCTCTGTTTATAAGTCTTTACACGACCTGGATTCCTGGATGGATTAAAGGATTATTGAAAGCCACTCAAGTTTTCTAGACTGGTATAGAAACTGAACCTCGAGGCTGACAGTGTATAGCAACGCTTTCATTGTATATCATTATTTTATTTTTTTTTGTCTTAAACTGACTGATGCTCATCCTCTGCAACATTTGATAAATTCAACAAGTCTTTTTTGGAAGAAACTTCTGTTACACAACAACTGAAACCACCGTATGTCTAACCCCGTCGCTCAGTTTCATTCCTTTGCATCACCTGACAAAAATTGCATACGGCACTAAATTCATATTTCTTTCATCTTTCTGGCCTTTTGTGAGTCGTGTTGCCTGTAACCGTGCCAGTGTTAGAGGTATTGTTCGAGAAGGAAAGCATTTAGTTTTTTTTAAGCGGGTGGTTGCTTTTTGAGATAAGCAGGTAAGTAAATCACAGGAGCCTGAATAATGTGAACAGATGACAGGAAGCAGGGTGGAGGTTCCCACAATGAGAGGACAGAGCTGAGTGGAGCACAGTACTTGTTGAAGAGGTGGTTGCTGACTTTGATCTTGGTGCTGGCTTTGAAGTCATCTGGAAGCAGCATGACAGGCACAGGCACCTGGCTCAGGTCATTAATCTGCGCATGATCAATGGAGGAACAGTTAATGAACATGTTCACTAACACGCATATATAAACACAGCACAGCCTCAGTCAGCAGCAGCCCACGCACCTACCGAGTGATTGACTCCCCACATCAGCACGCTCAGCACGGGGTCACTGGCTCGGAAAACCTTCACTTTCTGCTGCACGAAGTGTTTCTTCTTTGTTTTCCTCTTGGGAGCCAGACTGCTCACAGGGTTGGAGGTGGCACCGGGAGAGGACATCGCACTTTCTTTCACGCGTGTTTCAGTCTGTGAGGGAGCAGGGTTTGACTCGTCATCTGTGGCGTCCTCTCTATGTAAAGCAGCCTGAAGTGGGCCCGCCTGGTAGGAGTCCCTGCAGCAGCAACCTGCACGAGCTCAGCAGACTTAACACCTCCCGGTCCAGAGACCGTGGTCCAGTCAGCAGCGGTCAGTGAGAGCAAACCCCGTGCAGACGTTAGCTTCACGTGCGTCCTGTCCAGCGTGTCATGTGTGCCAGTGGGGAATATATGTTCCATTAATATTTAAATAAATTTAAGATTTTTTTTAAAGTATTATTTATTTATTTTTACATCAGACTAGAAGTATAGAAATACTTTGTAAGTCCTGCATTCAGTACTACATTTAGTAGCCTAAAAGTTCAAAACTACACTGAAAAAAAGTTTATTTTAAAGAAATGTACTGTAGCCTAAAACTTCACAAATACACTGAAAAAAAGCTTGTGTAAAAAATCTACTGTTCTGTTTGGTTAACGGTCTTAAAATACTAATATAAAATATAGGATTTATTTATTTTTTGCATTTTACACTGGTAGCAAAAGTTGTAAAACGTACTTTGATGATAAGTGTTTGGCAACTATCATTTATATAACTTATTTGTATACTTTTTTTTCCTTTGTAGTACATGTTGACATTTGAAAATACTTAAAATAAGACTTACTATGACTAAAGGCCCCTTTCATTTCATAATCACATATATTACATCACTGTATAGTTATTGATGCCTCACTATAATAATATTTATAGTATTCTAGCTGTTGCCTTGTTTCAGCTATGATAATACATCATCATTTTTTAGCTGATTTATACTTATACTCCTAAACGTTAACTTATGTTGTCATATCAATAAAGTGGAAAAGCAACATTAGCTCCTGCAATGTAGTACAGTATAAGTATGAAGTAGTATAAAATGGAGATTAGTATAAAAAATTGAATGTGTTTTGTCTTGTTAGATACTACTCTGTGCTGCTGTCTTGCTCATGTTGCACTGATCCACAGTGAACACACACAGGTGAGACTCTGCTCCCCGGAGGTGAAGGAACTTCTGCTGAATTCTTCTGTTTCTTTTCTGGATTGTTGGTGTGGTTTTGAATGATTACATGGATTTACAATTTGAGCAAAGTTATTTTTATTTTCTAAAAAATGGTAACAAATTGTTGTTTAAATGCACAAATCCACAACATAAAATCTCTCATGGTTTCTGTTCTCTTAAACATGCCCCTTCTCATTGTCCAGGAGGCACCTTTTCTTCATGAGTGCCAAAAAAGGTAAATGAAATAATAATGCCCCTATCTAATTCAACATAAAAAATTTCAGTTAAAGAAAAAAAAACAAAACAATAACTGTCTTCTCTAAGGGCAACCGCAGATAAATTACGTGCAATAATATCATAAATAGAATATCATATTAGCATAAATAGGATTATATGTAGAGATTATATACATTAATTACAGAAATACAGTGATTTTAAAGTTAAAAAAAAATCAACAAAATACTTAAAATATACGTATAAATATGATACATTCATCCAAATCATATCGTTCCTGATATTGTTTAGTGCCTAAATAATAAAATATTTAAAATGGCGAAACAAACAAACCATGGGTGCAGTTTCTTCAACTTGCAATGTGAGTGATGTCTGGGTATAGATTTGATTAATTCTGCATCTACCTGTCCTACATAAAGCAATGTCTAATCAATACAGTCCTAATATGTTCAGTAGAGGGCGCAAAGAGACAAAGTTACACCTGATTTGGAGGCGGCTGTTCATTGGTGGAGAGCTGTTAGTGTCTGAGTGTAATGTGAGACCGTGTGGAGCTCCTTTAGACTCTCTTCTGGTGTTCCTTCATCTTTATCTCGATCACTCTTGAAGCTTGAGTCTCTTCTGCTTCAGTCCAGGCTTTGTGCATTTTAACAACTCAAACCGCCCTTCTGTTTGGGGTTTGAGGAGACCGGCATGCCGTTCTGATCCACACACCAGCACTTGCCACGCCGCTTACCTCGAGACGACCAGCACTGCACAAACACAACACACATTTAGACGTTTTGTGCAGCTGGAGATGCAACCACACTTTGTGAATATGGTTTCCGAAGATTCGTCTCAGTGGGAAACTCACCTGCTTCTTTCTGAAGAAGCCCCGCTTGTCACAGTTGGGCATGTAGATATCATGATGGGACTTAAATAAATGGGCATCAAGACCTTTGATAAGTGTAGTTAGCAATTTACGACATGGAGCCTGCAGGAAGAGTTCAACAGATGCATGTGAGGGCTTACCTGAGTGTATTCATCTACTGGTACCTGAATTCTTAAGGTCATTAAAGAATAAAGCTGAAAAGACTAGTTGACTAATTGGTTAATATATTAACTTCCATTGATCATTTAAAAAATGTATGCAAAAATGGAAGAAAATGCTGTTTTCAACCCCTGAAAAATTAAGATTTTTTTTCTGTGTTCATATCACATTAAACTGAATATCTTTAGCATCTGAAAAAAAAACCCCAAACATTCAGGTTTAGGGTTAACCCTTCACCTTGATAATGGACATTTTCTCACTCTTTTCTGCCATTTTACAGACAAAGCATAATCAGTAGTTGGACCCCTATTAAATACAAATTATGTTTTATTCTTCTTACCTCATCCGGGTCCTCAGTGGGTGCTGGGTCTATGATCAGATACAGATAGAACATTTAATATTGATCTTTTTAAGAGTGAATACCTGTTCAAATCAAGCAACATTTACTTCATTCTATTGTAAGGTCAGCTTCAATTATTCTGTTTTATGAATCACTTTAGAGGTGTAATGTTCTTCACTCTTAGTTAACTAATAGCACTGATGACACTAATAGCACTAACAGATGTAATAAAACCACTTTTCAAGAGAAAATCAATGGGCATACTGTGGTCACTGAGACATTAAAACATTTTTTATGCAACCTACTATGATGTTTGACTACACTTTCTTTATACTGATGTTCTTATGTTACAGCTTGTCTTGGATTAAACAGCCCTGTCACGAAAAAAAGAAGCTCATTGTGTAATAACAGGTGTATTTCTCTGTTCATTCTTACTCTTGACTTATAAAGTCATGAACACGATAGCAGAACTGTTTCTTAAATAGTTTGCTGATAAAAAAAAATGAAAAGCTAAGACATCATTCTGTCAAAAAACAACAACCTGACAAATAAATCCGTCAATAGCTGTTTTGTTTTTTAACTGATAAATCTTGAGCCAACTGAAAGGGTTTTTTTCTTACCTGCAGTTTGGGCGCTTTCAGTCGGGCTGCTGCTGCTGGCGTTGCTGCAGACTCCCCTGCCTTCCAGCAGGGCACGGAGGGGCCTCGGATCGTCCTCTGAAGGGGCACACCGTAGACCGTTGGCACAACCCACAGTGTACACCCCACACGGTTCTCCAAGGGCCAGAAGGGTGCCATTCCCATCTACAGTCGGCTGACTCTGTGTGGACATTGATTTACAGGTGGGACATCCTCTGGATGGCGTGGTCAGCGGCATCGGGCTGGACAGAGCCGGCTGCAGGAGGAGCAGCACCAGGATGTTTGAATACAGAAGCATCTTGTCCATTAGTGAATGGCAGCAGTCCTGTTTGTGAGGACTTCTGATCCCTCTATCTTAGTTTAGTTCCACTGTGTGTGGAAAGGTGGATAGTAATCCCCTCCAGCCAAGACAAAATGATAATGAGGCTGTCAGACTCCACTGGCAGCAGCTTTTAAAGAGCTGAAATCAGTGGAGAAAGGTATGGGAGGGTACGTGATGGAGAATGTTAGTTTTCCCTCTCATTTCCACACGGCTGAGCACACCCCGTTTCCCCTTGTCTCTGACACACACACACACACACACACATGCTCATACCATTTGTTGTCTGTCATCTTGCCGTATAGTAATGTGTTTCTACACCGACATAAATCACAAGTGATTGCCGTGTGTGCTACTCCATTGCTCTGCCTTTTCCCTACTGAGAGGGTCATTTATTTACAGAGGCGACACTTTCATGTAACCAACCAATCACAGTGCAGCTGAGGAGAAATTCAGCATTTGAGTTTCATCATAAAAGAGAATCATCGATTTGAATATTGTGTATATATGATATTGTGATACAGTAAATGGCTGCATAATCCATTTTTGTAACAGTTCTGTGCAGTTTATAGAGATTAATATGAGCCGCAGAATAACACAGAATGATTTCAAATGCACAGTAAACTTAGTAAAATTTGATTTAAAAAATGATGAATAAACTTACTGGCCTCATATAACTCTGAAAATACTGTGAAAACAATAAAATAAGTAAAAGTATTTACTTATTTCCTCCCTTTCTGTCCTTGTTCTTGACATTGTTTTGACTTTTCTTTAAATAGCAACCACTAAACAAACACTTTGTTCACAGAGCATGTTGACAGTCTGTAACTGCAGGGCTAATAATTCAGGGGAAATGGCCAACACACTGTGCGGCTGAAGGAGTGCCACTCAAGCCTGGATGACTAAGACATTAATAGCCACAAGCAAAACGTCCCACCCTGCAAATTCCACTGTCTGTGAGTCACAAACCGATTAAATTAGAAGACACGATATCAGAACATGTCTTCTGACTTAGTGTATTAATACACAGCTTGTGACCCTTTCATTTCAGATAAACACATCCCACTGAAGCAGAAATACCAGTGCTAGACTTTATCCCTCAAGTACAGTTAAGACTACTCAATTAGAATTCATAGATTCTTTTTTTCATTCATGTAGTAAGGCATCTTAATTTAAAAAAATAATAATTTTATGTATGTTATGTAACAGTTTCTTCAGAATCAGAAAGACCTTTATTTTCATTATTACTCAAGTACATTGGTGTTGTGGATGGGTTTTCTCCATGCATTTAGGATTTTTTTAGAGATAAGTACAAGCAGGAAAAGGCAGCTTAAAAATAGATTCTAGTGCATCTTATGAATTTGCAGGGTATTTACATGGAGGAAGTTGGTGAAAGCATCTTTTTTGCATCTTTTTTTCTATGAAAGAAGGCTTTTAAAATGGTGTATGTGTGTGCCTGCTAAGTAATTATTTAATATCACATTATATAACCATGCAACTGAAACCACAGTGGAAACAGTACTTAATAATGAAATAAACTGCCGAATGATACTGAAAAACAAACAAACATGAAATAAATTAATTGATCAATAAAGTTTGCATAAGAACCGTCTGTCTTGCACAACAAAAGGCTAACAATAGCTCTTTTCTTGCAAGGTCGATATATATGTACTCCTAATGCAAATCATATGTAAAACACCAACTCTAACACTATGAGAAAGAAATAATTGAAAAGACTACATAAACACAGTGGCAGTGCACAGGTTAAGGACTACAAACTGCGTTTACCACCCGCTGTGATTGGTTGAGAGGGCGGGACTTCCGACGGTGCAGGTTGGACGTAAAGTGACAGACTTCACCTCCTTAAAATTGGAAGAAAAACCGAGGGACGACGCGTTACAAGTTTTAAAACAGTAAGGAACCAGCGTGAGACAGACGGGCTTTGAACGGTGTGTGTGTAAGCTGAGATAAAGTGATATTTAGCGGACACTTTTTGACATAATGTTGTAACGCTGAGAGCAGCTAGCCGGCCAACAGAGTCCTGCCTATAGTTTTGGAAATACGATGCTGCGTTTAGGGCAGGCCCGTAAAAGGGTAAATCGTAGAAGGTAACACGCAAAAATTACTATTATGAGGCCAAAGCTCGGATGTTTGTTTATTTTATCGAAACCCATTACCTGTTTGAGACTCAGTGTTTCATTAAATCGCATTTGGGCCGGTGACTTTTCAGGTTTATCATTGCTGTGGAAAAACAGCCCATCATTTCCAGGAACAAAAGCATTTCAGACAACGAAACTATTTTACCCTGACGTCATTTTGTGTAATACTGCGCGTGGGTTCTGTACTGTAAAAATATATATTAAAAACAATCACACTCAAATACGTTTGTTTTAAGAGCCTGGGTTATGAAATGCCAAAAAATATTCTAATAGTTTATACATAGTTCAAATGTTTGTAGGTGAAGCAATTATTGGTTAATTTTTTTAAATATTTTAGATATAGCTAAATAATGAACATGATCAATACCAGAAATCCTACACCAGTGATACAATAGAGGTATAATTATAGACATTTAGGTTTTAATGGATGTCAGGAAGAGAAAGAACAGAAGCACACATTCGTCAGGTGTTTTTTATACACATGCATTAACTTGACTTACTTGAGTCAGCTGGAGTTTACGCGGGTGTGGGAGACACCCAAGGGATACGCCTGACCATAGCAGGGCAAACACAAATAGGGGACTCAGGTTGGTGCCTGTTGGCAGTGTGCAGTCACTGTCCAGGCCTTTTCTTGTCAGGAATGTGGGATTAAACGTAAATGGAAAAACACAGGCCTCTCCCATGAAGGGTTTTGCCTAAGGGTCAAACCCAGGTCCTTCAGTACAAAAAAATAATTAGTAATATACTGTTTATTGGCCTGTCTTTATGAAAACATTTTTTTCTCTATTCTAGACTGTAATGATTTTCAGACATGGACGACATAAACCTTCATTATCGCTTTCTGAACTGGAGGAGGCGAATTCGAGAAATTCGTGAAGTGCGGGCAGTGCGTTACCGGGAGCGGCTCAAAAGGATGCTGAGAGACGGAGACATACTCAGGTAGCAGTGAAAAGAAACTTCACATACTGAGTTTTTAAGTGGTTTCATTTAATATGAGAGATCATGTGCTGTTTGTTGAATCAACATTCTACTTTCATAAATTTAACAGTTTGGATGATAATAGTAGGCTAATATTTATCGTTTTTCTCTTTGCATCTCTGTGTAGGTATCATGGGAATTCAGATGAAGTTGGCTGTTATGTGGCAGCCCGGCCATTGTCAAGAAGAAATCGCTATTTTGAAGTAAGAGTTGGTAAATTTCTTTAAAATCCATGAAAATTACAATTACAATACATTAACCACAAAATGACCATTTGTATATCAGTTACACGCCTGTATTTTATTGGATTCTTGGAACAAAACATAGTTTTTCTTGCATGCCTCAATGACGAATGAAGTACATCAAAAACAGAGACATTTCTTGACTAATTCAAGTAGATGGAGAGGGCACTTAACAACCAAAAAGTGTATCAATATATCTACAAAATATCACACAACTTGTTTGGTATATCCACATACTGTTCAGTCAGCTTACCAAATTCAGCTACGTTAAATAAAATATGACTTTTGATCATTCTTATTATAAAACATTTGTGATTTTTAGAAGGGACAACAATATATTTCGGATCAGAACAGAAACCAACTAGAAAGAGCTTTCGTGTTGCAGGAACTCAGTTAATGTAGTCACTGAGGTTGCACACATTTCCTTTTTCTGCTGAAGAGTTGTATGATTTATATTGAATTGCTTTATATAAAAGGTGCCCAGCCCCTCTAAGTCTAAGGCCATGACAACGGATAAGTAAGCTGTTGTCATGGCCATCAAACCCTCCATCCTAATATGAACCATACGTCATTTTAGGTATGGCAGTTTTTGATCCTTGAAATAGTTTTGAATTCAGACTACTGGACAGATTTTATTAGGTGTAGACAGCTAGCTAAATGGACAAAAGGGGTAATGGACCCTGTCTTATACTTGGCACGGCCAAAAACTCATTGCAAGTTTCATTACACAACTTCATTTTCCTTCCAGCGTTGTGTAAGTAGCTAATGTATTTACAACCATCTGTATGGTCGTGGGCGTGTTTGTGTTACAGTGAGATGTGGTCAGGCACATGTTGGCATCATGAAAGCTAGAGGCAGCAGAGAGCAGTTGCACCATTGACCAAAAAAAACCTGGTCTAAAGTCAGTGGCGCAGTGAAGGGCAGAGTATACAGATAGTAAGACGCTTCTGACATGGGTGAGTTTAAAAAGATCACTCTGCGTGTTACATACACATGGTAGTGCTGCTCCTCCTCAGTCAAAAATTGTTTATATTCTGTATTTGCTCATTTGAAATCGAATAGAGTTGTTGATGGGACAGAGTGCTGGGAGACGGCAGAGAAAAAAAGAAAACTGCTCAATTCTGTTACAGTGAATGAGATATGACACCAAAACTTACCTATGATTATCTAAAACCACTTTGCTGATTGTGCCATTCTCTGTGCCCCAATTGGGCATTGTTTTACTAGCAAAAACAAAGTCTTAGTTACTCCCTTGGGCTAAAATGTACAGTACCATGCTGTTGAGAGCAGATGAGTCAGGTTTTTTTTATTTGTAAACAGCTTCATCCAGTAAACCTCTGTCAGCCAGTATGAATCTTCAGTACTGAATTATATACCATAACACTGCATTTATATCTGCAATATATAAAGATTCTCTGATTCAATCTGATACAAAGGCTTTCTCATTTTAGCTCTGACAAAATTGTTTCACAAGTAGGCTGTAGCTCATTACAAATCCTGTTCTGGTTTGTTTATTTCACAGCTCCTGGTAGTCTAGACACTGTAGTGCACAAACATCCCCGGACAGTGACTGTTTCTCAGCATAAAACCATGTTGAAACTTGCCTGACACACACATCCTGCCGTTCTGACGTGGAGTGAAACAGTAACTAACCCTCTCAACCTTTATACTTGCGTGTGCTTCGTCCCTGTGACTCACTTTGTGGGAGTCATGTAGGAGGAGGGAGGAAGTGATTTGCGTAAATGGGCATATGAGCTAATAAATTATATTAAAGTGGATTTCAATTGTAGATCTGATCTGATTTTAGGGTTCATGTGCATGTTTTACACCGACATAAAAATGGGATTTATTACGTCTCACTCTCAGGAAGCCAGTGTTGAGGTCATGGGAAAGAACTTAAAAGTTTCCTCTGCTCCTCGCCCTGGATTTGCCAGCAGTGCTCCAATTGCACTGCGTCCATGTATGGTTCCCTAGGGATGATGTCATTCCGTTATGATAACAATGCTAAAGGCCAACTCTGTACTTTAAGGTTTTCACTTTGAACCAACATGTAGTTGTGTAAAGAGAGATGCTATACAGTTTCAGGGTTTGTTTGGAAATTTCATCAAGTGAAAAGAGAAGCAACGCCAACACAAAAGCAAAAGAGGAGGAACAAAAAGCTTTTCTGGCAAATAAACGTGTAGCACTCAAGTTGGCCTTTTGAAACTTTTATGACTGTAAAACTAAGAGGAAGACTATCCACCGCTTTCACTCAACAACCGTTGGCTCTGAGTTGCAGCACCAGCATCACAAATGTATTTGGTTTAGTTTATGACTAAACACCATAAATTGGAGAAAATAAGTGAATGTAGCCACCATGAAGTCACCTTTTGGTTTGTGGGCTACTGTTTTGAAGTTTGGCACTTTGGTTCTTGTCATTTTGGATCAGTGACCCTAAATAAGAGTGGATGAATGATAAAAAAAATAAATTTTTTTAGGATATACAAATAACTTTCACAAACTGAAAACCGACTTTAAAATTGTAAGTTCCAAGTTAAAGGCATACAGATTGCTGCTAGCAACTTGACAGTCATAACTCAGCTCCTCATACCCTGTTATCGTCTATTTTACTGTAAATGGGACCATAATTTACAAAATGATCATCTTACAGTGTTGTTGAAGACTTCTTAACTCGCGATTGAGTGCAAAAATCTATTAGGAAAATGTTTGCCGAGTTAAAAAATCAAGTGAGAAGTAGGATTGTTTTCTCATAGACTTTCATTCAGTCATTCTTCTTTTATGTCACCCTAATAAGATTCCCATCAGCCTCAGCTATATTTTTCACTTAATGCCAACATAATTATCACTATGCTAAGCTTGGTAGTGCTGTCATTTTGCTAGCATTAGCAGCTGGCTGGCTGTCAACTCTTAGTGATGTTCACTGAAATATAAACTAGTGTGGGCTGTGTTAACAGGATTTCTTTGTTTGCTTAAATGTGTTTATTTATGAACGTTTGATATATCTCAGTGGCTGAGTCATATACGTATGACAACATCCACCAAAAGACAACAATAATTCTGATTTAAAAAAAAAAAAAAAAAAAAAAACATCCTTAACCCCCCCTTTCATACTCCTCCTCTTCCACAGTCTCAACAAAGTTTGTTCTGCCTTTGCACAATATAAAAGCCTCCCACACATGATGTGTAATGAGTAGTTCATGACTCTGAATGTTTAAACTGCTTCTTTGGAATTCAAGGTTGTTATCTTAGAATCTGTCAAAGCAGGAATAAAATAAACTCTTTAAGTATTCAGATGAAACTGTGTTTTGATGCTCAGATTTTAGGTTGTTTGCAGAACTCAATGACACCCATAAAATTTTAATGAAGTACATTTGGTGAAAATCTGTTTCAAGAAAGGTTTTTTCAACAGCAGTCATACTTTGTCCTTTGTTTCTTGATGACAATTCAACCTGTGGCACTTGCAGGTGACCATCATCGACACAGGAGTGAGGGGAATGATTGCTGTTGGTTTGGTGCCACAGGTCTACAAGCTGGACCATCAGCCGGGCTGGCTCCCACACTCTGTGGCTTTTCATGCTGATGATGGCAAGTATGTGACAACAATGATTTTCTTTACATAAACTGTAATGTAATGATTCATGGAAATGCAGCAGAATAATGTGCTATTGACTCTACATTTTTATTATAATGTAATATTATAAAATTATTTCTGTCTGAGTCACATCAGATTTTCTTCAGTGATGGACAACAGCTCCCAAGAGCTAACTTCACAATGTCATGTCAAGTTTGTCTGTTTTATTAAGAAATACTTATTAGCAGAAATTGCATACTGTGCATCTTAAACAACAGGCAGGTACCCTTAAAAATGTTAAACAGGTTTTGCTGCCTGTAACCTTACTTCCTGTCCTTACTGGCCATAAAGAAATCCATTTTTTTTAAATGCCTACCGACTCTGAGAGGGAGATAACACCAATGAGCTGTTGATTTTGTGCTGTTATCCCCTCATTTTCTATCACTCCAAGCATTTTCTGAGCATCTCTTGGTGTTTTTCTGCAAACATCTGCAAAATCTGAAAATGATGAGCCTTAATGATCACTCCCCCTGCTTCTCTTTCCACAGGCTGTATAATGGCAACACTGTAGGACAGCAGTTTGGTCCAAAATGCTGCAGAGGCGACAGAATCGGCTGTGGAGTATCTCTGGATGCTGATGATGGACAGTTAACTGTATTTTTTACCAAAAATGGAAAAGAAGTGAGTACTCCACCACTATCATGTTACTTGACCTGAGACAGAACTTATTCAACCATTTTAATTTTACACGCAAATGTATTCAGACTTCATGGTCAGCTTTCTTTAAACAATACTGCATCCCAATGTGTGCCCAGGTCGGCAGTGTGGAAATCCCGGCGTCTCCCGATGCTCTCTACCCCGCTGTGGGAATGCACTCTCTGGGGGAAGAAGTGCTGCTGGACCTGAACGCTGACTGGGGGATGGAGGAGGATGATGGACAGATGATTGTGGATAGTCATGAAGAGGACTGGGGCCGTCTGCATGACGTCAGGGTGACTGGCACTGTAAGTCCTGCAGCAGATAGATGGGCGAAAAAAGATGTATTTCCTTTAATGAATATCAATTTTTACCTTGTCTACTTTGAGCTGCTCTGCCAGCCAGGGACATTAAATGTATCATAAAAATGTAACAAGTTGCCTCCCTCATAAAGGTTCATGCTGTAATGATTGGCTGGTATCAGTGGGAGGAAGAAGCAGACAGGGAATCTGCCTAGCCAATTTTATAACTAAAAGTCTGTTTACAGCTCTTGTGGAGTAAAAGTAGAAGATGTACAAATCCTTTTAAGGCTCCAGAGAAAGCGGCACAAAGCCTGATAAATTGCCCCAAGCGCTGGTTGAGGGTGAAGACAAATAAATTGGAAATGAAAAGAAATCTTTGTGAGCTTACAACATTTCTGTAGCACACTCCTCATCCCTACTTGATTCCATATTCGCTGCTGTTAGCATCCAAAACTAACACACCTTAATGTCCAACCCAACTATCTGAAGTTAGAACTGCACTGTGGGTTATGTAGGTGCCCGGTTTTGACACCAAAGAAATAATGAGCAGAATAACAAGTATTTATTTCATTGCACAGATCTAAATTTTTCATTTTTCACATTTCTCTTGAATTGATGAGCAAATTTTTCTTCTTCTCAGATGTTTTTTCAAAGTTATTGGAGGTAATTTGACGCAGAGAATGGAGAGGCAGCACACACTTCCTGTCCAACAGGCTGACAACCAGTTTAGATAATAGACACTCAACTGTCCTGCTTCTGTTACAGACACTTGAACTAACCACAGACAGCGGCCCCGTTCGTGGCGGTGTGCCGCTGCAGAATAAATAGAAGGGAAGTACTGCATGGAGCTGTTATGGAACTGTTGGATCTGTGTCAAATCCAAAATCAGAAACATTCATATTGAAGATCAATAAGGCAAAGTGCAAACATTTAGATAGCAAATCCTAAGACGAATCAGATAGTTGAGACACAAGTATCAGCTTTGGGTGAATACCTGATAAGAGGAGACCAATATTTTCCCTGAAGCACTCCTTGACCTCTTTCTCCCGTTCTCCCTCCCTCTCCCTTTGTGTTTGGGACTCCACCCTCCTGTGACGGCAGGGCTGCAGTGTTTGTGCCTGACTCAGGCGTTGATGCACACAAAACTTGAATAGAAAGAGGATGGGAGGAGATCACAGCTGAATAGCCCTAAGGCAGTACCTGTTTGCCACCCGCACATTTAATTATCCTTTATTTCTACAAATTTGGCCCTGTCCTGTATGAGGGCCACAAACCACTGTCTGATCTGCCTGCAGCTCATCAGTTACACATGTCTTAACACTGCATGAAAGCTGTCAGGACACCAAAACAAAACATGTTATTAACAACTCACGGCACATGCTTTTCTGTGAAATTCGAGGCTGATGATGGGTAGCGCACTTTGCTTTGATATTTTTATTGTGATATTAAATTTTTTCTGATTACTAGGTTGTGATTATAAATTATGAGGCATCATGGTATCTGGCTTTCTCATCTGCTTTCATTTACACCAAAGTGGCTGTTTACCTTTTGAGTTTGTACTTGTGTCCTGCCAAAAAAGTGGAAAGAAGGAGGTGCATAAGAGAAAAACTTTGTTGAAATTAATCAGCCAATGAATCAGCCTGGTAGATAGACTTCAGACACTTAAAATGTCCCATAATGCACCACTGCTGTTTATCTAGTCTGAAATGGAAGGACATGGTGGTTGGTTTATAGTTGCCTTATATAATCTAAATCAAAGAGTAGATCAAAAAGTATTTCTGTTATTCTGCTGAATTGTAGCTCAGTTAGGGTGAGGAGGCTTTTGTCGCCTGTAGTTAACCCTAGGCCGAATGTGGAGGTGCTTTTGTATAATCCATTCTGAAAAATTTACTAAGAATGGTGTTCTTCATGTTATAATTAGATTATGTAGCATGTAGTACATAATCCCCTATATATGCAGTATGTAGTACCCCAGTCATAACACAGCCTTGGAATATATATGATGTGTAATTGACTATCTATTTGTTTATTTGTAGTCATGCTGTAGTAGTTTAGCTGGTACATCTGACGTTAGGGCCAACCGGCAAGGAGGGTTTCAGGTAATTACAGCTTAGTGCATCCAGAAAGATACAAACAGTTCTGACGTCTGTGAAGCATATTGTTGAGTATGGAGTGCATAGTGATTCGGAGCGCCGTAGGTGTATAATTTTAGCTAAAACCAGCGTCTGCTATTAGTGTTTATTGGGTCCCCCAGCAGGAGCTGTGAATTGCTGCTGGGGATAAAGATGTCTGATGTCTTGCTTGGCCTGCTGCCCCTTCATAAGTGGAACAAAATGGATGAATGTAACTATAAGTGCCGAAGTGACAGTGGTTGGGTCTATGAGATCAAACATTTCAGACACAGTTGGTCTATTTTCATGCAACCTGCTGTTTGTTAATGAAAGAAGAGCTGATTTAACTATGCAAATTGGCAGCAATGTTAGTAATTAGATGTTGGGCCTCGATACTAATGGAGTATGATAATCTTTTTATCTTCAGACTGTGGGATTGCAGTCCCATGTGTTCATCTACTGCTCTGATGACATTTGGGAAAGTTACTCTGGAAACAATCACAGCTTTATTGGTCTTAATGGCCTCTGTTGCATGTTGTAAATGTTATCGTTGTAGCTGTAGCTTTGTTTTTAGTACCCAAACAGTTCGGTTCAGGGA
Source organism: Hypoplectrus providencianus (assembly GCA_028566105.1). Lineage (NCBI taxonomy): Eukaryota > Metazoa > Chordata > Actinopteri > Perciformes > Serranidae > Hypoplectrus > Hypoplectrus providencianus. The sequence continues at coordinate 6,164,091 of JAOWBC010000710.1, read as the reverse complement.
TGACAAATGCAGACTCTGCCCCATTTCTCTGGGAAGGAAAGAATTGCATGACGTTGCGACCTAGTTTCTCACCTCATCATCTCACATCACTAATAGGATAATGTGTGAATAAAACATGCTCAGTCATCTTATTCAGCTCCCGTCTCTCCCAACATGAGAGGGAAGCAGCCGTGCCAGTGCAGCATCAGACATGCTATCCCCAATAGAGAAATGCAGTGTACAGTCTGGACCGAACCAAGGAGCTTTTGAGTCACTGTAATATTTTTAATAAACTTTTGCAATTTTGTTGACATGCAGAATCAAACACTTAACAAACCACTTGACC
>JAOWBC010000710.1:6137048-6163666 GCA_028566105.1 Hypoplectrus providencianus | reverse complement strand
ATGACCGGGCTCTGGTCATATCTACCAATCTAGGCTGTGATGGTGTGATTTGCAGTGTTGGAGATATCAGCTGTAGATGTCTGCCTTCCCTCAGATGTAATGGAAAAAGATTGTTTTTGACTTGTGGTGCTCAGAGCCAAAAAAAAAAAAGGTTTGAAACAGTTAACAGCGATGACTCATGACGCGGTGACTTGAGATAATCCACAGACCTTGTTATTCATCCAATCTATGATTATCAACAGCTTGATGTGGATTTTTTTTTCACGAGTATATTTCCTTGGAAGACTATTGTTGGGATTCACTCACATTACATTACAAGTGCCGCCTTTGATCATCTTAGAAAGTCGTGCGGTGTATAAAGTAACAACTGCTGTAGTAGGAAAGTGCCTATTTACTTTATCTGTTTTTACTAAACTTTCTAAACTTTACTATTTATTACTATCTGTGTTCTTAAATGTCAAAGTCATATAATTACTCCCCTTCTAACTGTTGGTCTCCATCAACTCTTAAGAGAAGTATTCGTCTTTAAACCTGCTAGATCAGTGGTTTTAAAACTTTTTGTACCTAAGGCACACTAAAGTGAGAGCCAAAATCTCAAGGCTCAACCGTAGCAGGAGCGATCGTTCTCAGTGTTAAATTTTTCTTTATAGTTATTTTGAGGGTAGCATAGAATTTGCCACTGTATTGGGAAATGAGTACCAATGTAGTAACTTAAAAATGACACATTTTAAATAGTGGTATACTGCACCAGTGGTGTATGCTTGTCAACCTGGACTCAAAGGAGACCAGTTTGGGTGTCTGCTGTTTAGCGCTGTACAAGTAACTGTACATGTCTGTTTTTCCACAGCTGCTGGAGTACGTGGGCAAAGGGAAGAGCATCGTGGATGTCGGCTTGGCTCAGGCCCGTCGGGCTCTCAACACACGCTTCCACTACTATGAGCTGGAGATCACAGATGCTGGAGAGAAGTGTTACATCGCCCTGGGGCTGGCTCGCAGGGTAGGCGCCTCCTCTTTTTAGTCATCACTGTAACGATCACAAGTCATTATCACTGACGCTCTGTGTTACGCACACACTCTGCTGTTATCTGTCGGTAAAGAGGACTTTCTCCCCCCTCTCGCTCCTCGTCACCGCTCTCCCTCACATGCACCGCTGCTCTCACTGTTTCCAGTCTGAGTGATGGATGACCGAAAGAGGAAAAGCTAACAACAGTATAAATATTGTCTCATTTTACCCCCACATCTGGTTTTCCAGAGAAGGCAGGTTGTTCCGTTTACGTGCTAATCTACCGTGTCAACAAGAACGCAGCAGTTAAGTATGTGAAAGGTTAGTTATGAGATAAGATTAAAGCACCTTATTGTTTTGTCTCGGATGTTCCTGCTTTATTTTTCTTCTTCTTTCCACACAGTCAGTCACGATATGCAAGATGGGATAAAAAGAATTAAAAGTATGCAGGAGTTCCTCAGGCTAAACAATTTAAGGTTGATTTACCAATTAATAAGGTGGTATTAAATCACAAATGATGACACTGAGCTATGATATATATTTTGGAAAAACATCAGGTCTTAGAGGAGACTTGTTGAATGTTTACACATCAGAGATGCAATCAGCTGCCTTTGGCCTCACATGAAATCCTCATGAACACATGTGCACATCCTGTTTAATATAAATAAAGCAGCGTAACGATGGCTGCAGTCATTTAAGCAACAGTTATGAAACATAGTGAGGGTCTGATATTGCTTATTACTCTGCTGGGATCCTCTCTTATTGGATGCTAATTGATTGAGCATCACTCGTGCTAATCACGCTGCTGTTTTGCCAGCTGTGATGATGCTCTCAGCCCGGGAGGTGGTGGATCACTGCTGCACTCACCCTCCACATTAAGCTCCGTCTGACTCCTCCGCCGTTAGTTACTGTGTGTGGGCACGTCGAGCCCTCGGGTCAGACGGCGTGGAGAATGGAGCTCTGTCATTCTGCTGATTGTTTTTCCCGGAATTGTTTTTCTCGATGCGTCTGCGGTTTTAGTGGAGCATTATAAATCCATCATACGGTCATTCCTGAGGTTTCACTTCCAGCCCCTGTCATCTCCTGCAAGATGCACTGATGGGAAGCATTACCTCCCGCTGCAGAAATCAAAACAAAGGTGTCTCTCTGTCTCAGGGTAACACATGCATAACAGTTACTAGCTGTTCAGTGGTTGCTTATGTTGGGCGAAGGAGCAATTGTTATTTGGTGCATTCCTTTTCTCTTTCGTTGCTTCGGGGAAATGTTGTATTGTTTTTGGTTTTCTATCCACCTTATCTCTTTACATCTGTGGTTCACCTTCAGTCTCGTCTGCTCATCTCTTCCCTGCACCTCTCACCTGTTGCTGTGCCACTTATCACACGAGTGCCCTGCATACAGGGGCTTATACTGTGACCTTACACTTGTTTGGAAAATCCATCAGTTTTATTACAGAAAATCCAATTTAGGAATCCCTCCCTGCATTTAAAGTCCCTGTAGTTAAGAGGTAATTCAGCTGATCGGTGTTGCATTCCTTGGATGCCCAAAGCTACACACAAAATACTCTATTTGACAAAGCAAAAACGTCAGGAGAATATTAAATTGTGAGTTTAAATGTCATTTTGAAATTATATCCTTCACTTACTGGCAAATTGGGAGTAAATAGTGAGCAGCTGACATCTTAACTAATGCTTCAGATCATGCAGAGATTGTGCTATCATTTATTTTCTTAGTTAACACTGTAAACACACACAGTTGTTATTGTGTGTGAAAATAGAAGTGGTCTTTAGGGCATCATAACAGTTTTTTTCATACACAGTATCAATAGCAGACTACTGGTGATGGTTGCAAGACATTTGGAAGAGGCAGGCTGCAATTTTATGCTGCAGTCATTTCCTTAAAACATTAAAGCACAACCTTTGCATAAAAATAATGTCATATCTGCAGTTGTGGTAACTGTAATTGTCTGCTTACTGAATATCTACAACATTACATGTGAGGGCAACCATACAGCCAAGGTTTTTCGGGCCAAGACTATAAGCTGTTGGCACAATGCCACCACACGGCAAAAACAAACTCACATTGTGCCACTTACAGAACAGCAAAGTGTGATTTCTTTTCATTCACGATCCTACAACGGAGAAACAATTGGCTGCATCAGTAGGTCCTATTTCAAAAGCTACTGGCACCATCAAAGAGCAAAACTTCAGCTACCTACAACAGCATCACAGTGCAAGAAAATGGGGTTAGGTCGTGAACAATAAAATAATTTAATCATAAGTATCTGTCTAAGTACAAGCATCCGTCAGCAGATATGCAGATGCAATATTAAAAAAAAATTCAGTCGGCCTGTTGCCTGTTTTGATTTGGTTAACAGTGGAAAACAAGCGCTCAGCGGTCCCTCTGAAGAGTAATGAGTGCCCAAAGTAAATGGTTCATGCTTGGAAATATGTCTTCAGGACAGAACCTCGATTGGTGAGAGATAAGTATGACCCCAGCCTACTTTTCTTTTTATCTGCTGTACAAAGACGGTCAGTTCAGGGACCCTCAGCTGAGTCCATAATTAATCCATCTGGACATTCTGCAGCCTTCATCATTTCATATGAATGCTCTGGAAACCTCAGTTCTTTGAGCTGTTTGTATCAAATAGCAAAACAGTGATTTTTATTTTCCAGCAGCCTCATACATTTTTTATGATTCTACTCGATGTGCCAGCTTCAGATTTAGAAGCAGACCGGGGCCCACCTGCAGCTACCTGGGTGATTTGCCCCATTTACAACAAAGAAATTTACCCCAAACTTCCATGAATTAAAAGAAAGGAAATAGACAGAGACGGTGTTCAGACTTATTGATATGCTAATGAGCTGCCAATTTCTCTTTCGTCTCACAGGACTACCCTAAAAACAGACATCCAGGTTGGAGCAGAGGGTCGATAGCCTATCACGCAGGTGAGCATTGGCTTATATTGATAGTGAATGATAATCTATCAATGCATTCAGTTAAAATCCATATTATTCTTTCACTGCGATTATGGTCAGTATTCCTTCTTACTGTATTATATTTTGTGGCATACACATTTATTGTGTTGCCAGTTGTCACCTTGAAAAAGTCACCAAATTGTCACGTTTCTGGCAATGAGACAAATGCCAGATTTGTAAGTGGTTTTATTTTGACAGTCATGTTAATAATAATTGAATCGTTATTTCATATCTTGTAAGGTATTAATGATTTCAATGAAGCTTTATTTCCAGCCTGCAAAAACCAGAACATTTTATGTCTGATCTAATAGTTCCCAGTAAATTTCCGAGTATCATTGTTTAACTTAATATATGATCCATATTCTTCCCTGTCTGCGTGGGCTTCCTCCCACAGACCAAATCATGCAGGTCGGGTGAACTGGAAACTTTGAAATGCCTGTAGGAGTGAGTCGGAATAAGTTTGCCTGTCTGTACACTGTGCACGGCTGAAAAGGACCAGTGGTTCAGGAAAACAATGAATGAATGTTACTCTACACTGTTTGACCGAAATAGAGATTTGTATAGCTGTTAGCAGTGGCTCGTGCCCTGATTGTATCACTCTTTCCTGAAAGTGTCAAAAAACACTAATCTTCTGTTTCTCTTTGTAGATGATGGGAAGTTGTTTCAGGGCAGTGGGGTAGGGGACGCATTTGGACCGCGCTGCTTTGAAGGGGACATTATGGGCTGCGGGATCATGTTTCCACGGGACTACAGCATTGATAGTGGAGGTGAACAACTGTATATTGTTTTCCAAAGCACCGTGCCTGCTCATATACAACCTTTAAACGTTCTTTCCATTTCTATGTTTGTGGACTCAAAGATGATGTAGACGACTGGGACTTCGACGTGATTCCCAAACCCAGTGAGGTTCAAAATGACTTGTATGCAAACAATGAAGATGAGGAGGAAGAGGGAGAGGATATGGATGGGAGGAAGGTCACGGTGAGATGCTGTCATAATCTGCACCATCCCCTTTAAAGGAATAGTTTGGATTACCTGAAGTTGGGCTGTATGAGGTACTTGAGTTGGTGCGTTGCCTACAGTAGATGCTGGTTGGAAAGCCCCCAGTTTGCAAAAGCAGGCTGGAGCGCCAACACAGAGGCTCAGCGATATATGTGTAAATGTAAGCTGTAATTACAATATTTTCATAATTTAACCTTGCCTTCAGAATGCCTTATTTAAGTTTACATACTAGCAATTGGAACCATTATCTTTGCTCTTGTGAAAACCACCAGACTCCATTGACAAAAGCAATAATTTTATGATGCAGAACACACCAGTTGCCGCTGCATTTATCAGTTTGCTTGTTTGTTTTTGTGTGACGTTGGTGTTCTGAAGGGTTTGATCAGATTCACCAAAGCCACAACAACACAAGCAGACTTAATGGCTGAGATGGCGGTAGACCAGCAATTCCTGTAAGGTAAAATTAGCTGATTTTTGTCAGTAGAGTCTTGTGGGTTTGAAGAGCGTAGATGCATCTAATGGTGTCAATTCCCCGTCTGTATTTTGCTCCAGCCCCTGTCCCCAATTTCTACTGTAGATGATACATTGACTAAGGATAAGTACATCAAACAACCCAACTTAAAAATCCAAACTATCCCCCTTGAACCTCTGTTACTTATATTTTGTCTCTTTGCTGTCCTCTTGTGTCTGAGCAGGTGTTCTTCACCAGAAATGGAAAGGTGGTAGGCCGGAGAGAAGTGGCCTTACCTGCAGGAGGCTTTTACCCCACAATTGGCATGATGAGCACTGGGGAGAAGGTGAGGGTTGATCTGCACCCCCTCAGTGGCTGAACAGAACATAGGAAAACTGAGTGGAGAAATGAAAGCGTGGATGAATCTGGTACATTTTTGGAGTCCAGATAATAAATAATACCTCCACATCAGCAAGCTCCAAGAGGTTACTTGAAAAGGCACTCCTGTGTAGAAGGCAACTGTGGCTCCCTCATGCTGTAGTAATGAACAAAATAATGTATGTTTATATGACATGTGTGCCTAATAGAGTTGCTTTTTAATTACATAGTTTTAAAGAAAATCATTTTTTATAACACAGTTTTATGACTTCTTCTCCCAGAGTAAAGTTCATAAAATGCCAAACTAAAGGGTTAGAATAATGAATGTAAAAAAAATCCAATCCAAGCAAATAAATGGACCTCTTTCAGCAGCAGTTAATGTCAGCAGATGTGTAGCCTCTCTCAGCCTGTAGCCACAGAGCTCATCACCAGAGGTCTGCTGCGCTGCTTCATGGTGGTGTGTTACTGACACTCAGTGGTGAGAGTGATAGTCTGAAAAATAATACTCAGAAAGTCTTCCAAAAGAAAAGGAAAAAAAAAGTCAGTGCACTGTATAAACAGTGAGTTTACTTTGTGAAGCAGAGTCTGTCAAATTAGCTGCTTTATGAGTGTGGTTGTGACACAGAGCCATTACAGCATGTTGTGTGAAAACCACATGCATTAGGAATTATGGGATAATTAAATCAAGGAACAATTTGTTAAAGTAGGAGTAAACTGTTTTAAAAGCAAGTTTCCAAATTAAGATTTGTTTCTATATCATGGTTAGGTGTTTAATCAGGTTTGATTTTTTTTAACACAACTGTAGACAATCTACTGTCTTTAAATACATGCATGGTCATAATCACTCCAAAGTCTTTGTGAAAACATTTTGCTAAAGATGTGAACGTTAAACCAAAATCATGTAAGAAAAAAGGCCAAACAGACTTAATTTTATGTTCTTAAAATATTTATTTGAACTTGTTTTCTAGTATTGAGACATTTAGTGTCAAAGTGTTTTTCACACATGTAAGCATGAATCTGGCAGTTTGCTTACACACACACAGAAATCAAGAAAATTGTTACAAAAGCATTGCCAAACTCAGCTGAGCCTTTCTGTTACCACTGAACTTTACAGGAATAAATTCACATTTGTAGTCACGGTAGGGGATGTATTTTCTTTCATAATGCACCATGAATGGAATGGACACTAAATGTCTCAAAATGGGAAAAAAAACATGAAAACCAACCCTGTTTAGTGACCCTGTCAGGGTGAGAATAATTTAGGACTAAGCATGGTGGAGTAGTTTATTTTCTGAAGTTCAACATTTAGTCTTTTAAAAGATCTGGATGTTGAAAATGAAGCCATACTGTAACTAACATTTACTGCTCTCAGGTATATTTGAAAATTGCAAACCAATGTCATGTCTTTTCTATAATTATTTTGTGATTATGCTGTATGTTTTTTTTCTCCTTTGTTTGTCACAAATTCAATTGTTCTTCTACCAATGATGCTGACAGTGAAGACTGTCAGAGGACTTTGACTGTTTGACTCTTATTTTGGTGATAAAGAATTTGTTTTCTTTTTGTGACACCAAATTTCACACCAAACACCTTCAAAGTGACAATTAAAAAGCAGAGAAGAAGCACAATCGGCTTCTTCTATCAACTGACACATCAAGTTTCTCTGCAGATTTCTGTGCTACAGGTTATGAAAAATTCATAGCATATATCAAAAGGCACTTAATGGTAGGTGTATATTTTCATCAGGATTTACTTACTGTATATAATATTTCTTCTTTCTAAATCAGACATTAAAAGCGTACTCTGCAGGAAATGTAGCTCACCGTTTTGAACAACACGTTGCCCCTCCTCCTGGAGAAGTGAAGGCAAAGCCCAGATTTGCTCTCATTTTGTAACAAACTTTGTAAACTTGGCATATCGCCTTGCTACATTTGTGTGTTTTCAGTGCTCTGCCTGCTGTTGTTATGGCTTTTGTGCACAAAGGTAGAAAGATGTCCCTCCATAAAATGAAAACACAGACCGAGGGCAGCGTCTCTGCAGACACCACCACACACTAGTCATGCCCGTTTTTATAGATAGAGAAGGATTGGCCTGCTTAGTATGCGTCTGAACGTTGTTTTTAAAGGAAATCCTGCATAGTATCGCTTTAAAGAGCTTTTTGTAGCTTTTCAGCCAGAATGCTTCCCAAGATTTGACCTACTAAGCAAAGTGCCTGTGTGAAGATGTCCAGTCTGGACCCTAAACCAATAATCCATGTGGGTGAGCACTGGTTCGTGCCATTTATGTTTTGAAACCACATTTACGCTGAAAACCTCCTTCTGCACGGCATCCTAAAGGTGCCACATGTCTGAGAACTCTGCAGGTCACTGATAAGATTTAAAAACACCTTATTGGATCCATGTTGGACCCTGAATCTTGCTGCGATATTAATTTGAATAGGGATTAATAATGTCCAGGAAAGGTCCCCCTGGTCAGCAAAAAGACTGATGTTCATGTGAGGCTCAGCTGCTGCTAATTATGTGCTGAGGAAACACTTTGCACATCATCATATCAGCCTGTACTGTACACAGGGTGGACTCATGTATGGTTTGTCTGCCACACTTAATATTTAGCCCTATTTTATCTTTGTGTGATTATAAAAGAAGGAAGTTTAACATCAGTCTCTGAATCCAGCTTTTGTGTACATCCTGTCATGTATCTCGTGTTCTGTTTTCACTTAAAGCTTTCAGGTAGACATGCCAAAAACAATTTAAAAAAAATAAAGAATATTTACACCCTAGTGTTATGTCAGTGTGTTTGTTAAGTAAAACTCACATAAAAGTCTAAATTTCCTTAATTCATTTTTATTGTGTTCCAACAACAGTTCAGACTTTAATGCCCAATGTGTCATAGAAATTATCAAAAAATATTCTGCTGTGCAAACATATATTCCACGGCACATTTTAAAATAAAAAGGTTTTAAAAATCATATAAAGTGGATAACATTTGAGAATGTTGAACACAAATCCAGAAGGCGCGAGGAGATGATATACTGTATTCACTTCTTATAATCATATATTCAAATTTGATTATGGTATTGCAGCAGGGTGAATTTTCTACTTAAGGTATTCTGTGCAGCAGTTTGCTTTGTATTGCCAATGTGAGAATAGACTGCAGTGAAAAAGTGAAATACATTCCCAAACTTTCTTGATAAACTGTAACAACATTTGGTCTGGTTAGGATGTTTTTTTGGGAAGAAAATCCAAAGGATGTGGCATTACAGCAAGAAGTCAAACACAAATTCCTTGGCATAAGCAGACAAAAGGAGAAAAACTACATTTATTGATTGTAAGCGATGTCAAGAAAAAACTAGGGTCAGCATCGACAGGGCATTTCAATTTTGGAGGGGCACTGTTTGGTTTGGAGCTTTAAAACCTATCAAAGCTGGCTCAGCTTGCTCTTTTCTTTAGTTCCCTTTAGCTTACTTGCTAACATAATTGCTAGCAAAACAATATTTGTTACTATTACGGATTTTGCAAATGTCCCAGCTACAGGATGCTGGCTGCAGGACGTTCTTAAAATTTCACATAGTATCTTTAGGTTTACTGACTTCGTGTTCTATGAGATGGTACAGGCTCAATTACAGCCAGAGCAGGAGATGATACTGTATATTGTTTTCCCTCATGAATTTAACATTTCCAGTTACTTTAATAGCAATTTTTGTTGCTTTGAAGGTTTGCGAAGACCAAATCATTGACACAATATTTAAAAATATGAGCTACAAAAAAGGCCAGACATTCCCTGTCCCAAAACATCTTAAAATACAGTACTAGTGTGCAATTTTTGGTACAAGATCTATATTAGGCTCTTTTCTGCATTCTAGGAAGACCAAAAATACACATAATGACTGTTTTGCTTCATGCTGAAGGGAACTGCCTGTCATTAAAAAGCACTTATAGTGCTGCATAAAGTATAATGGCTTTTAAATGCACCACCTGCAAATAATACCCCACTGATGGTGCATTTAATTATCAAGAGATGATTCAATTTAATAGATGCCCACCTTCCAGTATAATCAGGAGTCATATAAAAGCTATTAGATATTTTAACAGTAAATAATTAAAATGTAAAAATATGAAACATTTATACTTAAACAATTAAAGGCAGTTATTGCAATATAAACGCACATACACACACCTACACATTTTTGCATCTCTTCTATTTTAACACTATAAAATGTGGCAAAGCTAGATTGTGATTTATAAACTGAGGAAAAAACTGACAATGTTGGATGGACGTGACATTTTTGTCTCTATGAGTCAGAGTCCTCGTCATAGTAGCGGTTCCTCTTGATTATATCCTCTGCACTCAGCTCCTCGGCTTCACTTCCTTCTTTGTCCTCCTCCCAGAAGCCCACATCCTGAGAGGCGCGGTTCTGTTTGGGCTGTAAAGGTGGAGAGGGGGACGGGGAGATGTCTGGGGAGGTGCTTCTCACAGATCCTTCTTCTCCTGAGACCTTTCCTTTCTGGACTTGCTTGTCTTCTTCTTGTTGCTTGCTCACTGAGATGGCCTCACTTGCATGTGCTGCGTCTTCACTCTGTATTTTAATCTTTTCTTTCTTCTGCTGCTGGTTCACCTGCTGAAGCTCTGGCTTATTTTCCTTCTGTCCCTCTTCAGATGGGTGATTTTCTTCAAATGATGCTCTCCACTCCAGCAGGGATTTGAGGGGGCGGCGGGGTTCCTTGGGTCCCGCACTGACTTGGGCGCTGGGTTTAGCTGCAATTGTAAACGGCCGACTGCGCTCCTTCAGAGAAGCGCTTCTCCTCAGGCTCTTCAGTTCAGCCCGCTCTGTGCTCTGGAAGGATGACGGCACGTCGTCCTCTGGGGGCCACTTGGCTCTCCAGGGACGGCCTGAAGAAACTCCCTCTGTGACTGGACTGAGAGCCTCTGACCCAGAGTGGCCCTCACCTGCTGGGGGAGGCCAGGCAATCCTCAGCCTGCGCTTCTCTGCTGGCTTCTCTGTGGACTCGAGCTTCTCATCAGACCGAGTGCGGGTCTGCACACGTGTCTCCAGTAAGGCGGTCATGTCTGTGACTTTGACCTGCGGGGACATTTCCTCAGATGGGGTCTCCTGTTTGTCCATCTCAGCTGGGCGTGTCACCACCGCTGGTCTCGCTACATCCGTTGGCGTTCTCGCTTCCTCACTTTCTTCTCCATCAGCTCGAGGCTCCCAAAGCTCCTTGTGAGGACGATGGCCGAAGCCTTCATCGTAGTTGCCTTTGGCTTTAAACAGCTGGTTGAAATGGGGCTTGCAGTAGACGTTCCCATGCAAAGAGGCAAAGTTCAGGAGACTGGAGAAAAAAAAGCAAGATTTTATTCTGAAAATATCCCTCTTTGTGTTTTTTTCTGAACAATCAGCCACTCAGGAGGCTTTTCAAAGTCAAATCAAGACATTTATAATGCAACAATCCAAAACTAACCTGAGCTTTGTGCTGCAGTGAACACAGCGGAAGCAATTCTTGTGGTAGACGTGCTGAAGAGCCACCAGTCTCTCCAGCGGGTATACCGTCTTCAGACAAGCGATGCACGTCTCCCTCACCGGTGGGCTGAACTTCTGAGCACACAATAATAGAAACATATATCCATAATTAACCAGGATTGAAATTGGATTTTTTAGACTCATGCATATTTTTCTTGTTATAATAAATGACTCACCCGAGGAGCTTTGGGTTGCTCGCTGCTTTCCCCTGAAACAGATGAAACAAAGTTCAATCAGCATACTGCTTTCTGTGAGCCAGGTTGTCTGGGTAAACTCATATTGTATTCCTTTTAAGATTTTAATACAACGGATAATAGTGTATCAAGATCAATAATATGGGAGCAGGTCCTTGGAGTGTCCACTAAGACTCACCGTTGCATTCAGGTGCAGGAATGTGTTTCTGATTTGGTGGTGCAGAAGTTTTTTGGGCCAGATCCTGAAGGAAACAAAGTAAAAGAAAAGAGGGAAACAAAGCACTGTTAAATTATGAACAGTGGCGTATTTTCCCTATTGCTGGTATTAAGGAAGGAAGAAATTATAGAAAAAGGAAGACAGCAAACAATGAACATACAGTAGTAACACTAGTGGGTGGATCTACAGAGAAAAACACATAAATCACCCATACACAATGTTACCTCCGTGGTTACAAGATGTTAATGTTATTTTTGGCTTGTTGAAGCATTTGAATGGAGCTCAGTCACCTAAAAAGCATGAGAACTGACTGAAATGTCTAATAGTCAATATATCTTTTTAATGTGGAGTAAACTACATTACTCTGGGGAATACTGGCATTGTCATTTGCCTATATCTTATTTTTTCAAACAACAAATAATGGATTACTGAATTATTATATCTTAATTACCATTACTTTAGAGGAGACACATTTTTGAAAAATACAATAAATAGTTGCCTCAAAATTCCAGACTTTGCTGTGTGAAAACAATCAATTAAAGGCTCCTTGATTATCCCTGTTTGTGTTGTATTTCTATTCATATTGTTGTGGTTATATGTTTTGAATTTAGCTCCCATTGCATGAACTCACCAAGCGAGAGGTGCCTTGTTTAGAAACAGCTGCCTGGTACTTGGCCATCTTCTCCCTCATGGATGTGGACTCCAACACTCTGTCAAGCACAGACGAACCTAAAAGCAGCAGAAATGATGTTGATGAATTCTACGGGAAGCGCGTGAGAAATATGGATGCATTTCACTCAAACAGCAAATGATTGCTCCTCAGCTTTGAAGTGTTATTCATGGCTTGGTTGGTGTCCAGAAGCAAAAGTTTAGCTAAAACTTTGGGGGTTAGGGTGACCCTTACAATAATGAACAGAACAACAGGTGATTATTCAGAGGGCTGTTTCATGTGTGTGTGTGTGTGTTTACCGCCATGTTGGTCCATGTCCTCTGATGAAGTGCTGCGAATCGTCGTCCGGCCGCCCTGAAATGGAATCAGAGTTGCAGTTTAAATAACAAAATAAAAAAACTGAATTCTGAATTTCATCTAGTGTATTTTGACAAAAACAAACATTTATAAACTTGTTCTTTTGCTCAGGTGATCTTGAGCAGAGGCTCAAGGAAGTTCACATCAATTACCTAAACGATGAGGCAAATAATCTAAATTTTTTCTGAGATACATGTATTGAGGTTAAAGAACATGTTTCACAGCCTGTATGTGAGGAGATGTTTCCCCATTGCAAGCCATCAGGACTGGTGTGAAAGCATCACAAACACGGGTCAGCAGTGCGTCGATGAACATGGGTGCAACCTGAGTCTTCAGCATAAAACATATAGGATATGTTTTTGCTCATACAAGTAGAAAGACAACCCCCAGATACCCAAACACACCATAACCATGACAGATGTTCAACTTCAAGGAGACAATATCTAAACTGACAACCTATTGACCTTCACTGATCAAATGAAGGCCTCTGACAGGTTGTCATATGAATTCTTTACATACTTCCCAAACACAAACAACAGGCTCCATCTCTGCAACACTTGACTAAAGAATAACCAGGTGCGAGTGGTTGACCCTCTGTTAGCAGCAAAGAAATGCCAAACATCTGTAAAGACAGCCACCAACATGCCTTTGACCTGCAGTCCAAAGAACCAAAACTATTCCAACGCACTTTACTGAAAGAATGAGCTGTCTGTCTGTCTGTGTGTGTGTGTGTGTGTGTGTGTGTGTGTGCGCCCACGTGTCATCAATGCTAATGAGTAAGCCAGACAGTTTCTCTCAGCAGTTGTCACACACACACACACACACACACACACACACACACACGTGGAAAAGAGTTTTGGCCAGTTAAAACAGCTCATTCCTTCAAGCTGCTTCACTGGGACTGCAGTGTCCTGCCACAATCTTACTCAGCCACAAACTGACAATAAAAGGTAAAGCCATGGGTCCATCAATCTACAGCACTCGTCATTATCCAGTACAGACAGAGTGTGAGTGACTGATACACCACCACCTTGTTTTTCATGCTGTACACATTCACCAATAACTTTTATGCTTCTTCTTTCCTCGGGTTACACTCTGGCATTAGTCATCCTAAGGCCTTTATGCTCAATGCCGTGAAGCATTCTTAAAAGACTACATCTTCCTGAGGGGCACCATGGTTAAGGTTGAAGCAATGGCTCTGATTTTTTATTTAGTACATCGATTGGCTTCGGTGTCAGTACCGCTGCCTGCTTCTCTAAACTGGGAGCTTGCTGACTGAGCATCAGTAAGTACTTTATACAACCCCAAAATCTGAACTATCCCTTTCAGTAAACTGTAAGAAACATAGGAGTTGTGCAGAGGTTTAACCAATACTACACTGAACAGACAGTATGTCATAAAATCAACGACCTAAAACCAAAGCTCAGGACTGGAAATCCAGAAAGCCCACTGTGGCTAGTGTGAAGTGAGATAAAGGCAGTAACTGCTCAGAGGTGATCCTCTGAAGAAAGAAACAGCCCTGGGTCAGGAATGTTGCTGCATTCCTCTGTTATGGAAGGTGAAGAGTGGAGTGCTTGTTGTTTGGGGCAAAGAGGGAGAGAGACACCGAAAGAGACTGAAAGGGACAGACAGAAATGGGTGAAGGGGGAGACAGGTCGAAATCCAGGTAAAGCAACTACTACAACTACTTAAATAAAAAAAAAGAAGAAAAAAAAACAGAGAACAATAGAGAGTGCACATCTGAAAGAATGGAGAATGGCAATGTTTTAATTATTAGTGGTATTTAGTGTCAAAGAAAGGAGTGTGGCTCTGGCTGTTATTGCTGGATGGAAAAGCTGCCATTACAGTCAGAAACAGGTGACTTCTAATCTTTCTTTTACACATGTAAACTAATGATATAGTACCACTTTCACAATAGGAATCCAACTACTAATTACTGTGTTGTGTTTAGGTTAGTATCAGTTACTTGTGAGTTGCTGTAAGGCGGGATAATTAGTGTATAACAGGGCTCGAAAAATTAGGATCTAAGTGGTTTAAGAGTTCCTTCAAAGCTGATAATTAAAGCAGCTTCAGGTTATGTAACATCAAGTAAACCACACGTCTGCCTTTTTTCTCAAGAGGGCTTCAGTAAAGTACTGTATATTCTAAAGGGCTGATTAACAGCAGTACAGTAAATCCCAAGCATCAACAGTGTGGTTACAGTTAATGCCTGAGAAACATGGCCTGTAGATGCACAGCTGTCACAGCTGGCAAAAAGAAGAGAATAAGAGCCCCATTCACAAAGCATTCATGCAAAATAACAGGATCATAATTAACTCACTGATCCCCCAGTCTGCCAGTGGGACTGAATGTATGTTTTGTTTTTTTTGAAAAAGCCAAAATGTCAGCATTTATCAAAGTCTGAAACTGTAAAAACAAAACATTTCAAATTTCAAAAATATTTCCTGAAGATTAATGGCAGCTTTTGTTACACTGTACGAGAGACAATGCTGAGTTCTCCATACTGCTTGACATGAATGTGCTGTTTCAATGGATTACCTGCATATTATTTGCATTTTTGCAGCCTCATGTTTCACTGCAACAGAAGCACTACATAACCTGAATGTGTTTCAGTGGTTTAGAGATTTAATTTCTAACATGTTCTGTTGTGACAGCTTTGTAGGTACATAAATATCAAAACAAAGAATGTTTTTGAGAGGATGCCAGTGTGTCTCATATGTATCAAATGAAGAGGCTCCCACAGCAGAAAAGATGTGATCTGTGTGTGACTACCTTGCCCGCGGTGTCCTCGCCCTTCTCGAACTTCATCTTCAGGTTGTTCAGTGGCACTCTGGCTTTTTCATAAGAGGCACAGGGGCTGGTTGGAACTTGCTCATCAAGCTTTTCCGGTCTTTCACGGTGTGTCAGCTCATCCCTGTCCATCCCTCTCTGCTCTTCACCTTTGGGTGCTTCTGGAGCTGCTGCGGGCTGCTGGACACAACTGGCTGTGCGTTCACCTCCCTGGGCGGTCGGCAGGTCGGGGCTCTTCAACGGAGGACAGTGCTCCGTGATGGAAGCAGGCCTGGTAAGAGCAGGAGGCCTGCTGCTGCGAGAGCTGAGCTGACTCGGAGCGGGGACGGAGGAGGACTTGTTCTGTGCCTGCTCCCAGCGCTTTTTCAGAGCACTCAGGTTACCTGACCGGAGGGAGGAGGATGCACTCTCAGAAGCCTGCAGAGGAAGAAGAGAATAGATTAAAAGATATATATTTTTAACACTGCCAATCAAAGCAACAGTATACTGCTGGTTGTCCTTCTGTGCTTAATTATACAAGTATTTCCCTTCTGGCAACAAACGTGTAACATAGAGCTAAAGGGCCAACTCAGCATGATGGATAAAGGAAATGCCAGAATGTGAGCTTGGCTTCACTGACAGATTAGGTGAACAGCTGTTCAAAGCTGGTCCAGGAAGTAGATGTTTTGCTGCGGCTGCTGAAGGCAACGATTGGCTGGAGATGGACATAGCAGGGCTGAGCGTGCAGCCAGACTTTTTTCAGCGACATTCCTTTTAACATGACAACTTCACCTTTATTTGAAAGCCACTGAGGAGGGCTCTGTTCACCACTCAGCCATTCAAGACAATAAAACATGTTGAGCAGCAAACAGCACAACAGAACCACAGGAGGCACACTGCTGCCGCGCGACCTCCAGGGAACTTCCTTAATTATAAAAGAGGAATGACATGTTGAAGAAAGAGGATGTGGACATGTGAATAAATCACACTCATACAAGTAAAGTGATCAACGAATAAATCTTGGACAACACTGAGCTTTTGTTGGCAAGTCTCCGCTGAGGTCAGG
The DNA here is from genome assembly GCA_028566105.1 of Hypoplectrus providencianus. Taxonomy (NCBI): domain Eukaryota; kingdom Metazoa; phylum Chordata; class Actinopteri; order Perciformes; family Serranidae; genus Hypoplectrus; species Hypoplectrus providencianus. The sequence goes on along the minus strand of JAOWBC010000710.1, from coordinate 6,147,066 downwards.
TCAGTGGAAAACATTCAAACACAATTATATGATTATTATAATTTTTTAAAACACACAATTCCTACTTAAAACAAATTACCAATAAAACTAAACTTTATTTTAAGAGTTTAACTTTAGATTTGACAAAGCACACAGTTAACCCCCAAAAAGACTTCTATACCTATGAGTATATCAAACTCAATCTGATACAGATACAAAAATAAGTTCTATTAACATGCCCAAGAGAGACAGAAAGCAGGAAACACATGAAACAAGAAATGAATAAAAACACAAGAATAAAGATCTGAACAAAAGGGACAAAAAAACTGGGACACAATTACTGTCTTTGTGAAGCAAGTCCAGGCTGAGCAGAGAGAACTGGACAGTGACAAGATTGTTCCCGTTTTTAAAGCAAAAATACAACTTCAGAAAATAGGAAATCTCTAAAAGTACCCAAAGAGATGTAACTGCAGGTTGACAGCAAGGAAAGTGAGAGTCCTTAGGTTGGTCCTTCTTTCCAGGTCCGTGTCCTGAGAGAAAACTCTCCCAGATGTTAGCAGCCTGACAAAAATCTGCTCGTAAGAGTTAGTCCAGCCCCTCTAACACCAGGAACGTGAATGAGAGAGAGAGAGTCAGAAAACCCAGGAAACCAGAGCAGGAAATGATACATTCAGGGAAAAGTTAACTCTTTGTATGCTGTGTCAGCTTTCACATTTTTCCACTCCCAAATTATTCAGAAGATACTGGCACCAAAGAATGTGTCTACATAGCAGTAATTTTCATAGACTAAACAGAAGCTGGAGATGACTGTATTTAATACAAGCCCAGCTGTGGGGAAAGAACTGGCACAATAAAAGAACAAGAAGAACTAAAGAACAAGGCCATTAGAAAGAAACATTGTGTGAAAACAGAAATGAGATCTCTCAGATTTAAAGTATTTTGCAAATGCCTAAAATTGGGAGTAGCATTGTTAGGACCAATTTAAAATTAATTAAACTGCATCCTGTACAAACTGGATATTTAACGGATTTAATTGTCAAAGCTGGCATAGTCGAAGAGAATTAAATAATGCTGTGAATTTGTTAATGCTCCTCTATAGTTTTGGATCCTGGAAAGGCAGACCCATGTGCCAGGCCCACAGTGTGTTTCTGATCTTATGGTGATAGATGACCTCTTCACTAAAAAAATACATGTATTTTCAGTAAAAACATTATGGGTCTGGAAAGGTTTAAGAGGTTGTGTGGGCTCAACAAATGTCTTTATTTAAAAAAGTATCCATCACTGACTTCTTGTACCACAAGAAATTGGAGTTGATTCCAAAACTGAGGAGATTTATTAAGTTCTAATCACTGTGATCACAGCTTCACCACCAACTATAAGACTGTTCAGCCTGTTTGCAAATTGAATGTACATGCAAAATGATCCCCCTCCATGTGATGATCATTCACAAAATTCTGTAGCTTTAAGTCTTTCAACAACAAATGAGTACATAAAATAAAACAAGCATAAACGATGCGGAAAATAGTATTTTCACATCCTTACTACTTGTAAATAAATCAATAATTGACTTTAAAATGACAAAAATACACATACACTTCACAGTGAACTCTTCAGAGCACTGAATACATACATCAATAAGAGTAAACAATATTTTCATATCAAGACTGCTGGTCAATCTTCCCTAATCTGTTAATTATTTATCAATCAGAATTTTACTTAATGTAAATAAAAAGAAAACACATATACCCCGTCACAAATACCCTATAATCATCAAACACAGAGAGGAACAGCAATGCTTTGCATTTAAGAAGATGTGGCCACACGATTTTTTAACCATTTTATATGTTATAAATATGATAATTTACCTAATGAACTCATGGTTTCTTTGTCGTGTTTTAACACCCTCCCCCCCAGCTCCTTCTTACACACACATGAAAACAATCAGGCAGACAGACAGATGGTCTTTTGCGCTGCTCATTAAAACTTTGTGGTATCCTTAAATATGTTAACTAGACTTACAAATGCCTGTAATAGTGGCCTCAGCTTACATCCACACATACGCTACTTCCTGAAAATTTGCACAAATTATAATACATCACAAAACAGCAGAATAAGAAAACTTGTTCACGTTGTCATCACCAACCACATCATTAAACCAAGACTTTATATGCTACTTTTAGCTGGTTAGGTTTTAGAGCAGCTGGCTTGCACACACATTCACACAGGACATACACAGCAAAATTACCTTATATTTCTTCATGGCATTAGCTGATCAGTTATTTATTTAATCTCAGTCCTGCTTTGTTTATGAGTCATTCACACTGACAAAGCAGCTAACCTACAGTTGGATCCACAAAGAGCATTTGAAGGGGATTACACTGCAGTAGGATTATGGGTGTGATAGCCTGCCCATCGCAACAAGTGGCCAATGAGAGGTCAGCCGAGACGTTTGGCCCAGACTGTGTGTTGGCATAGCAAGTGTGTGTGTGTGTGTCTGTGTGTGTGTAATAATTACTCTAGCACTAGCTACCGAGCAAATGAAGCAGTGAAGCAGACACACACTTCATTAAATCCTGTAGTTTGCAAGGAGAGGCTGATCAAAACAAGATGCTTCATGTGCTTCATTGTTTTTTCTGTATCATACACTACTTCTCTATTCACTATTTCATTAACCTCGGAAAAAGTCTCAAACCTGAAACAAAATTTCACAAGCATTTATTAGGGAGATACTTACTCCTTTTTTCTTTTCGACACTTGACTCCTCAGCAGCTCTCTGGTACCTGGTAGAGACAGAAACAACACTGACCTCTGCTGCTTTAAGACAAAAACATTAACACCACCGTCTGAAAGTTTGGAACCACCTGTTGTACTAATGTTTCTCTTTTTTTACACAAATAATGGCTATTCTAACATAGATTTAAACAGTGTACTTCAGACGCAATTTTTTAAAAATAGTTTTAGGTCCAAAATAAATTTTAAAAAAAGAAAATCAGGATTAAAGCTTCTATTTAGTCAAATTTCCCCAAATAATAGTAATTAAGAAAGAAGGAAATTATTTCCAACATCCTCTGCCAAGCAAAGTGAACTGAGAAACAAAAGGCACTAAAAAAGAATGATAATTAAATTTGAAAGGCAGTTTTTGACTGATACTCTCTTTCAGTTTACTCAAAAATCATCTGAGTGCAATATAGCAAATGTATCACATCTTAAATGACAATAAAAATTGGACACTATCGGTAATGGAACTTGAATTGTCATTTAGCTTTGCAATGTATTCATCTGAGCAAACAATTCCTTTCTGGGGCATTTTGTTTTGTATCACCTATAGCTTACAAGTGTAAATAAAGATCAAACCTGACTGAAAATCAGGTGTTACTCACTTGGAGAAGCGTTCAGCGATGGCATTGTTTTTCCCTCGGCCGCTGAGTGACAGCTCCTTGGCGGTGACGCGCAGGGACTGTGCTGCCCAGGACCGTCGATTGAATGGACCACTTTCCATCTCTGGCAGCTCTCCGGATACCTGCAACACAGACACAACCACCATTAGCTATGTTTGCTACTACACCTACTGCAACTCCACATATTTATTTTTAATCTTAACAGAGAAAACTTAACTTGAGTGGTACCATTAACCATCACCTTATGCAGAGCCCCAGCCTAGATTTGAATTAAAAGCCTGCCATTAGTCTGCATTATTACCAGTCTACTTTGTTGTGTTTTAGGCAACTGAGACCACCAAAGTGACACTACAGCATGGCAAAACTATCTTGACATGTCCAGACTCTTCAGAGATGTGGTGCCAGACTCCAGGTTTGTGCATGTAGAGGAACTGTCTTCTGCCTGAGATCACTGCTTTGCAAGTTTTTCACAAGCTCCCCATCACTTTACCTCTTGTCCCCCTCACACAACCTGACGTGCATACCAGAGAGTGGCTGCCCATCTATGTGATCATACAGTTAAGCATGCAAACAACCAAGTTGACATGTTTAAACTTGCACAGCGACCTGAGCCGCATGATTTCAAGATGGAAACATAAGAGTGTGAGCACGTTATCATTATGAGCGGATAACTCGCCACGGGCAACATTCACAAAGGACCAGAGAGCAGTAGCGTTCCTCAACCACACAGCATAACACATGCAGGGTTTCTTACACTTAACTCAAACAAACCCATACTTAAATGAGAAGTACAGACGGATGATCAGCCTTTGATGCAGTTTCTGAGTCCTGCAGAGACATCGTAATGTTTGTCGCTCAGACAGTGCATTTACCTCAGCAAAGGTGTTATGTTTTCAGTTCAGTTTGTGTTTGGTTGAAAGGATTTCGCAAAACAACAGCAAGGAAGAGGCCAACAAAGAACCCAGCACGTTTTGGAGGAGATCAGAATCTCCTTTCACTAACATTGTTCGATAGGGCTTTGGACCTTGGTGAGGTTTGAACTATCTCTGAGTGTCCCTCTAGTGTTTCATAGCTGATAGACTCAATAATCATTTTTCTAACTATCTTGGTCTTTTTACCCAGCGGCACATATTACATCACCACTCAAATGCAAAGCAATACTGGTGACAAGTAGTGTGAGGACTTTGGACTGAGCTGAATTTCAACATAGCTCTGACTAAAAAAAAAAACCTGTCAAACACAATCGGCCTCCTGGCTGTTACCTACCTATAGAGCAACTCATTCACACAAATACAATAGGTTATTATGTAAATATTACATATTTATAAGACGTCATTAAATATAATTGATGCAATTATATCAGTTTACTGTCAGGCAGGTGTGTCCGTTCCTCCACGGGCAGAGGCAACAATTACTAAGACAATGAAATAATACGAATGTGAGTCCACTGCTCACACTGTTTTAGTAGGTTTCTCACAACCCTGATTGCAAAAAAGTTTAGATGTTGTAAAAAGTGTGTTCAAAAACTGACTGCAATGATTTGCAAACCCTTTGCAAGCTACCTAATCTATCTGTAAATATATACACACATTCCAAATTGTGGTTTCATTTACATTTTAGACAGCGTTTATGTCAGCATCTGAGTAGCTTGGGTATAGCTAACTGGTAAGTGGTTACTGCGTAAAAAAAACATAAAATAAGCAGATAGTCATGATGATGTCATTTGTTAGCTTCTGCTTTCTACCCGGTTAGTCCTTTTGCAGGATATCATGCACACAGGGACACTCCCTGAACAGGTCAGCAGTCTGTCACAGGGACAACACAGGTGACGTGTGTTTACCAAATCACCTCTTTGCATATCCTTAAACTGCTAAAGCAAGCTAGAGCAACTGAGGTAAACAGAGAAAACAATAACATAAATGTACTGCAAAAATTAGGTAAGTTAAGAAACCAACTCAAGTTGTTGTCACATTTAAAAAGAGAATAATAGAACTTCACAGAGTTGTCATCGGAAAATCATTTCACTGCAGGAAATGTTTGTAATTTAAATCAAGATTAGGGTGGGGCCATGGCATGCTTTTCCTGTATTTGAGCTCTGCCTCTACATACTGAATTTCTTCTGTATTGTTTGGTTTGAAAGCATGACAGTACACACACTAAATTATATTTGCCGTATTGTATTGCAATATTGCCATTTTAGTGAAGGATCCCCTCTCCAGTTTTAAAATCAAACTGAAAAACTGAAACTGAAAACAACATGTGCAGAATCCTTTGTTTTTTATAAAAGGCCAAACAATAAGTTCACTAGAGCAGTCAGGACTCTTTGCATTACCTCCTCCTGACATGATTACCCTAATTTTATGTATTATTACTTTGAAATCATGCTTTTGCAGCTAGAGAACATTGACTCAATCGTTACTAATCAGAGATAACAAAAGAGACAAAGTGTAAACAAAGGTTGCCCAGCCTCATCCGGAGGTGAGGTACAAGCAGATATTTAAAGCTGTCCCAGGCTATCTGATGTATGAGCTTTTGAAACCTGATCAACTAAACACCAGCTTTTACCTTCATCTCCATCACTTGTTATCAGTGAAAGGTGGATACTGACCTTTAACCCTCGCTTTAAGCTAAGTTTTTCTTAACAACAAGCAAAACAACCCAGTCAGGTACAGTATGAGTCATAAGGGAGGAGGAGTCCACATTGACCTGAGACGCTATTCTTATTTAAAAAAAAAAATCTTTAGTTTCTATATACATTCTTGAACTTGACCTGAATGTTTAGTATTGAGGTTACTAGATAGACATGACTTATGCCGAAGATTGGCAGCCATGTTCAGAGACAAACATGTTATTTGAAGAACTTTAATTTCAGGTGTAGCGCGTTTGTGACGTAAAGAAAGGCGAAACTAAGATTAAATACGGTAAATATAGTTTTAAAAAAAAGGCTACTTCCATGTACGAATTTGTTAAATATGAGTTGTATTTAGACTGAGAAATATAAAGTTACAACCTAAAGTACAAACTCAGCAGCTGGGCTGGTTTGGCATAGATTTTCTCAAAAGACAGTGAGCCCTTTAGAGTGAGTTAGAGCAGTGCACGTGCATTATTATAACCTACATTTAAACACCCTCACGCACTTCAACACAATTCATTAATTTGGTATCTTTACAACAGCCCTAGACCGAGCGACTTTGATATATTTTCACGTCCTTGCTTTGAGCTTTGTCTTACCTGTGCGAACTTCGTCGAGTCACTCTTTCTGTGAAACCTTGAGACACCTGACACTCTCTGTGCCGCCTCTGCGTCACCGCCCGGTGTGCAGACAGAGGTGGAGGGAGCAGAAAGGTGTCATGGGAGTGGAAGAGCTGGGTCATGTGACTTTATGCACCAATGACCTTAGGTATTGCATTACTCGTACCTGGTACGTTTATGTCTGCTTGAGCGCCCGCGTGGTTGCGCCCACTAATGAACCCACCCACCTAAAAAATTCCTGAGGACAACTACAGAAAATACTCTTTCATTTTTCAAGTGGAGGGAAAGTACGAGGAAGGAGCAAACATACTGAACAACAGTGCTGCAGGTAATTCAGCACAGACTCCAATGGAGTGATGCAGACACAGAGTTTGGGTGAACACTGATATTATGTGTTCAGGTTAAATAAAAATATAAAATATATATCAAGTGATATCTATATAAGCAGAAATAGGCCCAAGTAAATCTCAAGTCTTTGCACTCATGTCCCAAATAAACTCTACATTGCAAGTCATAGTGTGTTCTTCACTAGATGTAGTTGACTCAGGAAATGAAATTATTTATAGGCATACCTTTTGAATAGCATACTTTTTCATCTTTGGGCTTGTTGGAAGGTATTGGTATTTATTATCTATTATTTGTAGCTGTGTGCCTGCAGAATGACAGAACATGTAAAACTGTACCACTGTGAGATCTTATATTATTCATTGTAAATGGTAATAAAATAGGATGTTACTATGCATGGCCTATTGGATGTTTGTTTGCATTACATTTGCCTACTAAATAAGACAAGCTGAGTGCAGTACTGAGAAGAGATTGTGGCTTTGTAAAGAACTCTACTGAGGCCAAGAAGTTAGGTCAGCTAAAGAGTGGCGTAATCTGTAATCTCCCAGCACAAATTTGTACAGCTATCTTCTAGTTACAGACACAGAGAAAGAAAAGCATTGATTTAATGCATTATATATTTAATCATGTTACATATTTTCAAACTGATAATAATAGTATCATAAACTGTCAACATCAGTAAGGTTTGGCAGTGATGAATGATCCCAAGCAATTTTAAATTATGTTATACCAGATATACTAAGGGCATTATTTCTGCAATTAGTAATCACTTATTAATATTTCCTCTTGTGCAGTGCATTTTAAATAGCCAGTGAAATAAAACATTATACCCCTATACTAATTAACCGATCAAATAGAAAACCAATTATGAAAGAATTTACGTTTCAGGTTAAGGTTTATCTGAAACATAAAATACATTTGCTCAAAAAATAAAAGAATAAAATGCAAAGTAAACTCATGACTAGAAATCAAAAACTGACACAATTGACTATGACGTCAGGGTCAGTTACTCGGCAGTTGGGGAGGAGCTGTCTAATAATTAGCCTTTAAGATTAAAAGATTCAGAGACGGCAATAATTAAGGTCATATTTTACAACCCCGTATTATTAATTTGACGCATGGGGCACTTAGGACAAAAAGGGCTAAGGGGGCAATGGATTAACTGCTTATAACGTTACTACCAAAATATGTCAGCACGCTCGTGTTTTCTGTCATTTTAGGGTGCACTCCTTCCTTTTCATCTGCGTCTGTTCAGTCGTCGTCTGAATCTGCTACAAACTGAGACAGGCCAGCCACGCCACAACAACATACATCGGGCCTAAAATCCCCGCAACAATCTAAAAAAATGGATTAACAAACATATTTCGTTTGCACTTTCATCAATCGCTGAGTGTTGACGGGGAGCTGGTAGAAGAAGATGACCCTTTTCTCTTCGCTTGAGGAGGCTTTGCTGCTGTGTGGGGGAGTGGGTTACATCCTGTGGCGTTTCCTGTGTTTGTAAACTAGACGGTCTTGAAAACGTCGGGCGAGTGAAGCTGAAAGGTAGATAAATATCTCTTTATTTATCTTCGTTGCTCGATGAATTTTAACTGTGCATTTAATGGTTTGACAGTTAGGTCGCAAATGTTTATGCCCGGAGATGGCAGCGAAGCGTTTTGTCTAATATTGTAGCGTATATGCTGGACACTGCTAACTAAGCTAACAAACGTTAGCTTAATCATCGGGAGGGGGAGGCACTTGCAACGACGGCCATCACGAATGTCTTTATCGTTCAATCTTGTCTTGAACCAGTTGAGCTTGGGCCTCGTAGTATTGTCATAGTGAACCAATTTTTGCTCACTATTTTAGACTCTTTTTCCAAGCTACTGAATCAAACCGGTGACCAGGTGGGTTAAATAATGTTATATTAGACTAAAGGTACTGAGATTTTAAGTGGGCGAGGGCGCCAGCGAGCAGCTAGCTAACTGATGTTAGCCAGCTTGTTCAACATCAGCAAAACTAGCGTTAGGTTGGGTATAGTGAGAAGGCCAGCCCCGTCAGTGGTGGAAATTATTTATTTTCCAAACAGTAACATTTTATTGTCGTGGTATAGTCTTTACTAGTTACGAACACAAAAGCAGCAAAAGACATGCAATTATTTGACGTGGCCTTGAAGCCTTCTAATTAGCGTTAGCGTATGTTAGCACTGCAACTGTTAGCTGTCTTATTTTCCTAGCAACGTTAGCGAGCCAACCAACGCCAATGGCGAAAGCATTGTAGCGTTAAAGTATATTTCTGCCTTCGTCAAGCTAATCCTTTTGATGGCACAAATTGAAGAATATGACTAACAAAGCCAAGTATAACGTAAGTCATTGGGAAGTGATCTCAAGATAAGGTAGTGTAGAGTCTTTAACGTAAAATAATAGTCTTCTCACCACAACGTTTCTTGTTAAATCCCGTGGCAAAGATAACGTTAGGTTTTAATATGCTGAATTAGTGCAGGTGTAGCTATAGCTTTTTTTGATTTATAACAGTATATATTTACATTGACCATGTAATCTTTTCATTGCCCTTCCAGAGTATGTGTAGAATCACATCACTCTCAGATGTTTTATATTGGCCTGGAACCCGAAATGTGTTTTTACTTTTAGCTAGACAGAGGAATTGGCTATATAAACGTTCGAACGTTTTCACAAAGGTTTTTCTTCCAAAGTTGTACTATGCAAGGTTAGAGGATGTATCGATCTTTTGTAATACGAATGGAGGGCTTTTCGATGGAAACACAGCAGATATTAAAGTATGACTGCTCTTTGGCATCATTTACCTTTTTCGACTTAGTTCAATATTCTTGGTAATGTTCTCCATTCCTTCAAGGGTGTTTTATGTTTTATTCTTGTGGCTTTTTTTAATCAGCATATGCCATAAAATGTATCCACAATACCTAAAAAAATGAAATGAAATCCTAAGAAGACATTCACATTGATGGAGTAGAGAATGGGAGCTAATAGATCCTATTTTCAACAGCATCCTGCTTTATGTAAGACATTCAACATCTTTTTTTATTT
>JAOWBC010000710.1:6110252-6136948 GCA_028566105.1 Hypoplectrus providencianus | reverse complement strand
TTTATTTTTAACCCTTTTGAGTTTTTGTTTGACCAATCCATGTCAAACATCTTCAGGCCTTCTCTCTATATTTGTTTTAATTTTGTTTGCGTTAATATGTGTTGAAGTTGAATTTCATTCTGTTTTTGGAACCTGTTGTCCAATGTTAATCAAATAATTGGGATTTTTTTTTTTTTTTCAATTAATGCATAATATAAGTATTTTGCTGAAGAAATGGGTCTAAGATTAGCTGTCTCATCTCGATTATGCTCAAAGAAATTCCATCTTTCTGTACTGTGTCTAATTGTGCTGTAGAGATTTTTCCTCTCATTTCTTCCATTTCTCTAAATTTCTGTACATTCTTGTCTTTACATTTTAAATTTCCCCTCAAGCTATACAAACAAGTACAAATTGATTTTAGAAATCAGTTATATTCTCAATACCCAGGTGGGCTTTGTGGTTTGATTGCCAGCATATAATTTACTGCTTTGCAAACTATTGGGGACATTTAGTTTAATGGTAGCTTGGTAATGAATGGCATAAAAAATGTCAAATAAATATTTTAGAGGGGGCTTTTTGGTTTCACAAAATGATTAACTAAGGCAAGTTTAGTTGTGCTTAAATCTACATCAGTGTTCATTTTTTCATCATGTTAGTTCTTACTACGTGAACTAGAGCTACCACTTACAAATATTGCTAAGCTTCATGAACACCACTCAGGTGCAATACAGCAAAATGTAACCCCAGTGAGATTGGACAGTTGATGTTCCCAGTAGTAGTCTTAATTTTTAGGATGTAAATGGAAAGTCACAGTACAGAATAACTTGAAGAAACAACAACAACAACCCTGCAGTTCAGTGTGATAGCAGTCAACTAAACAGGATTTTGTTTTCCAATATCCAAGAATAGGTAGAAGGTTCTTTGGCTAATGTTGATTTGTTTATTAAAGAAATTAGTTTACCTGTTGCCTAATAGCAAAATAGGTTTGATGTCCTGTTGTCATACCAGCTACAATTTGGTAATGGAAAATTCAAAAATTGAAATTCTAATGGGAAGATTATTAAGATGATCATTTTGCAAGTCTGCCGGTTTCTTAGCATGATCAACTAGGGTATTGACAAAAGATAGGGGGGAAAATAGCTACAAATGTGTATATACTGTATAATCATAGACTTATTGACCAGAACCAGTAAATTGCTGTACTTGCTTTTTGAAATGCAAGTGTAATGACAAATTTCTATGAGCAAAAACCAGGCTAAATATACTAACCTAGTTGTGTGTGCTTGTGACAAATATTTGTGTTTTTTGTGATGTTTGTGTTGACAAAAATGACCATCCTAACTAGAGTTACTAGAATATGTCACGGTAGAGACAGCAAATTATGCTGTTTTCATTTAATGCTTGTCTGTTTCATCCACATCCTCCTCTTCCTCAGTTTTAATGCTAGATGAGTGAGGTGGGTGTGGCTTCCCACCAGCCCGACCATCCTGACTGACGGATCTCTGGATGACCTTGTCCCCACCCCTGTCCCTGCGCTCACATACACCACAGCAATGTCACACCTGCCCAGCAGCTCAGTCCGCGACCATATGAAATGGGTTTGTTTTGAGAACACCAAAGTGGTTACAAATAACTTTTTGCAGTCTTGTGTCACTCAGGATGTTGTCGTTGATGACTAGCTTGGCCAATGCCATGTGATGGACAATATAGAGTTAGATGCAGATATTTTCAAATTGTGGACTGTTTTTAAATGTTTAACATTGTTGGTGAAATGTTGCTTTTCAATTTTTTTCTTCGCAGGCGGGGTTGCTTGGCTGCGAGGCTGTTCTCTCAAGCATGGCCCTGATGCAGGCCAGCTCCATGGCTGCTCCGCCCAAAAAGATGATGGCTCCACTTGGCCATGGACCACCGCAGAGAGAGGGACCTGACCGTGCTCCTCAGAGCCATATGATCCTCCCATCTGGAATGAGCTGTCCACCCCTGGTTAGAACCCCCTTTGGAAATTTAGAGTGGAAATTGGGCTGTTGTATGCTGTGCTTTTTATATTGTAGAGGGTATAAACTGATAGCTCTAATGAAAATGAACAGTGTAGGAGGAGTTTCCCTCAATGATAATTTACTGTATTTTTAATAACCCCTATTGATTTCCAGTAGAGTTTCACTTAACAGCAGATGTTATACAAAAAGTTTGACTTTTAGAAGCCCATATATCCATTGGCCTTATACCTCCAAAATGTATAAAGTTTATAGAAATACGATCTACTCCAATGGACATAACCTTGCCCTATCCAGCCCAGTTTAAGGGTGATATTTTTCTCATCCATCAGAAATTAATAAAAAATGTTTACAGAACCCATCATATCAGTAGCAATGTTGCACATAATAGAGGTTCACATTCATCAACGCATTTGAGTCATTTTTCAGGTACTATGCTTTTAGTTTAATATAGGTTACAGATCTGAAATCAGGAAATAATTGTGCTTTTCTGGCTGTGTAGCTTATACGGAAGGAAGGTGAATTCCAAGCTCCCCGCCTGCTGGATGAGAAGGAGATGAGAGCCAACGAGGACATGCAGCAGAAAAAAAAGAACAGGAAATCAGTAACGCCCTGCAAAGTGAGAGAACAAGAAGGAAGGGGAGGGAAGGTCAGTGGCTGTGGTGGCTAAATAGGGAAGGGTCTCTGCAGCGCATTTTCACTTTTCCTCATTATCAAAAAATATGCTGATAGCTGCTTACACACATCTTACAAAAAGCCTTTAACTTTATACAAGTGCGCCCTACTTGGTACTTTCATGTGTGCACATTTAGTTTGTGTGGGGGTGGGGGGAGGAGTTCAGGGAAGATGTGGAGGGGGTGGAGGATCTCTGGAGAGGAAAGAGGGGGAGGGGAGCAGAGTGAAGCAGAGCACAATAACTGCAGTTGTGTGCATAACAGGGGGAGCAGTAACATGAGGGCATTAGGCCACTGAAAAGGATTGCGGGTTATTTGTCAATTCGATGTTAATTAGATTAAAAAAAACTAAAAGCATGTCTTGCTTTTTCATACCCAAGATAATAAGGGTTTTATAAAAGATTTACCATTTAAATACACATTCAAAATTCAACTTGTGTTGCACTATTATAGGAACCATAGGCTTTATGTTTACTGGAAATCTAGGTATTCAGTTCTGACCAGTTGTGGGTGGGAATTGTGTTATTGTGTTTGCATTAAAATATATTGTTTTTATTTGTATCATTTTTATTATTACTATACTGTGAAATGAATATATCAAACAAACATTCAACCATATTTTTACTGTTCTCATTAGGGCACAGGTGGAGATGAGAATGGTCCTTCATCCAAAGTGCAGAAAAACTTTATTTGTGATCACTGTTATGGAGCATTTAGAAGTGGATACCATCTGAAGAGACATATCCTCATTCATACAGGTATGGGTCCTGCTTGGAACAACCCAAGCTCACATTTAAGCCACAAAAGCTTTTAATGCTTGATAACATGACGATTATTTGTTGAAAGAGGCCCTGAAAGTGTGAGATGGAATGAATCTAAGAGTGTGCAGCAACTGTAAGGTTTTGCAATGGTCTGCTTAAAAGCCTTGTTTGGTTATAGCTTTTGCCTCACAGCTAATTGGTGGTATCTGTGGGGACTTTGACTAAAACTGGTGCTCTTCGGTTTAGGGGAGAAGCCGTATGCTTGTGCCGTTTGTGACATGAGGTTTATTCAGCGTTACCACCTGGAGAGACACAGCCTCATTCACACGGGTATGCGTCCTTTAACCGTACCCATATTACATAAATCAGACTACATCTGTGGTCTTGTCACTTGAATCAATGGACAGATGCTCAGGGTTCATTTTGTCTGTGGACAGTAATTTCCAACAAAGCCACCCCCCAAAAATCTGTTCACCCCAAAATGCAAAGCACAGTATTTGTCTTATAAATATTGGTCCCCCAACACCAGAGGAAATACAAGAAATAGGCAAACTAAGTACAGTTTGGTCCAATAGTCCTGAGTCCACTATTAAAAACGGTTGTTGCAACATATGATATAACTAATGGACTTTTTCCCTTTAAGATGTCCAGTATTTACTTTCATATTTCTATCTAGTAAAAGGTTACCAGTTACACTGAGTCTTTGCCACCACCCTAATGAATTCCTGTGGAGGAGGGGGTTAGGTTTTCCATAGAACGTGACCAGAGAACAACATATTCACCTCAATCTGATGTTATTTTGGAGGGACACTGATGCGTAGCCATGCATCCGTACTGGTCTTCTATGGTTGAATGTGTGGAGTGAAGAAAAGTTCAAAACAAACTGCGTTATAAGGTGATAGAAGACACGATTTTCCTGACAGCAATGTGATTTAAGAGGATCCCACAGATGTTTGAGTCATCATCCTTTTTTACTCTTGTTGCAAATTTTAACAAGTTTCTTTTTCTTTTAAACTGGGATACTTTTATTTTGTCTGGCTCAGCTTGTTTGTATTGATAAGTTGTCTTAACAAGTCAAATAAGAAGTTCTATGTTGTTTTGTTCATGCAAATGCTGTTGGGACCTACAGAGATGTTAGCTTGATACAGTGGTCTTCACATGGTCTGGTCCCCTTTTTAGAAAGTAACTTCACCAGGGTTAACAATCCTGCAAGTTCTGCCATCTAGCAGTTGCTGCATGTTTTTTAAACACTTGCAGATTAACATAATGCACGGTGAAGCAATGCTAGATTACATCTGGTTGTGGCCACAAGTACAACAGACCACATTTGACCACCCACATTGTCTGACCATCCAAAAAGTGCCTCTGTTGAAGCACACTGGCCACTTTATTGTGATCAACTGCTGTGTCCTGGTTTGGTTGATTTGAGTTTACAAAATTTTCCAGCATGCAATTCCTTTCACCAGCAGTGGTGCTGGAAAATGTTTTTGCTACTCAAGAGAACCACTCCAAAATCATGGCTTTAAAACCAACTTGCATGTAAGTATAAATGCCTGACTAGGTGTTCGTTGTCAGATATTAATGGGCTAATGCTATGCTAGCAAGATATAAATCAAAAGACATTGCATATGCCTGACAAAAGTAATATATTCTGAAAGTGTGTTAAACAACAACACTTTATAACTATCCAACCAAGTGACTGTTGCCACATCAATATCAACTTGGAGATAATTAAGGAGGAGGAATAAGAGATTATTAGGAATTAATCAGTTGTCTTTTAAGTGTATTTACCAGGAACTTCAGAGGGCTAGTGTACTTCTTGCAGCTTGTGTGTTACAGCCCCCTGGCTGTGGTGTTTTGAGGATGAGGTGTAGAAGGAAGTTTGAACTCTGAGTTGGAAAGAATTGCAAAAAAAACTGTAAACAGAGGCTTTGTGACTTACTATTCAGTAGATGTCCATTGTCAGGAATTAACAGACCACAAGCAATTCAATAAACAAGACTTTTTGATAGTGGACATGGACTGGATGGACTGAAACTTATGGACCCCAGTTTTTGTATATGAAAGCCTTAAAAAACAGGGCGCAGAAAACATGCAAGATTTATTTATGTTTATTCATTTTTGTATGATTTGAAGACTGTCTCAGTGAAAAAATAACTGCATGGACATCAAAGGACTATGTTATTTATTGTTAATATCATATGAAAATTGAGGACATGATTTAAAACATTTGCGTTGCAGCCTTTCACACAAAGTTCTTTGTTTTTCATTGTTTAAGAAGTATGCACTGTGGGTAAGTGAACCTCCAACCTAATCATTTCTTTCAAGTCAGTGACGACTGCCCCAATATTCACCCAAAGAAATGCACCAATGGTAAAATACTAATGACCAAATCTTACCAACTGAGTTTGCATCGTTTATATTTGTATATATAAATTCCAATATCTCAGTAGCTTAAGTAATCCGCTGCTCTTTGTGGCATCACTGCATCTGTTCTTTCTGTTTTCCACATAATACTTTTTGTGATTTTCTTTTCCACATTTTCACATATTTAATAGACTGAATAGCTAATAACGGTATGCTCTGTGTGTGTGTAGGTGTGAAGCCATACGCTTGTTCCATGTGTGACATGAGGTTTTTCCAGCGTTACCACCTGGAGAGACACAGACTCACTCATACGGGTATGCGTCCATTTACCGTACCCAGTTCAAGTGAAAGGTCCAGTGAGTAGGACTTAGGGGAATCTATTGGCAGAAATGGAATACAATATTCATTATTTTTGTTTCAGTAGTATATAATCACCATAGGCTACAAATTGTTGTGTTTTCCTGAGCTTAGAATGTGATTTTCATATCTACATCGGGAGAGGGTCTGCTCCAGTGAGGCCTTTTGTGTTTTAATGCTGAAGCAAAAAAAAAGGCCAATGTAGGCTCCACTACACACTTGGAAAGGGAGGAGTTGCTTGCAATCTATAACCTCCCAGCTAGATGCCACTAAAACCTTCATAATGTAATGGACCTTTAAGAAACTGTTTGATCAAGCCACCCTATTAAGATCTTTATATAGTTAATAATATATATACGGAATACAACAAATACAAAAGCCTTGCAATAAATCTTTTTTGCAGTTAAGTACAACGCCGGTTTACTACAGGAATTAATTAAATTAACACCACCCTCACTCTGAGTGGCTTGATTTGTTTATGTCCGTTGATTGACCATTCATTGTAATATACTGTATGAATAGCCATCAAGTAATATTGTTTCCGTGGACCCCTCAAAGTATATTTTCCCTCCTGTACCATTGCTGCTCAACAAAAGTTCCAAAATTCTATTAATTCTTCTCTATTCTTTCTTTTTATTTCTCTGAGAATACTGCTACCAGTGCTTTATTGTGCTATGAGAGTTAATGAGATATGCGCATAGCAGTGAACTTTACTTCTGCACATTAAATGTGTACTGATGTATTGATGGATATATGTATTCATAATAATTCTAGTATATATATATTTTTTTTATCAATCATGGTTAGGATTTTGAAGGACAGGAAGTAACATGGTGCAATATCCACAGTTTAAGAGATTTGAGTGATTTCGACTATCTTACTTTGGTGTTTGAAAAGTTTGTTTGTGCTTGACACTACTAGAAAATTAAAATGTACAAAAAAGCAATTGATAGTTTCAAGTTAATATTCAACAATATATAACAGTGCATGTTTCTCTGCCTGACCCAGCCATATTAAATGAGCTGATTACATTAGGCCATGGTATATTATGGGAATAGTCCTTTGATGTCCACACCTATTATACATGCAGATGAATGGCTGCCCCACTGTTGCGTCTTAGCTGTGCTTGTCTGGCTTTAAAGGAATATTCTTATTGCATAGCTGCACAATTGCTCATACAGATGCTTCTGCTGTAAGTTTGTGGCGGAGATCAGATTGGAAGCTTTTGAAAGCTGAGGCACTTTGGAGTGTTAGAAAATTGTACACTTATAGCACTTCAAAGCAACACACATGCCACCATGATTGTAATAAATGTTCCTTAAACACATACGTGCTGTGCAAATTTTAGCTTGTGACAAGCATGCTTACCACAATGCTAGAACATCTCGATACTTGTACTGAACGGTGGAGAATTTTGCTGATGTTTCTGCTTCAGCTGGCCAGTGTGATCACCGTCTTAGACATTTATTTGCCATCTTGCTGCTCACTTGTATGTCTTGTTTTTAACTTGCCCGGCTTATATCTTGGTACTGCTTTTGTTTTAATGATCGACTATAATTTGAAAATGCTCCCAATAACAGAACACTTACTCTGATGAAGAAGTTAAACACATCATTCCTTTGCATGAAGCTCAATTGGAATTTGTAATGTCTGCCAGGTCCTGGTGATTTTATGCCTATAAATGATGCTTCGCTTTGACTCAAAAGGAACATCTTAGCTAATATGTTGATACTTTGTGTATGTAGGGGTGAAGCCGTACGCTTGCTCCATGTGTGACATGAGGTTCTTCCAACGTTACCATCTGGCAAGACACAGCCTCACTCATACTGGTATGCGTCCGCTTACCCTAGCTCATTAATATTTAAAAACATTAGGTGTTTTCTAAAGTGCCTTAACGTTTTAACTCATAGCAGTGCAAACACAGACTTAGGGTGTCTAAAACAACTTGCCAGTTTCAAAAGTTCACAAGAAAACATGAAGATGTATCCAGACATGTATTCGGATGGTAAAACATAAAACATGCCTTTTTCAGCTCTAAATGTAAATATATGCATACGTATTGAGGCACATAATTGTACTCAACATCAGCTTTTCCCCTGCTGAATGCTCTACTTTGTTCTGCACAGTAAGTTTTTCATTACCCCTAATTTGTAAAGAATTTTTGTTTGATTTTGAATGACCCATGGTCTACTTCATGGTCACAATACACATAGCAAGCACGTATGTGGCAGGATGCTGGTATAATGTGTAGACATAAGAGTCATTCTAAGGGAAGAGCTGATAGTTAAGTGTTGCAAGTTTTTTTTTCCTGTTTTCTAGCCTATATTTACATACTTTTTATTTGTGTAGGGGTGAAGCCATACGCTTGCTCCATGTGTGACATGAGATTTTTCCAACGCTACCACTTGGCAAGACACAGCCTCACTCACACGGGTATGGGTTTGCCGTTCTTTGTTACATTAGCGCCCAAATACCCAGTTTACTGAAGTTTATATGTTCTTTATTTATCATAGTTTTATAAAAATCATGAAGTTTTCAACTGATGCTGGAGTTAAAGTTATAGTCTTCCCTTTTAGGGTACTTTTACTAGGGTACTATTTTTCCAAGTTATTCCATTTGGTTCTTTACTGTAGTGTGTCTTAAAATTACATCTTGACTTTTGTCAGGCCCTTCTTTTAATTTTCAAGGTATTTCAGCATTTAAAAACTTAACTATCCTATGCAATATTAAATGTCCAATGAGGTCTGAGATTGATGGTACATCATTAGCTGATATGTTAGCATTTAAAATCGTATTGGTGCCACTGCTTATGGCATGTCTGGATACATAATATCAGTGAGTGTGTCCTGTGCAGTTGTCTTGTTGTGTATTTTTTTACAACAATTTTGTTCTGTGTGTGCAGGGGTGAAGCCATATGCTTGCTCCATGTGTGACATGAGATTTTTCCAGAGATACCACCTGGCAAGACACACTCTCACCCATACGGGTATAAGTTTTATTTATTTATTTTTATCATTCCACAGTTTCAGGGGTTGTCGATTTATCACATTCCTGTAAAAGCAAATTATAATCCTTGATTAAACCTTAAGGTTTAAGAAATCGTAGATGTTTTCTTTACTTTTCTGGTGTATTCATTGTATTTGCTAACTGATTTTAGAGTTGCCATGGCCTACGTATGTCTTGTATGTACAGATACTGGTTAGCCAAGAAAGTAGATACAAATTTGTAATGACAAAACACTGACTGGTGTATGTGAGATGACATATTTGTGTACATGGTTCGTAAGAACACTTTTCTAAAGTTTGGTACTGTATGCGTTTAGGGGTGAAGCCATACGCTTGCTCCATGTGTGACATGAGGTTCTTCCAGCGTTACCATTTGGCAAGACACAGCCTCACTCATACTGGTATGCTTGAATTATTTGTTCCCCTTTCACTAAGAAATCTTTCATATAAACAGCCTGCTCATGATTTTCTTTGAATTGATAAGCCCCTCTATATGCAATACCATAATAATGCCATTGTTGATAAAATAATTTCCCCTTTTCAAAAAAAAATGTTTAATAGAATTTTTAGGCTTTGTTGGAAAACTGTCCGCTGAAAAAGTGACTCTCTCTGTGTCAGTTACCATGTTTTATAATATTGCATGTGTATTGTTGAATAATATGTTAACTATCCAATGAAAAACACATTACGCTAAAAAGTATCTTAAATGCAGATGTCAATATGCTGAAATTTAGACAATTACAAGAATGTTCGGCCTGACTAAATACGTAAAAGGTGCATCTTTAACACAGTGATTTAAAAAAAAAAAATTCTTCCACATAAAAATCTAAATACATTTTTCACCACCAACTACATTTTATTTCCAGGATGACTTAATATTATTCAAGCTGGTCCAAACAGCAATGTGTAAGCCCTGTTTCTCATCAACTGATGATGCACCTTAGCTCTTGATGTCTGCAAGTTTTAAGACTTTTTTTGTGTAATATCTTTGATAGAATATTGTCTGTAATGAAGCATGCATTAGTAAACAAGCTGTAAGCATTTCAGTATCTCCTTTCAGTCTTTGTGTTATTGAGTGTAATATATTATCATTGCATTGAAATGCATCTAACATTTTTGTGCTCTGTTTAGGGGTGAAGCCATATGCTTGTACCATGTGTGACATGAGGTTTATACAACGTTACCAACTGGAGAGACACAGTCTTACTCACACAGGTATGTCCTCATTATTTTCAAGTTCACCTTCTCTTTCCCTTACTTTGCTCATGCATGCGCCCCGCATTATGTGTACATGGCTGCTTCAAACTCGAGTTTGTATTGCTTTCTGTTACTATAATGACGCGTGCTAATGTTTGATGTACAACCCTGATTCCAAAAAAGTTGCAACATTGTTGAAAATGTAAATAAAACAGAATGTGATCAGTTACTCATCCTTTGACATAAGTTGAATTACAATAGTATATTTTATGCTTAAGCTTTTAATTTTCTAGATATAGACAGTTTATTTGTTTCCACAGTGTCCCTGCTTTTTCTAGAATCAGGATTGTAGCATCTACAAGGAGCTATATAAGCACCTACATAACAATACCTCTTCCTATACTTTGTATCTGAGATGACATGATGACCATGAAGCAGAAATACTTTCGTTGGTAGTTTTATTCAGCATTTTATTTGAAACCGTAAATTGTGGTTAACTGTTTGATGTCAGACAGCCACAAATAGTTCACATTACTGACAGGTTTCCTTCCTACAAATTCTGCTTCGACACAATACATGGATGATATCGTAAATCCAATAGCTGGATATTTTTGTAAAAACCAAAAATATATTGTTTTTTTTTTTGTTTGTTTGTTTTGGTTTTGGTTTTTTGTAGCACAGACAACATTTCTTATTATTTTGCTTACATTTTGCCCCCAAAAGTGTGTGACTTATCAAGTCTAGATTTCTGTTTTTGTACTAGATACATGATATAACAGGACTCTAGCTCCCATTGAAAATGACTTAAGGTTCTAGTTCTGTTTATTTGAAACAATTATTGAAATTATCAAATTCTGAATTGAGTAGTATGTGCTGGTAGTGGAAGGCCTGGTTGTGGGCTACACATATAGAGAAAAAACACTGTGGTTGGTCTCAATTGAAGGGACTTAATGTTTACACAGTGGTAGTTTTTTCTGTAAAAAATGAACACCTGGGGATTTAGCGCTGACTGACAGCTCACACAGCTTAGTCATGATGTCATTTCACATTCAAAATGAAAGCATTTAATCGTCTGTTATTAATATTGTAGTTTCATTGTCATAATTGAAAACAGTGTTGTATAGGGCTATTCTTTATTTTTGTCAGTCTTATTGTACACTTTAGGTTTTTACATTTGAACATGGAATTAATGGTTTAATTTTGTTTAAATTACAATCTAGGTTTTATATGATGGATTTCAGAGCAATTTTCATTCATATCATACAGTTTTAAATGACAATAGTTGCTCTGCATACAAATGTCCAATGTTGTTCATAGTTGTTTACCAACTGCCTAAAATTGTCGCTGACCTCTGCGATCAGCGTTACAAAAATTCAAGTGTTTACGTTGAACCCAAGCACCTATTGGCATCGTGTGGAAAAAAGAACTTAGCTTGAATGAGCCCACTGGGGACTTTAGTTTTGACTCAATTGTCAGGTCGTTTTGTAGTGGTTTTGTTTTGTTTTTAGGTTTGAAAACTTTATGTAGCTTTTCTGCACAGGATATTTTCATTTTTCCAATTTTGGCCATACACCTTTAGCAATTACAGTGGAACTTAATTGACGTGAAAATATAATTCCCAATTGGAACAGCTGATATTGGAAGCATGCTGGAATTTCCAGTATAAACGAAGCGCTGATGAGTGCAACCAAACTTTACTAAGTAATTAGTAAAGTTTACCGTCGATTTTTGGCAGTTGATTGTTTCATGCTAAAGTTGGTACTTTGTGTGTATAGGGGTGAAGCCGTACGCTTGCACCATGTGTGACAAGAGGTTTTTTCAGCGCTACCACCTGGCGAGACACAGCCTCACTCATATGGGTATGCGTCAGCCAATCTTAACCCAGTCACAAGATTAGGATGCTGCAACACCTGTATGCTTGATCTAGTCATATGTCTGTATTTATACACAAATGAATTCAAGTATAATATCAAATAGACATCATCATGTCGTGTTGTTTAAGTGGATTTTAGAGCCCGTTTGGGAATATTTTGATTTCAAACAAGCATTTTATTATATTATATTTTACCTTTTATTGTACATACTTTTAGGGAATCACATTGGTTATTAACCACCAATATCAATTTAGTTCAGATTGGTACTCTTAAATTATAACGTAGGAGTACAGATTTACTTCCCTGGTGGCAGAGACACAAAAATAATTCTCTCGATGCTCTGCGTTTAGGTGTGAAACCTTATGCTTGCACCATGTGTGACATGAAGTTTTTTCAGCGTTACCACCTGGCAAGACACAGCCTCACTCATACGGGTATGGGTCCGTGCACCGCGCCCATGACATTCACTGTTAGAAATCAGTCTCATTTTGTTTGTTTTTTTACCTCTGACATACGGCTGTTACATTTCAGTATGAAGGATCAAGTTTTAACAAGGTTTTCTAGTCTGTTGATGTTAGGCATTATCAGGTCAGCAGGATACCATAAATAATATATATATTTTTTTGTTATGTTTCGTTGTAACTAAAACACCACAAAATTATCAAAGCATTGTGTGAAATGTTTTTGCATGAATTGGCAACTGTGTGGTTAATAACCAATAGCGCATATATTAATTCCTGATTTAAAACGTGGACAGTGAGGCAAAGTAATATAATATTGCTACTTTGCATTTAGGTGTGAAACCTTATGCTTGCACCATGTGCGACAAGAGGTTTTTTCAGCGCTACCACCTGGCAAGACACAGCCTCACTCATATGGGTATGCGTCCGCCCACCTTACCCATGTCACTGAGATCAGACTGTAAAAACATGTTGGATACAAAGTCAGCCATCTGATCAATAGCTTGATCAAGCCATCCCTACATTGTGTGTGTAAATGCAATATTAATGCCAGTCTAAGTGTTAAAAGAAATACAAGACTGCAACATCATCAGCTCATGTGATGTGTTAAGCTGTGGATTTGAAAATTGGTTCATACAGTTTGATGTATTCTTTATTGGATTTGGAGGTTACACAATATTTAATTTCTTCAGAAGGACATTTCAAAACAATTGAATGTGGTTAACAACCCATCAATTCTGAATCTCTATTTCAAGAATAACTGATTGATGGATTGTGAACACACACTAAAAAAGTCTGAAAATAATACCTTAATGCTCTGCGTTTAGGTGTGAAACCTTTTGCTTGTACCATGTGTGACATGAGGTTTGTTCAGCGTTACCACCTGGCGAGACACAGCCTCACTCATACGGGTATGCCTCAGTGCACCTGGCCTTGTCACATTTTGTCGGCCATTACTACATAGTCTTTATTGTGCTAGTATCAACAGTGATATTTTTGTCACCTTTATTGTTTGCTGATTTTGGTAGTTTATTTACAATAATTATAAGTGCGCTCTAGAATGTTTTGCTTAATATTTAAAATTACTGAGAAGGCTGTAATGGCCAGCAGTGCTGACACATTTAGCCCAAGCTGATGGTTTTTGATGACCACATTCACATTCTCAAATCTCTTAGTAGAAAATAATCTTATTAAATAAGCACGACCCAAGTGTTGATTTCCTCAGTAGGCTTTGGCGGCATCAATTTCTGTTATATACTGTCATACTTTTTTGACATTTAATAAGGGTATATGGTATATGAGGGTATTTGTGTGTAAAAAAACAAAAACAAAACTTTACAGCTGAGCTGCTGGTTATAGAAATGTTGTATCAAGTATGGCATTGTCAAGATTACAAAGCACTGTATCTAGTGTGCATTCAATCTACTTAAACAAGTCTTGCCGGCTTTAAATACTTGTAAGGAAACTTTGCCAATATGTCACCGGCAGTGTGTGTCCACAGGGCAAGCAGTTCATTTACAGGGCACCAGCCTCCAATTTGCCAGAACCCCAACCATCCAGCTTTATGAGAAAAGCATGGCGGAATTAGCAAGCTAGCAGCTGTTCACTAGTTAGCTAGTTATTTAATGCTATACTGGTTACAGAAAATTAGCCCAGCAGCAAGCTGAAAATGCTGGGTCTAATATTGTCACGAGTCTCATCCATCATAAAGTTAGTTTGATGAGAAAGAGCTTACAGCAGCTCTGGAGTCTGACTGTATTTTTGATAGTATTGTATCATACTGCTGGGACTTTTGAATACCCAGGTATACCATAATACCATGATGCCGCCCATGCCTAGTGCTCGGTGTCTTAAAATGATTGTGGGTGTTACATTTTTACTTTGAAATGTGCTTTTAAAAGACATTGGTAAAACAAAACACGTAATATTCTGCACAATGTTAAATCCAGCTTTACTCACTAGGCTACTAACATCAGGTACACTTAAGTATAAACATTGATTGCAGTTGTCCTGACTATTGGCATTTATTGAAAATAAAACTGGCAGATTAAAATCCTAACAAATATCGATCTAGATATAACTGTCTGTGTAGCTGTTTTTGTTGGTAACTACAAGTGTTACATGCAGGAAACTATAGACGTACCTTGTTGTTTTTGCATGAATTGGCAACTGTGTGGTTAATAACCAATAGCTTAGTTATTTTTTTTGGTGAAGAATGGAAATTGAGGCAAGGTAATATAATATTGCTACTTTGCATTTAGGTGTGAAACCTTATGCTTGCACCATGTGTGACAAGAGGTTTTTTCAGCGCTACCACCTGGCAAGACACAGCCTCACTCATATGGGTATGCGTCCGCCCACCTTACCCATGTCACTGAGATCAGATAATTACATTCTGTTTAAGGGTCAGCTCTCTCAGGCAGTTATTAGCACTATCTGTAAAACATTTTTCTTGATCAAGGTTATCCTGCGCTATGTGTGTAGATGCAACATTAAAGTCTGTACATGTGAATAAATACAGGACTGTGACATCATCAGCTCATGTAATGTGTTTAGTTGTGGATTGTAAATTTGGTTGTAATTAGAATTGGAGAGAAACAAAAAATCAATATACATTTTTTTTTTAAGGAAAATTTAAAATAGCAAGTAAAAGTGGTTAACAACCCATCAATTGTAATTAAATAATAAAATCATAGCACTGATTGATGGATTGTGAAAGAAAACTTAAAGGTCCTGAAAATAATGTATTGATGCTCTGCGTTTAGGTGTGAAACCTTTTGCTTGTACCATGTGTGACATGAGATTTGTTCAGCGTTACCACCTGGCAAGACACAGCCTCACTCATACGGGTATGGGTCCGTGCACCTGCCCTTCTCACATTAGATAGATTACCATTTATGTTTAATAGCGCTAATTTGAGGGACACCTTTGCCTGGTTACAACAATAGCCAGAACATATGTTTGTTTTGTTAGTGCTCTGGCTAGTTAGACATTTGAATTACTAGAATTCACCTTCAATATGACATTTCCTTTACTTGCTGCTAGATTAAGTTATTGACCAAAAATATGAAGTTTGCCCTCCAGAATTGTTGGTGGATAGTGTGGATCTAATCAGATAAGTTGGACAGAATATCTTGGTAAAGAAAATATTACATGATGATGCGTTAGAAGTGTGAATGCATTCTGCACAACCGGACCACATTTGTGAGGAAAAAGCTTGAAAGCTCACCAGACTCGTTGGCTTCCTGCTCACAAAGGCAAGATTGACAAAGCCAACATATTGTAGCTAAAGCTAGGAAGTCGCCCCTGAAGCCCGTTCATGGACACACCAAGCATGGATTTATATTGAGTTGCCAGGTTTAAATGGAGCCCCCGTCTGTCCACCTCCCTCCCCTTTAACTCTGAATTCTATCCTGATCCAGGTGGTGTTGGTGGGAATCATATGGGAAAAATAAGATAGAATAGAAAAAAAAGATTTGACTTATCTTCACACGGTTAGGTTAGATTCAGTTCATGTCAAGCATTTCTGTCGGTATTGTTTGTTTGCTTTTTTCCCCAGCTGTTTGAGTTGATTTTTCATACATATACCAGTAATACTGGAGGGCAATTCAAGAATGCAAAGGATTGACCATGTTTCCTTTTAGCTCCAGGTTAATGTTAACGATAATGACTCCTAATTGATTGTAGTCACAAGTCCAGAAATTAAGCAAAAAAAAAAAAAAAACATTCAAAGCTGATTTAACTTTTCTTGCACATTTGAGTTAATATAATTTATTATGTAATTTTTTGTTTCTATTGGTGCATCAACACAGAACTACGAAATAACTCATTCTACTATATCTACTTTCATATTTCTTTATGATGGCATTTATTTGAAGAATAAAGAAGTCTTAGTGTCTTAATCTTTTTATAGCATTTTAAATATAAAACTTTAACATTAGGCGATTTTAGGAAACCTAACGTCCAGTTATAATTCAAATGTAGATAGACTAGAAAGTTTAGTAATTACTGCCAATTATTGGTTAATGTCTTTGTTTTGCATATGCGTAATAGACAGATATTGACAGGATGCAATATAGCTGTTGCAGTGTCAAGTGAGGATGTTGCTGATGGTCAGACAGACTATTCAGTTATTAAATGTCATGTAAAAATTCTTGCTGTTTTTGCTTTGAATCAGACATGTTGACCTACATCATGATAAAATCTGACTCAACTCTATTTACAGTTTAAATTGATCTCACTTGCATGCTTGCTTAACATTTTATCTAAATAAGGAAATGCACATTACATACAAAGAAAAATGAGTCTTTTTATTCCTAGAGCTAGCTCAAGCTTAAAAGTTGTATTTTTTGCACTTGTGGGTGGTAGGGCTAATATATTGCTCTGTGTGTGTAGGGGTGAAGCCGTATGCTTGTTCCATGTGTGACATGAGGTTTATTCAGCGTAACCACCTGGAGAGACACAGCCTCACTCATACGGGTATGCGTTCCTTTACCGTACCCTTATCACTGAGAAAGGCTCTGGCGCTTCCAACAGAACGGGGTCACAACAAACTCGAGTTTGGATTGTCAAGTCATTTGATGGGATGTTGAACCAGCCTCAAAATAATTGCCCTATTTTTTGGGGCCACTATGTTGCGTAGATCTGGGCCATGAAAACACAAAATTCCACTCTGATCTACACATAATGAGTTGATGACGAGGCCTTAAAATATCAAATTTCAATGCTGAAACTACACTGTTAAAATGTACTGCCAGGGCAATTAACCCCAAAACTTTTTATAAGTGATGATTATATAGTTTGCAAAAAGGATTAGTAAAAGAAAATTGCACGCATTTTGTTGGTACGAGACGCTAAAATTGATTCATTGACTCTGTATTTGTGTGCTCTTTCAGGAGAGAAGCCATTTGCTTGTGACATGTGTGATATGAGGTTTATCCAGCGCTACCATCTCGAGAGACACAAGCGTGTCCATAGTGGGGAGAAGCCTTACCAGTGTGAACGGTGCCAGCAGGTATGCATGACTCAGATGTTATACTTAAACTGTTAAAATATTGTTGTTGAATAAATTAATTCTTTGTGTCACATTTGGATGCATAATATCTGCAAAATGAGGGACGAAGTCTTGCTGTTTTAAAGTGGATTCAGGGACTCAGACTAGCTTTTGACATTGGATTTACTGCCGTGTTTTATTTTTTTCATTCAGGCATACCTGCACATGATTAAAGTGCACTCAAAACTGTTAACAATACATTTGGCAACCTCAATAATTAATTTTAAGCATTAATGTTTTTGACAGTTACCTTTTTAACACAGTGCAAATCCTTGTTAACAGAATTAAAGGTGCACATTAGCTTTTTTGAAAAGTTAAACAAGGCCATTTTTGCAGATTGAAGGTCATAGCAGCCCTTGGACCCCAGTTCCGCCCAAACCTTACACCCCTTTCCTATACTGCAAAAGACAGGAGATGAAGTTACTGTAAACTTATGCTATTAAATGTACAGTCTCCTCATTCATACACACACTTGCACATATCTCCATTCACTTCTGAAATTAATCTGACGCTGATTAGGCATCTTACTGGCAACAGGGGAGCGATAACCTCTGTTAAACACAAGTTGCAGTTTCACGAACACACACACCGGCACACATAAACACACATAGAGATGGTTTATGTGTCCTGGACTTAAGTTTGGTATTTGTTGGTCTGTATAAGTGCCCCCACATATCATTCACTTTAATTACTCAGTATAATTGCTAACTGATGGCCAATTGTGTGTGTTTTGAAGAACTTTTCACGGACAGACCGACTGTTGCGGCATCGACGGTTGTGCCAGGGTCGTGGCGTAGCCAAAGTAGAGAACCAGCCATGCTGCGAACCACGCCCCTACCCCCAAGAACCCCCACCTGCGCCCCCAACCTGGAGTCCCCTGCACCCCCCTCCTGGCCGACTGGCGGTCTGACATTCCACCTTCCCTACATCTACAACACCGCCAGAGACGGGACAAGCCACAGGGTTTCTTCTTCTTCTCAGCTCTGTGCTGAGTGACGCCACACTCTAGCACAGACTGATCTCGCAGCTCCAGTCTTGGGATTACTAATGACAGAGGGACATTTGTGTTTTTGTTTTGTTGACTTTTTATTGTGTTTCCTTTTCTTCCCCCGTTTTTTTAAACACGAGACTTTTCTGTGATGAACAGTGGTCCTGTTTTGTACTTAATCGATTTGATTTTTGCAAAAAAAAAAACAAAAAAAAGTTTTTATTGTTGTTCAGATATATCTGCATTTGGTGGTACTCTGGAAGGGCTGTGGGAATTGTTTATCCTGACGTTTTAGCAACAAAATGGGATGAAGTGGTGGGAAAAACTATTTGAGCTTATTTCTAATGTTTCTTTTTGTGGCCCATATTGACTCAAAAAGGTTGTCACTCAAGTCATAATGATTAAAACTGACATTTCCTCTCAGATAAAGCAAGGATCCCTTTGATGTAGACCAGATCTAGCTTGGCATTGTTGCATAATGCTACTTAATGCAAAGCATTAAGACATCTGGTCCTAGGATTTCCCTGAATTTATCTACTGTGGAGGAAAAGTTTTAATGATTACTTTGTGTAAATAATTGAAAATGTTTATTGTCATTTTACTATCAGACTCGAGTGATAGTTTGTTTTTGTGTGTACAAAATGGGCAAAAAAAACAAGCAGATCATTAGAAATAAGTTCAAATACAGACTGTTGCCACTGTATAAGTGAAATCCTGAGAAACTTTTTGAGATGGTTTATGAAAAAAAAAAAGTCCGTGCTTCATAACTGTACACCGGGACTTCCAACAAGTGGATGACGAAAGGGGGCAGCCTGCAGTCAGCTGGCTCTGTGTCGGGTCACAGGAGTATCACCTGTGTATCTCATGTTCTGTGTCGTATGTGACGTGCTGATGACTCAGGAAATGGCACTGGATTGCAGCCATGGCGAATTGTCCTCCCACACTTACTGAAAGTCATGTCAGTTCAGCTGTGTATATATACAGTATATATACAGAGATCAAAGGAAAGGCATCTCTCCTTGCTCTGTCCATCCATTCTTGTCTAAAATAGCACAGTTGGCCACTTAAAGTCCCATTCTGTTGTTTGTACAGATACTCTCATTGTGAGATTAGCGGGGGTATACAAAATCTTGTGGCCTTAGTGTTTTTCTTTTCTTTTTTTTTTGTTAATTTGCCTTTATTCTTTACTGTTTATTATTGTGGATCAGATGTATTTACAAAGACGAGACAGCCTTTCATCATCACATATTTTTCTTTTGCTTTGTATCCTTAAGCTGTCATGGTAACAGAATGTTGATGGCTTCAGTGGCGTTAAAAAAGACGAGTGTGCTCTCCAGTCAAGAGAGGTTGTCTTTTGATGATGATGAATATTATGGTCATTGTTACTGATTACAGTGTAACACAGTATGTAAACCTTAAGGAGCCCCCGGGAGTTGGAAAGTCCTTGTGACAAGTCAGTAGTGCTAAATTGTTTCCCCACTGCAGAGCGCTGGCTGGTCGCACGCCATAGCAGAATCAACACTCACTTGACTTAACTACACACTAACAATTGCCTTTTTTTATCCAAATATTATGTGGTTGGTGTGTAATAATGGATGTCTTTCATGTCATTGGGTTTAGCCTTAAGTAAATGCGGATACACAAATAATCATTGTAGTACTAAATGATATTGTAACGGACGATTTCTTTTACCTATGATGAACTTTGGTCGTACTGTGGGAAAAGTCTCTGACAGTCAGACAGTGGAGAACCAGATGATCGGGGCCACTTTGCTGCCTGTTGAACAACTTTCTCAAACTTGATCCTTTCTGTGACTGGTGAGCTGTAGGTTGTGTTCTCCGGTCTGTCGGTGCTGGCTGGGAGGATTGTGAGACTGAACGTGCATGTACATATCAAAACATCACAGCGGTCATAGATGGGGCTGTCCTCGACCACAGAAATATGTAGTCAGCTAACGCTTGTATGAATATTAGACAGATCTGTAACAGCACCAATTAAAATCTCTTTTACCAGAGATGTGCTCATAAGTATCTTGGCAAGAAGTCATGTTAAAAAAAAAGGCATTAAAGAATGTCTTATCTTAATCAGTAATCATGGACGAGGGGGCAGCTCTAAGGTGTTCTTTGGCACCAGAAAAAGTAACGGATGCCAGGATGTTGATTTCAGAGGACATGGTGTTTTTTTTATGTTTTATAATTTAAAGGTCAAGATAAGCTTCAGTGAAAGTTGAGGTAGAATCCCAGAGTGGTCTCTAGGATAACAGTTGTTTCTGTTTGATACAAATAAGCAGATTCTGGAGTAGATAGTTTACCTAAGGTTTTATAGGGACGTTTTATTTCAATGATCCATTGATACAAAGGAAATGTTGTGTGATGGTTTCAGCGTGTACAGAGATTGGATTCATTTTGAGGTTGTTTTTTTTTTTTTTTTTCACCAGATGAATTATAACCCAGTGACAGCAAAAGGGACCAAGTTTGAGAAATGCATTCATTTGCTCTGTAAACACGATTCCAAATCTGTGGAAGGGAAACTGCTGGCGCGAGCACATACTAAAAATGGCTAAAGGGCAATACAGTATACAGTTGACATCACTTGTTAATACCTTTTTGTCTTTTATTGTTTTTTTAGTATTATCATTGTCATTGTTAAAATGCAATAGAATCCTTGAGTCTCAGATCATTTGTTTATAAGATTGAGGTTTAATTTTTTTCAGACAGATCCAAGGATTTTTTTGTCTGAGATTTCTCATCAAATTTTGATGATTGTTTCAAGGACCTTTTTTATTCTGATGAAATTGTAAACACTGGAGTGAAAGGAAAAAAAAAAGACAGATGGATATTTTTTCCTTCAGACTGTACTAGATTTTAGGTTTTAGACAAAGCCTATCTCTCCTCAACTTGACACAGAAGGTGGACAGGACAATTTGGATCAGTACAGTTGAGAGCCCAGTATGTTCGGAAATTTTGACATTAGAGGCAGTAGTACCACAAGAAAACGTTTTCTTTCTTATACGAAGTCCCTGGTATTTGTAGTAAATTATATTGATAATGGTATTAGATGAACAACAGCATAACAGTAGCTATCACAGATTAGTTGTTTTCTTTATTAGTCTTGCATGCAGAGTTATGGTCCTCAGTTAAGATAGGATCTTGATATTGATTATTTTGTGTAGGAAAATGAGTGCATAAGAATAACTTCCTAAAAAATGTTACAATGATTATTGTAAAATGGGCTAACTAATATGTACCCTTGTGATCCAATTAGTTTCAACTATATGAAAATCAGAGGAGAGGCTTCTTACTATTATGCTGAAATAAAAGAATTTGTAAAGGATGTTTTGTATGCTCACTGGCTGTGTTGACTTCATTTTGATGTTTTTTCATTACACAGTTAAATACAAAAGTAAAACCCCATTTTCATGATTAACTCATATTTCATTGTGTGTTTTGTAACCAGTTTGTGGTAAAAATGCATTTTCTTTCACCTTCATAACCAGGAACTTTAATCCATTTAATTAGTACAACTCACAGAGGCATCTGGATGGATAATTGGATACCACCTATAGTCTGGGATGGCTAGGACAAGCTATTCAAGCTCCTCAGTGAAAATAAAAGGATGCAGAGGCTGGGCAAAGTAGGAAAAGGATACACTGACAGCATTTAAGTATTTTGCCATTTGTCTAGGCTTTTTAAATTATTTTTCTCCTTGCATCAAACTAGCATATATAACCTTAATATCATAAGGGGCCATATTAAAATCTGAAGCTTTGCGCAGATCAGGAAAAAAGACAAGCAATTATAAGCAAGAGGCTCCAGCTCAAAGTCAAACATTTTTGTGTACATTCCAAAATATTTATTGTAGGGTGCAATGTAGTGACAGTAGTGACAAACATAACATTCAGCCAAGACTTATATTTGACTATTGACCCATGTCACATACAGGTTTCTTTAGTAAATACTGTCCCCATAACTTATTATATAAATATATATTGCCTCAATGTCCCACCAGAGGGCTCTGCATCTGCTTAGGCCATGGAATGTTGTGTCATAGTCTTGGCTCAAGTGTAACTGGGCAGAAAAGAAAAACATCGTACATGCCTTTTTTTCATAGTTGTAATGACAGCAATGCTGCTTTGGAGGGCGCGAATCGCCTGAACGCGTCTTGATGACGCATCCACATGAAGTCGTAGAAGAAGAGTTCACACCAATAACAAAACACTCCAACACGGGACATTGTCGGTATTAAAATTGTGAGTAGGCTGAATTAACGTAGAGTTAATGCTACGTTTTTATCTGGAAAACCGACACTTGTTTCACAGGCGGACACTTCAAAATGTTAGATGACAACACATCTGTTAAAAACACGGGTGAGCTCGCCTCTGGAGATGATGGGAAGAAGGAGATGCCATTGTGTGAATCACAGGGCCCGGGTTTTAAAGCGGTACCGGAGGTCCACACGGCTCCCTCCTCCAAGTTTTTGCAGGTTGAACTGGAGCTGAACGCCCACCTCCGGAGTCTCACCTTCAGTGGGCCCGTCCAGTACATTTACAACCCGCTGGAGTACGCATGGGACACCCACCGCTGCTACGTGGAGAAGTACTGTCAGGGTGGACAAAGCATCCTGTTTTTAGGGATGAATCCAGGACCTTTCGGCATGGCACAGACTGGGGTGAGCACAGCATACACTTAGCTTTCCTTAAATTTGCCTGCGCAAAGATAGCAGGAGGCTAATGCGGGATCTGAATGCGGAAGTTAACCCGAACAACAACAAGACTACACTACGATCCTATCCCGACTTTTTAGTCAAAATAACATATCGCTGAAGTTTTATGCAAAAGTTTGACCTGTATTTGCAAGAAGAATGTATATATTTATGCATTTATGCTTTGTATATTGATATACAATAAAATAATATATATTGATAATACAATACTGCCATGCAAAATGTTGAAAAACTATGCTCTTTTTTTCACCTCACCACTAATGCTGCATGTTTAAAAGGTTCAACTAAGTGTGCGATAAATTAAATTCCGGGTTATGAATTTTTCCATTTGAATTTGCACGCTATATACCCATTTTGAGAATTTTCCCAGATGTCAGTGCATGTGTTGTCCTTATCAAACATCAGAGTAATTTCAATCGATTTAATGTACTGCAGTAAATGCATGTGATATGTTTTTAAAAGAGAAATTCACATACTGTCCTTGGCACAGGTCCCCTTCGGTGAAGTAAAGTCAGTGGTTGAGTGGCTGAAGATCACGGGGGAGGTTGGTCATCCAGATCTCGAGCACCCAAAGCGGCGGATCACAGGACTGGCCTGCACTCAGAGTGAAGTGAGTGGGGCCCGTTTCTGGGGCTTCTTCAAGAAGTTGTGTGGTGAACCTACTCGGTTCTTCCAGCACTGCTTTGTGCACAATCTGTGCCCGCTCATCTTCATTGCTGCCAGTGGGAAGAACTTAACCCCCCCTGAGCTGCCTGCAGCTGAGCGGGAGGCCCTCCTAAAACTGTGTGACATCGCTCTGTGCCAGGCGGTGGAGGCCCTGGGTGTTTCCATGGTGATTGGGGTTGGAAAGGTGGCTGAGCAGCGGGCGAGGCGAGCTCTGTCGGCAGCAGGTGTCAACGTGCGAGTCGAGGGCATCATGCATCCGTCGCCAAGGAACCCACTCGCCAATAAGGGCTGGGAGGAGGTCGCCAAAGCCAAGCTGGCAGAACTCGGTGTCTTATCGCTGCTAAACAACAAGTGAGCGAATCAAGCTTTTTCCCTTTATCGGTAGCAGCAAGGATATGAGGAGATTGATTGAGAGAGCATGACCTCATTGATGCTTTAATGTGCTGTTGGTACAGAGTCTCATTTCTCTAAGCAGCTCCATGGAGAGCCTGTAATACACTAATGCCTTCCACATCTGCAGCCATCACTCCTGTTGTAAACAAATCTGCTCACAACTGCACATTCTCCTCTTCTGCAAAGATCTATCTGTTCATTTCAAGTCTTTTATTTGTCTTTTTCTTTAACACTAACAACAAGGGGATTTGGATGTACCAGGTGCTGTAGCAGAAACAGCAGCTATCCCATTCATTTGAGTAGGATTCATGTGTTTAGTCTGCAGAGGCGGAAAATGCAGAGAATGGCAGGGAAAAAAAGATAAGAACACACTATGGAGAAAAATTATTTACACACACAGTTTTTGGGAAAGTGCAACAGATTAGAATGCATTACTTGCATTTTCAGTGGCTGTTGCATGTTTGAATTTACCTTTTTAAAAGGTATTTTTTCACCAAATTGAACATCTATCAGTCTTACTATATACATCATACAGACAACATCATGCATGTTGCCAAAAAAAAAATCCATTAAAGTCCTCAGGAAGAAAATGAGCAAAATGTTTCCACTGTAGCTTATGGATGTCATGTAGTGAATGACATATTCTGATATGACAAAACTATTTAGTAAACATGCAGTTATAAGTATTGTTTATGCTGGACTACTGTACAAGACTATTTTTTGCAATCTTTTTTAAAAATGTATTTTAAATTGTCATTTATGTTTGGACTGTATTTCATTTGTTTACACATTGATTTTTATCCCCAATATTACTCCAATTTCTTAAACACTCAGAATAAAGAAACCTGAAATGTCTTTCTGCCTCTGTGCTTCAAAAATAAAAGCTAACTGACCACTTAAGTTAACATATAGCATATTAGCTGCTGATAGGCAATTAGTTTAAAAAATATCCTGTCATGAGTTGAAGTGTTGGATAAGTGGAAATAGTCATCTGTTTGTGGAAACAGGAAACGAGCCTTTTGACATGTCACAGCGGAAAATCTGTCACACTGTCTTGGCTGACTGGGACACTTGAATAGAGCAGAGCCATCGTTAATGTGATTAACTGCGAGCGCTCTGCTTTAGTGACAAGTCAAATGGTAGCTGTGTAAAGGCTGAGACAAAACGAGCGGAGTCCTTTCAAAGTTGCTTCAGTCAGCAGCTACAAAAGCTTCAATCACATTTTCCACCAAAGCAGCATAAAGAGCTGACTGTCCCCTGGCAATAAGAAAGATCCAGGAGGAGTCATAGCCATCTAAAGCAATACCTCTTATATCCTTCACAACACAAGCAACAAATACTACTCATGCCATTAAAAGAAACAGTTCCGACCGTCAAAATCTGGCTGTGATATAACCAGTACGTTATATCAGGAAAAAGAGAGACTCCCACAGTATAATATGACTTGACTGCCCTAATGTCTGAGCTCACACATAGAGGTGCCTAAGCTGTAGTGTGGATCTTTACACTGCTTACATTAAGTGAACACAGTAAAGTGTAAAGGGAGGGCTGAGGACAGGGAGGCAGAAGATGTGTACGATGATAACGAAGATTAAAGAGGGTGACAAAAGTGGAAAATTAATGTTCCTCACTCTCTTATCTGAGTTACATTCCTATTTTTAGACTTAGATCCAATCTATGGCTATTTCATCCAATAGAGGCACATTTATTTAATATTTTTTATTTTACTTAATTATATCTTCTTTTATTCAGAAAATGTTCCTCTCTATTTGAAAGGTCCTTATTTGTGATACTGTTTCAACATCAAACAGAATCGTCTGTATGTGAATGTACATGGTGATATAATCTATACAGGAAAAAAGTTCAAATAATTCAAAATGAGCATTGAGAAAACATGCTCTATGTATAATTTTCTTTAGCTCAATAAAGAAACATAATGAATGAAATCAAATCTAAAACTCGAAAAGCACCACAGAAATCCGTCCAGACAATAGTGTCACCAAATTGCACACTGGAAGGATTACGTTGAAAGCATTTTAAGATTACGCTGGTGAGATTAGCTTCTCTTAGGTGGAGAGTGCAGTGCTGGCTTCAGCCTCAGTGTGTTTTTTGTTTGTTTGTTTGTTTTTTTTGTTTTGTTTGTTGTGTTTCATTGTATTTATTAGTTTGTCATCTCTTCTGCCAACTCAAAGTTAAGACAATACA
>JAOWBC010000710.1:6093773-6110152 GCA_028566105.1 Hypoplectrus providencianus | reverse complement strand
TTTTGTTTTGTTTGTTGTGTTTCATTG
Organism: Hypoplectrus providencianus; assembly: GCA_028566105.1. NCBI lineage: Eukaryota > Metazoa > Chordata > Actinopteri > Perciformes > Serranidae > Hypoplectrus > Hypoplectrus providencianus. The sequence goes on along the minus strand of JAOWBC010000710.1, from coordinate 6,110,125 downwards.
TATTTATTAGTTTGTCATCTCTTCTGCCAACTCAAAGTTAAGACAATACAGAACATCATTTAGACAATGAAAGTTAACAACACTATGTTTTAGACTGTTGGTGTGAGCTTTTTTATTTGTTTTTCTTTTTTCTTCTACACAGAACATCAATTCAAATTTTTAGAAAAAAATTTGGCAACATGTTTTCACAAAACAAAACGAGACCAGTGGCCATGACATATATTATCCACTAGATGGCGCCAGTTAGTGAAGGCAATATGGTCACTGATGCAATATAAATTTGCAAGATAAATTTCAGATGGTGTTCTGGATCACCGATCAACACCAAAATCTAATCACCTGTTCCTTGTACTAATACACACAGTGTCTATAAAATTTCTTCCAAATCCCTCACTTATTTTTGAGTTATTTTGTACATAAACAAACAAACACATAAACTTGCAGTGAAAACATAACACAGTGAGCTGCTTCTGTTAATGAAAATATTGTCCCCTCCGTCTGGCATCAGAGAAACTGATCACAATATGAAGCTTCAGTATTCAGTCTTAATACACTGATGTAAAAGTGTAGTTTTAAAATGGTCCGCCCTGCTTATCTTCAGGGTTCAGTCTTTGATTTCAGAGACCACCTCTGCTTTCTGAAATGTGTGTTTGTGCTGAAACTACACTGCCATCAAGTGTTGACAAGTGGGACCACAGTTACTTACACAATCACAGACAGTTTGAGAATAAAAAATTGCAATTATATGTGTAGGCTAAATCATAATCACATTAATTTAACGGCTAGTTTCGCCTTACACACTGCTTTTATCAGTATTATGCAAAAATAAAAGTAGAAAATGTGCACAATATAATTTCTGACACACATTGGAGAGTTTGCATCACATGGTGAATGTCTGTAGTTAGACTGCTGTTTAGTGCCTCCCTCTGCTTCCAGAAGAGTTGGTTCACTGAAGGTTGTTATGAAGAGAAATATTCAGCCTTCAGCACAGTGCCCCCCTTTCCTCCCCTCCGCTGCCACTACTGAGAATCGTCATGAGCGGTAACTAGCAGCAGCAGATCCTGTATCCTATAACTGCATCCTATAATGGGAGTTGAAGTCCACAGTGCTGCTTTGCCTTGTGATGAGCTGTATGCTTGTGAACTGCATCTCCCATGAACCAGGCAGCATCACTTGGGGGTCCACATGGTCCAGGAGATGTTGTGAAAGTCCTGCACCTGACAGGATTGCTCATCACTTTCTACAGATTGATCCAGGGGTCAGCCCTTCATGAGGTAGCAGAAAAGACTTCATCAGCGGAAAAAGGTAAGAAAACATTAAGAGCTCTCAGTGGATTAATTTGTTAATTAAGGTATAGTAACATTACATGTTCTTAGATTGCAATGATACTAATTGTAAGAACTTAAAAAGACTTAACAAAGAGCAAGATGAATATGTTAACTTGTAAATAACAAAAACAGGATTGGAATGATCATTTGAATTGGTTTTAATTTAAATATAATAATATGTAATTACAATTAAAGGACACATATGAGAGTACTTAATCCCTGCTTTTATAGCTAATTGTAAATTCATCTTATTTTAAGCCTGAAAATCACTAACACTGTTTCAACACTGGACTATACAGCAGAGCTAATACTTGGATAAGATTTTTGTTTTAGGAGCAAAAGCTGTGTTTCAATATGTTTTCCCTGTGAGTTATACTCTATAGGTGATCATTTTGATGTTAAATATGTGCTGCTAGATGAGCTTGCTGTTTGTAAACATATTGTATAGCCATAGGCGGCCGCTGTTATGAACACGCTGCATTCCTGATCTGACTCTGCTATCGCCTTTCATCAGCTGTCCTCCTCCAGACTGAAACTGGAGCTCATTTCACTTATGTTTTCTTCCTAAACCATGCAGCTTCCTATTACCATGGATAAACAGCCCACGGTGGTGTTTCGAAATGTGGGGCAAGTGTACTTCCCTCAGACCAGAGTGGAGTGCCACTACAGCCTGACCTCTGAGCACCACTGGAGCAGCAGTGACTGGATAGGGATTTTTGAGGTAGATTGACCCACTTTAGCCCCCTGCATCCATCCACACTGAACATTTAAACTAAATAAATATGCGGGCCATGATGGAGATTCATGTTTTAATGATCTGTGGTTTAAAATGTGTTCGGTGTGATGTTACAGATGGGCTGCACATCAGCCAAACAGTACTACACATATACATGGGCTCTTGTTCCTGAAGGCTACACTGAGGGAACCAGTGTCAACTGCTGTGCAGTTTTCCAGGGTAAGACTTCAATCAGACACTCACAAACATATTACACACAGGATTATTTATTAGATATTCTTGATATTCCTACTTTAAAAAGTAACACCAGGCTGAAATGCAGCTTCACTGCTCTGGCTGGTTGAAAGTTGCACCTCTGATCCCACAGCATCACTGATGGTTGTGAGGTCAGACGGGTGCTGTGTAGTAACTGCAGCCATGTCCAGTGGTGCTGATATTTCCTGGAGTACAAGGTGACATCACAGCAGCTAGATTAACCCAGGCGGTAACCTTTGGGGCTGGAGAAGGAAATCAACGTGGGAGTGCCAGAAACTGTAGTTCCTTGAATGGCCACTTGGCGCTGGCTCAAAAGCGAGTCAGTCCCTTTAGACCACTATGTTAAGGTTAAGTTTTTACAGGAGAGATAAACATGTTTACAGTCTGGTGCAAAAATGCTTTGGTCTCTTCTGAAGTCTAGATGCCTACAGTTATGCATAAATGTAGACATGAGTGGCAGATAGGGGCCGTTGCAGATGGCAACCTACAGGGGACATCACCAGAAAATCACCAGTTTTAAATATTATATGGTTTATTGTAATGTGATAGTTGCATGTGCAAGTCCCTGAGTACCTGTGTATGTTTGTCCACCTGTCTCCAGTCATCAGTCATACTAATGAAACAATCAGCTTAATGCCTTTTGTACATATTTATGACTGAAGGTTAAGGGACCTGTCATGATTGCTGTTTCATTAAGACGTTGATTGCAACAACCTGGAAGGCAGCCGCAGAATGCAGAAATAACTACATTATGGTGTCCGTGCATAAAAAGTTTCAATTCACACTTTGTCAGATGTGAACAGCAAACAACTTTTAAAATGTTTGTTTTCTGAATGGAGTTTGGTTTGATCAGGGCTATGCTATCAGATAGAGATTCCCAAAGCCTGGCAGAGATCCAACCTCTACTGAGTGAATACAAAACAACAATTTGCGTTATTTATATCATATATCATAGAGTTTTATTCATCACAATTGGTCACCTCATGTAATATAATTTATATCATATGTCTCCTTGACACAGCCTCATACCTGCCCCGCCCCAGTGCTGTGGAGTATCAGTTCATATATGTGGATAAAATGGGAAAGGCGTGTGCTCGTAGTCGTCCATTCACTTTTCGTTCTCCCAAACCATTGGACGAGCTGGAGACTCTGAAGGAGGAACGAGACGAGGAGGACGGAGAGGAGGACCTACTCCTCGTCATCCCCAAGGCTCAGCTGCTGCAGGTGGAAATAAACGAAAAACTTCACTGCTGATAATAACTGCAGCAGCTTTTGATGTAACTATAAATCAAGTGAGTAAAACGAACTAGACCATTTGCATGTCCCTGTCTCTGATCAGAGTCGGCTGGAGGAGAGCCTAAAGAAACAGGCAGACATACAGCAGGCTATGGACGTGGCAAAAGAAGAGATGGAGACGGAGAAGGAGAACAGCAGAAAAGCAAAGGAGGAGTGGGAGGTTGAGCGAGAAGCCATGAAGGAGGAGATCTCAGAGCTGAGAGACAACTTGAGACTCAACTGTGAGATGATGAAGAAGATGGAGGGAAAACACAAGGTACAGACAGAAAAATCAGTATTTCATACTAACTTAAAGCAGGTATTAATCCATACAGGTAAATAATCTAAAATCATTTTCATTTTTGGAAAGAATGTGAAATACAGTCAGGAAAATCTGACATCTGAACTGAATAACCTCATGGCTGAAAAAGCTGAGAGCGAGCAGCGAATCAGAGACCTGGAGGAGGACATCAAGCTCCTGAATGAGCGGGAGAAGGAGGAGAACGGGGACCTGGAAAGGCGAGTGTTTCACACCACGCTAGCCTCAACATTTGTCCTCATTTTTCTTGATCTATGATCTTGGGCCTATAACTGACCTTTTGTTTCACAGACTGAAAGAGAGAGTGAAGAAAATGTCAAACCAAATGAAACATGATGAGGAAAAGAAAAAGAGTCTTCAGGTAACTGGACATGTCATGAAGGCAATAAGATATCAAATCAGTTCTTTGGACTAAAGTAGGATATTTAGTAATATCTCCAAGCCAGCCATAATATGATATGATGATTTAACTTAGAGGACTGCAGACAATTATATCAACTCACCAAAAGCAACTATGTTACGATTTTATTGCTTCTTTGAGACATAAAAACAAACAAAAAGAACCTTTCTCTTTAAGAGAATAGGTAAATGTTCTGCCTGGAAGTACATGTTAGGAACCACTTCGATTGAATGGTGATTTAAAAAATAAAGATGGTGGTATGTTTTAATGGTCTTCCTTAGTGTATATATCTATATTTTACACAGTATAAATGGCAGAAATCAGCTCCCAGGGTTATTTTTGAAATGGTGTTAGCTGTATATTTTATTTGTATTTATTCTTCATTTATTATGCCAGCTATTGACCACGATTGAACACATATTTCTGAGGTTTATTTTGCTGTCTATTTTTTGTTTTAATTCATCCACTTTTTCAATTTTAATTCATGGACTTGACTATTGAATTGTATAAGAAGGTAAATATTCTTCAAAGTATTTGCTTAAGATAATAATATTTTAAGTACCTTTGCATAGTTGTATAAATGCATAAGTATTCATTTAGGCATAATCCATATTTAAAAAAATCTATATATACTATATTGGTGGTTAAACAGGGATATTTCAACTCTAAAATAACATTCAGGCTCTAATGTTTTGATTCTGCACCTCTGCACTCTGCATATTGGATTATTAATCATTAATTTGATACATCAATCAAGATAATGTGTTGTTACACATATATAGCCTATATAACATTTTTATAAGATGAATATATAAATATATACTAACACATCCTTCCCTCCTGTGTGTGTGCAGGCGGAGAAGGAGGCCGCTCTGGTGGAGGTGCGAGGGCTGCAGGAGCGTCTGGAGGCCAGTGAGCATGTAACAGAGAGCCTGCGCAGGGAGCTGAGGGAGCTGGGCACCCGTCAGGGCCACACCCACACCGAGCTGCATCAGGCCCGGCTGCAGGTGGCCCAGCTCACCCTGCACCTGTCTGAGGAGAACCTGGTCCTCAGGGAGGAGCGGGCCAACTGGGCTCTGGAGAGGGAGGCTTACAAACATGCAGCAGAAGTGAGGACACAAAACACACACACACACACACACAGCTTCAGCTTGTTCATCTGATTTTGTTTAACTTTTTTTTTTTTTTTATGTAGACAGATGCAATTAAGTTACAAGAGCTGAGCTGTGAGGTGCAGAGGAAGGAGGAGTGGCTGCAGGAGGAGAGGACGGAGAGGGAGAAACTGGAAGTGGAGCTCGGCTGTGAGAGAGACTGCAATCGAGTAAGTGCATCAAAGTCCATGGCAGTCATTATTATTCAGCACAAACACACCGGGCTCTAAATATAACTGCTCGTGTGCCACAAATCTGCATCATCAGTCGCTCGGGTTACATTTTGGGAACTGCAGTGCGATGCCAGAGTTCTGCGTAGTTCTTTTATTACTCACAAGTGGGCACAAATAGAAAATCTTCCATCAAGTTCCATCAACAGCAAGTAAACATTTCTTCACGCTGTCATGCGGTCGGCGAGGACAGGCCAGGTCAGACCTGTGGGTGCTCAGACGGTCTGAGTGTGATGCTGCTGCCCCCTGTAGGTGCTGCTGAGTGAGTCCAAGCGGGAGCTGCAGGAGCTGAGGGCCAGTCTGAGGAGAGCCCAGAAAGAGAGAGAGGAGCAGCAGGTGGACAAGCAGGCAAGGACTCAGCTGACCGTCCAATTATATTACTAAATAAGATACATGAGTTATAGGCTTGAACATGATTTCATTTGTTCAGCTTGGTCATGCTTTTTTTCAAGCATCTATTCGACAGAACTAACTAAGTACATTTCCTATGTTCAGTGTGAGGTACATTTAATAAAAGTATATTTCTTTTTTGGCAACATCAAGTCTAGCTGCCAAATGAATACTGAACGTTTTAAAGCAATTACTCTCTGACATAGGTATTCATTAAGTGTTGAAACAGTGGGTCTACTAAAAACCAACAGTTTATGTATGTATTTCAATGTAGTGCTTCTACTCCACTACAATTCAGTCTTACTTTTATTGTTCTACATTTAATTTATTGATTAATTGTACAAAATATAGGGAAAGAAAAGATTTAAAAGCTGCAACATTATTTTGAACAGGTCATTCTGTATATTCTGTATATTTAATAATCTATTTCATGAACTCAACAGAATATAAAGGACGATAACATTATAGCTATTGACAACCACTCAGTTTACTTTTAGTTGTTTTTCCTTGTCTTCTTCCTCCTATTTTTCTTCATCTCTTCCTCAAATCTGTGGTTTTGAAACTTTCAGGACCTGATGAGCTACATCCGTCAGTTAGAGCAGAGGTTGGGAATTGTGCCAGAAACAAAATCAAATGGAGAATTTTCCACATGCTTCTGTGAGTAAAGAAGTCATGTTGTACACAGCAACATTTCACTGCACTGAAAAGAGTACCACAGTTAAAATACTGATTTTAAACAGCCCCTGGCTCGTCCTCTGAGGAAGACGAGGAGCCGTCCCACAGATCCATCTGTTCGCCTCTCTTCCTGTCCCCTCACCTGGAACGGCCCAGCAGAGCTGAGCCCGTGGTTGCTGAGACACACGTCCAAAGCAAAGAAGACACACCAGCCTCTGCCACGCAGGTGTGTCGTCCTATTCACACACACGCCAAACAAAGCTTAGCACCACCTGCATGGGAGTGAACAGAGAGGGCAAATATTTGACTCGTTTCCCGGCTCATCCTGTGAAGCTCTGCTCCAGCTCCATTGTTCAACACCGGTTTAATGCTGACAAGTGGAAAGAATCCATGACGATATATTTACTCTGACAGGGGTCGGTTTGGATGAGGAGACATGGAAACAAAGACTTTCAAACTGGAACACCAACGTTGTAGATTCACAGAGAAACACAGGTGGTTTAAAGGGGTCAAACATTTATTTTTCCTTAATTCCTGAAGAATGGATAGCATCTAAACTGGATAAAAATTATATTTTGACAACATTCTCAATTATGTTTTAAGGTGAAAATATCTTTTCTTATGGTATAAAGCATGTGGGCCATGTTTTTGAACCGTCGCAGCTTTATTTATGCAGAAGAACTACTTGGTTAGGTTTACTAGAAGAAAATACAGTAAAATAGGTCAACATCAAAGTCTGGTTTCACAGCAGACACCAACAGCAGCCTCCAGAGTGAGAAGGCTGCAATGACCCAGCCTTCAAGCCCCACTTCGACCTTAAGTGAACTTTGGTTAGAGATATAAAATATGTTTTCTTTGGTGCTTAATAGACAAGCAGTTTTGTTGTATTTGAATGTTATATAATGAGATTTTATGGTGATTTCTTATCTCTCAAAATCTATTATTGCCTTGATTATTTTGAACATACCCTTTTATCCCAGTATCCACAACCAACACACTAAAGGTAAAAGTAAGGATTTTAGACTAGAGACAAGCCCATTTTGCTCCCTTATTACCAAAAGTCTTCTAACAAGATGAAAGAGGTGAATATTTAAATGATATGTAAATGCTTTCAAACAAACAGGATCAGTTTGGAGCTCTCTTGTCTGTGTGTAGTTATGCCTGCTTAAAATGCAGAGAGCCCTTCATGCGCAGTGTTTTATTACCTCCACCAAGGAGGTTATTAAACTTTAAGAGTGGATGTGAATCACAGGCGGATACATAAATTATTTTTCACTTTCATTAGCATTGTCAGACAGGGCACGGCCTTGGTGGAGGTCTGCGCTCTCTAAGTGTCATTCTAGCTTTGAAACGTGACTGAGATTGAATTTGAAGACGTACTGTACGTCTAAGAAATGAATCAGACGTTAAGTTTCTAAACTGCTGCTTCTGTGTGTTGGCCCAGGATGTGACGAGGCAGCCCTGCACCACGCTGAAGGAGAGCAGCCGCCTACCAGAGCTCGTCTGCCCCGTCCTGAGGTGACTCTTCTGGCCTTCTGCCAGACACACAGTCCACACCCCGTGCTCCTCCTCCATGCTCGCCATCACCTCTCCTAAAATATGATGCCATGACTTCATGCGCTCTCTGCTTCCTGGCAGACTGGTTTCTGTTTTTAAAAAAGCCGTCGTTCCACTTACAGGGCACCGTCTGTTCACTGGAGAGTAAAAATAAAAGTGTAAATGATCTGGTTATAATGTAAAGAGTAGCAGCAACGAGAAAACAAGTCCAAGCAGTAGATCAGCAGGAGTCACAACAGTGGATTTATAACTTTTTATATATATATATATATATACCAACAGTATTGTTTGTTTTGTATCCTTTGCACTTTCTATCAAACTCCCTCTTTCCTTTCTCTGCAGTGAGCTGGCTGACTCCCCCATGTGGTAACAGACAGACGGACGGACGGCGAGTTGCTTGTTTTCCACAGCGATGCAAGTTCATGCAGGTCATAAGAAAACCTTTGGGATTATTCTGTCTTCGAATCCTCGCTGTTCATGTAGAAAATGGCGTTGCAAAGGTCATATTTATATGAGTGAAAACAACAGCACAGTTTGTAAGTCTTAAGCGTCCAGAACTGTATGTGTTAGAATGCCCTCGTGGTTAGGGATGAATAAAGCCATCTCTTAGAGTTTAATATGCAGATACATAAAGATATATTTGGCTTTATTTGCAGATGTTATCCCTGGATAACAAATGCAACTCTAGTTATTTTTAGCTGATTGAAATACATGTTGCAACTGTTCTGGGAAACCGTACTAGCTTGGACTTGATACATCTTGTTTTGGTGCTATATCAGCCCTGTGCGACCTCTGCATGTGAGTGTGAACCCTGAAACCGTGTCAAAAGTGTGGGCGTGTGTGTAACAGACAAGTGTGAAATGTACTGCTGCAGCCTGTTATTTGCAGCCTGAGGTTGAAAGAAGTTAATTTATTATGCATTTGTTTATTGATCTAAACTTCTGTTGGAGAGATGATGCTCTGTAATAAAACATGATAGTAAATACATGTTGATGACTATGTGTGTATTGTTCACTTCCATCCAAGATATTCAGTGTTAAAGTGGCAAAGAAGACAACTGGACGCCGAGAGGTGTCAGAACAAAAAGCGCCTTTATCAAAATACATGAAGGACAATAACAAATAACAAATAAGCAAACAACAAGCAACACATAAGCAAAAAACTCAAAATGTAAAACAAGTACAGATCAGCCCAGTCTTTGTATTTCTCTGTGTGTGTGTGTGTGTGTGTGTGTGTGTGTGTGTGTGTGTGTGTGTGTGTGTGTGTGTGTGTGTCAGAGCTATTTTAGTCTAAATCTAATTGAAATCATGAGTTATCTGAATCCCTGAACATGAACACAAGTTATTTGCACACTAAAAAAAAAGATTGTGTTTAGCAAAGGACATCAGTTAAAAAAACAACAATCGCAAAATGTAACAAAGATAAGATGTTTCCAGCTTCAAACGCCATTTGAGATCATCAAATGTTTTCTATCACACAATACAAAGTGATTATACATTATTTTACATCAATGACCTTAATAGAGTTTTTATGAATGAATGTTGCTTTGTTTGTTTTAATCCAAATGTAATGTAACGTCTTTGGTCTTTAAAAAAATTTTGCTTACTCACATGCTTATATAGAGAGCTTTTTGACCTTTTCCATGGCTTATGTATTGCACCAACTCAAATTCAAGAAAAGAACTCAGTTTAAGAAATCAATAGAGAAAATATAAAAAACAGGAAACATTTTATTATGTAATATCATAGTTATGTGATATTTAAATACTATAACATAATATGTTGAATTGACTGACAATGTGCAAAAATATTGACGGGGTGCTTCTCTGTGTGAGTGTGTGTGTATCCTTTCATACCACATATGGATATTTAACGGTCTACAAACATAATTATGGCATTATTGTTGATTATTTAACACATTTATGTAGTCGATGGCTTTTCATCTGGTGCTCGAGACCTGTTTCATCTGTTTACACAGACACTGTTTCAGAGCTGCTGGTGCGCTGCCGTTATGGTCATGTGCCATCTGTTTCCTGCTGAGTCTGCTTTTAAATGTCTCCACATATGATCAGAAACATGAAGTCCTCTATCAGACACTAGCTCCATCTCAGAGTACATCACAGAAACATTGCAGCTGATCTGCAGTGTCTGGTTCCATGAAGAACAATGTGCTGACGGAAAAAGTTTCCCTTACAACTACTGAAGTGACACTCCCATTGTCTCCAGTACACATATAATAACTATTTATACATCTTGTATTAAAAAAAAAGTTGTATAGTCTCAATGAAAAAACAAATTATAATTATTTATTTTACAAAATCCATGTATTACATCACTCATAAGATACAGCACACATGAACACACATTATTTGAAACTTGCACTTCAATAGGTAAAGCTTTTGTTTAGTTGTTGATTTTGGTGGACGGTTGCAGCCTCAGGTATTGATCTTGTGATTCTTGGTCAGCTTGCATCCCCGTCAGTGTCCCACTGGTTTTGTCAGTGCAACTTTCACTGCTAATTCCTGATGTATGTATTTGTTTGGCTGTGTTGTGAACAGAGTTGTTCTCATACTGTACATGCCTGCGTAGAACATGCACTACTGGAGGATTCCACTAGAGGGCGCCTCACAGGAGTCAGACTGTATAGAAGTACTGGATTTACAGGATATAAACAGAATGGAAAAACGCGGTAATACTCTCTGAGACCAAGGCAGAAGAAGTTACAGCAGTGCCACTGCTACTACAGACTATTTATGTGCGGATTTCATCTTACAGACATGTTTCGTTCATTTCTGATGACCTGCACCACCAACACTCCATACGGATGAGGAGAGGCGAGGCAGCCATCATGTGCATGTGAGCGTGTCGTTAACAGCAGCTGTACTTCTGAACAAATAGTTCCTGCGTCCATCAGTGTGCTCATGAGCATGTTGGTCCTAAATTGATGTGTGGTCAGACGCATTTTTGGCACATTTCTATCTTGAGTCAGTAGAAAGTGATTGTGCCATTGGCTAAAGAGACACCTGGTCTAAAGTTAACAGCGCAGTATTTCTCATTGAAATAGCAATGTGCCACTGCACCTGGCTCTTTAAGGGAATCGGAGAGGATTCTCTGATTGGTTAAACTCATGTTAATCCAAAAACACAACCATTAATATTTAGGAGACTTAATACAACCTTCCTTGCACCTTTCTGTATGTCATATTATGCACTGCTTAACTAGAAAAAAAAAAAAAACGACTTGCCCCATGCACTTTAGACATGTGCTATAAATCATTTAAATATGGTTCTAGGTTTCTTACTAAAACATCTATTTTATGTGCATTTTTAAGATGCGAAAAATGGGACTTCTGCATTAATGCTCACTGTGGGTTATGGCAGTAATGGCGGAGACACCACATGTCTACATCACACTGTGTGTTACTGGTAAATGCTCTCAGTTACACACATGAACACACATGCACACATACACACCTGAGGTTTTCTGTGAGTAAACTTCGTATAATGATTAAGTCCGTTTGGATTCTTTGCTTACAAAATTAAAATATTATGGCTTACGTGTACCTGGCTGCTGTTGTTGGTAAACAACTTCATTATTTTATTATCCCTACTCCTTGGTGGAAGAAGATTTTTTTTGTCCTAGATGGAGGCATTATGTCGGAGCATTCACACCACCACAACACTGGTCAGTTCAGTATTTTAAGAATTAAAATACTGAATTGACAAGTGAAATGTGGCCCTGATGGAATCAACCTGAGATCATGTGATGACATTAAATCTACCCTGCAGATTCGTAAGTCTGAGAATTTAGTATTTTTGTTGAGACGTGGAGATAAGCCTGCTGCATTTGTTTTACATCATTTGTTAGAGTCACAAGCACCAGAGTTAAATAAAAGTCTTCCTTATCCTATTCTGGATGTTTTTCCCGTCAGAGATTTTCCTACTTGTCACATTTTGAGTTTGAGTCCTGCTCATGACCTGCTTTCTCTTTGCTATTGCTCTCTTTCCTATCTTTCCTATTGCTTTTTACTGTGTCCAGTAACACGGAAATGTATACAATAAAAAAAAAGGATTTAAAAAAAATCACATGTCCATTCAAATGTGAGCAGGACTGAGTGAAAAATATACCAAAAAAGCAACACAGAGTCCCACAAATAGGCATAAAAACAGAAATGTGTACATGCTTAGAAAAAAAACATACAATAAAAAAATAAGTCGCTTATCTCTGAATAGTAATAAAAGGAATTCTGAGAAGACATTTGCGGCAAATGGACACCACATAGAGTTCTGTTGTTGCAATGTTTTTCTTTAAACCATCAATTTTATACAAAGCATAGCCCTTATAGATAGCTGAGGAGTGCATTTTCTTCTGTCCACCACCTCTCGTTCCTCTTTGGGTGGACGAAACACTTTGAAATATCTTTTTCTTTTTTTTTTTTTTACAGTCATTTTGGCACAGTGATTTTTCATGGTGCTCTCCTCGACCCACTGACTTCTAGTGCTTTTTGCTTTTCCCACTCATTGCTTCCTACAGTATACTGAATCCAACATATTTTCCTTTCAGTCAACATGTAGTGCAGTATATGTACATATGTGCTGGATGCAACACCGCTGTTTTTAAGAGCCTAATTCTGAGGTTTCTGGGAGGAGATATTGCTGAGTGAGGGCTCAGTGATCTGAAGTAAGGAAGCAGCAGCATCGTGTCTCTCTCACTGTGTTTTCCCAGTCACGCCTTTCTTTTGCACGCTCGCTGCCGCCTCCCCCGACAGCTCCCCGTCACTGTCCGCCCCTCGCTCTTTCTCTTCGTCCCAGTAGTCGTCCTCTTCCTCCTCCTCTTCCTCCTCAACGGCAGACTCGTCGGTGGCCTTCTCCTCTTGCTTGATGGCTTGAATGGCAGGCGGCGCGGCCGCGGCGCTGTCCCCAGAGTCACTGCTGTCCTCAAAGGCCTCGGGGTTCTCAAGCATCTCCCTGATCAGTGGAGGCATGGGGCCGGGGATCTCCGTCTTCAGTGTGATGGCTCTTTCTGCACCTACAGGCACACAGATACATAACAGCACTTTTATTAATGGATATGGATGTCCATGTTTCACCTTTTAAAGAAATGACTTACTGAAAGAAACATAGAAATAGAACAACTACAAGAGGAATCCAGATGACAACAAAGGCCTAACGACTACAAAGCAATGCAAAGCTACTAAAGTAAAGTCTAGGGTGGGGGACCTCTTACAGGTTTGTGCTCAAGGGCCCATTGTCTCTTAATCCATTCATGCTAATTGACAGTTTTTCCCACTGGAACAAAAGAAAACAAAGCCTCTTTGTGCTCCTATATGCAGATGATGGTATCTTCTCTCTGATAACTACTTTCATGTGCATGGTTCCTAGGATACAATAACATTAACTGATTTTCATTTTCAACCAATCAGCTCTTGTAAAACATATAATCTCTGTTTAATTGTGCTATATTATTTTTTGTGTGTGCCAACTTTAAGTACTTTACAGTTTTTTATCCTGTTTTTTTTTAAACTCACTATTGGACTTTTTATCAGTAGTATTGGTATGTAAATCCTCAGCTAACCTTTGGTGCTGATTCCTCGGAGGTCTGTGACTTTCATCAGCATGCGTGGAAACATGTGAGGCTTGTTTGGGCGTCTGCGGCGGGTGTAGATCTTCAGAGCCTCTAGCAGGGGCTCCTGCAGCTTGTCTACCTTCTGTGGCTCCTCCAGATCCATACGGTCTGAACAAACGATGGAAACAGACAAAGAATTGTTACAAAACTGGCATAATGAGTGAGTTAATCACAGAACAATGAGACAAAGCAACATTTGCAAAGGCTGTGTGGATGCTAAAAGACAGAAAACTTTGAGAAAGACTTTACCTCCGCAGATGAGGCAGATGGCACTGAGTAAGCCTGTCTCTGTGTCGTCCATCTCCAAAGGCAGCAGTTGACCAGCGAAGGCAAACACCAGGTCTGTGAGCGGGCCAAAGCCAGCGTTATGCATCTGGGTCCTGTTGAGGGTCAGGCCATCTGAGAAAGTCATTGTGTCCTGTTCTGGGGTGTAGCGAGTGCATATCCTCAGCATCTGAGAACAGGAAGAAAGACAGAAAGGATTAAAAAGTGAGAATGAAATAAAGTCCCAAAGAAATTCATCACTGTTTTTCAGAATCAATGACAAGTTAAGCAGCGTGACATATGAGAAAGCATTAGGGAGGTGGAAGGGGAGTTGGTTAAAAAGGAGGAGTAAAAGGAGCATGTGATTGGTACCAGGATGTCCAGACATGCAGATTTGAGGAGGGTGATCTGGTCAGCGATGGTGAGCGTAGTGAAGCCTGGTAGCCGCTTGGCAAACTCCACAATCTTTATTATGCACTTAGTGGACAGCTCACTGAACTTATCCCACAGGCCCAAGTCCAGCTGTACTCTGTGGTCAGCACTTGAATTCTGAGAGAGAGAAAGAGGGACAGTTTTGTCTGTGTGGCTGCGCATACAGTGTTCGTTCAAAGCGGTGAGCTATTTCTTGAGTGGAGTGTTTAGGGGTGAATGTGATTACGCATTTAAAAACAAACTCACTGTGGTGTATTTTCCTAGTTGGCACAGAGATGGAAAGGTCTCTTGGTGAGCTTTGCTGACTTTGTTCACCAGCTCCTCCAGCTCTCCACTCAGCTCGTAGTTCTCTGGCAGCACCACCTCCTCCTTCACATCCTTCTTCTTCTTGTTCCTGTCATTGCGCACCGCTGTTGAAAACACGAGGTGACACACTTAGAAAGCCAATTCTTTCCATGAGGATTTTCCTGACAGTCATGGTATGTTAAAGCAAAATTATGTAGGACAAGATCGTCTTCTCACCTTCTTTGGACATGCCGACTTCAAAGCACTTCTGCAGCCGACAGTACTGGCAGCGGTTGCGGGTAACCTTGTTGATCTGACAGTTCTTATCTCGGTGGCAGGTATACACCATGTTCTTTTGGATACTGCGCCGAAAGAAGCCCTGAAACCGGTAAAAGAAAATGTGTTGCAAATGGATTCATCACAGAAAAATGCTATAAAAAAGTCACAGAAAAAAAAAACTGAGTAATGCTCAATATTTATGGCCAACAGCATAACAATGCCAGTGTGTCAGTCTGCTGGCCCACTGCTTTGGTCTGGACTGAAATATGTATCTCAATAGATACAAGAAAGATTGCAATTATTATTTTTATCTAGGTCACTCTGTGTGGAATGCAACTAGCTGTTACAAACTCAAACCATATTACAAGTCACACTGAAGCAGAACTGGACCATCCAAAATGTGATTCAATAAAAAGTTTCTTCAATTTACCAAACATTGATTTTCATCAGACATGTTTCCCTGAATATCTTTCTTTCTGAGTTTCAGAGTTCAGTTTGTTGGACTTTCACACAAACTTTCCCAGTTAGGACCTCATCTTTCCTATTATTCCGGAAGATGTGTGGTGTTGTTTTTTAGCTTACTAGTAAATGTTAGCATGCTAGCATGTTACATTAAGACAGACAACATGATAATTTCATTAATATACCAGCATGTGATGTTATTGTGAGGATGTTAGCCTGCTGTTAGCATGTGGCTCAAAGCACTGCTGTACTCTAAGGTCAGGTCACAGAGCTGCTAATATGCTAACAGACTTTAGTTGATTCTTAAGCAGTTTTATAAAATAAGGTTTGACATGCTCAGGGGTGATGCAAAATACAAATGAGTAGCCTTATGACACAGGACTTGAGTGGCTACTGTCTTCTTTCACTTCTCTAAACTGTGAACATCAGTTTATTAGTCAGAACCTCTGTGAAATATTCTCATGTTAAATCCACAAACCCAATTTTACTTAATCTAGATGCAGTCATGACTTGCCAGTGACATGCAGCACAGTGCTTGGCCCTGTTACATAAAGTGCAGTATTAGTGAGGACCCACTAGAGGGCAGCTCAGCAGAAGCAGAGCAGCAATGCTGCGCTAACATCTGTCAGCTCCAGTTGAACTTCAGGTTTATCAGTGGACATCAGCTGCTCACTGCATACATGTCCTTTA
>JAOWBC010000710.1:6058656-6083939 GCA_028566105.1 Hypoplectrus providencianus | reverse complement strand
ACACACACACACACACACACACACACACACACACACACACACACACACACACACACACACACACACACACTCACAGAGGAGAGAAAGCTTGTGTCAAAAAGACACAGAGGCCAAAATGCTCTCAGGAATTTAGAGTCTCAGTGTCCAACAGTGCATGTTCACTGAAAAAGCAAACTTTTATTCACTGTCCAATGGGAGCCTGCAGACATGCACTGTGGAGCTGTTTCATGAAGAAAACAAGTCTAAATGTTGACATGGACCATTAACACAGTGATCAATGTCAACGGCTCAGTGGAACATTTCAAAATGTGGGGAAAGAGGTTTTCATGTGCTTGATTATTATCACTAGATAAATGGCTGCGTCAAGATGTTAACCATGATACTGTTAATCTTTCTTTTTGTCTTGCAGAAAACATCCAAAATGTACAGTATTAGTGATTTTATCAGAGTTCTCTCAGCTAATTAATTTACCATTAGAATAAATGGTGGAGAACAAAGTTAGTCAGCAATGCACGAAAATAGTGCTGCTGCGTCAACACTGTAATTATTATTTAATATTATTTAATATTGATAAAATTGACAGTTTTCTCAGTAAATTTTTTCAAATGATTATTTGGATTTTAAGATTTTAAAAAAAGGAAGAAAAATGCCTTACGCAGTCCTCAGGATCCCACAGTAACGGCTTTAAACATTTTTTTTCATCCGGCTTTATTAAAAATGGGGATTTTCAGAGTATATGTTCATTGTGATCTGTTGAGTGACTTTGAATAATTATTTTTTATTATAAGCAGCAAGGTTTCCAGTCCACCAGCTGAGCCTCATGTTAAACAGACACTGGTTGATCTAATTCCTGTGCTGATGTGTTTGATACAGAATTAAACACCTTTTTGCATGTTGCTGTCCATTAATGTAAAGAAAGGAGCTGAATCAAACCAGAGGACATCTTTTGGTTCACTGCAGAAACCCCATGCAAACATCACAGCTACAGAAAAAAAAAGGAACTAAACCAACTTTTATATAAAGAGCAGATGATTAATGAACATTTGTGGACATTTGTCTGTCAGGCTGGCCTCTGGCGAAGCTCCTTAGCGAGTTGAAACAGGCCCTGCTGTGGTGTTTGTCATCCTGACTGCTCATCCATCATCATTAGTGAGCACTGAGGACCTGACACCGCCTGATGCCCTGGTATCTAAATAATTACTGCAGATAAATAGACTCAAGGTGCTCAGTGGGGACATCCTGCACAGAGAAGATATTCTGAGCGTAAAATCTGTTTTGCTCAGCTCGGTGACACATACGAATAGACCTCAGCGAGTCAGTTTCTATTGATAGATAGAGTCAATGTTTGATTTTCCGAGCCACAAAGCCAAGTGTAATGTGAAAGTGGACTCCATGACAATAACAAAAGGTCCGCTTATTATTTTTGCCAGATAAAGTATATTTTTCCTCATTTATCTCTGCGGTGCTTGGCTGTGTGACTGCTGATGTCTGGGGTTTTTTTGTGTATCTTAATACCTGATGCAATCTGTGCCTTGGCTGCTCATGTCTGGTGAAAAGTTGTCAGAAGAACGTGTAGTTTTCATTCTTACAGTCATGTTTTCCTCTGAAGAATATTGCTTAAATAATTGTAGCTTTTGTCAATTGCAATAATGCCAACAAAATCAAAACTAGATGAACTAAAAAAAAAAATGCAATGTGGTGAAATCTTTATTTATCTTTTGTAATCTGTTTCTAACTTTGTGTTTTTGTCTCTGTGGCCAAATCCCACCCATGTGATTTCAAGGCCCATTTGCCTCCAATCTGTCAGTGCTGTTTCTGTTTGGACGTTGTTGTTTTCTGGACACGTCCACAAGGGTCAGGTCCCGAATTGTTTAAAAGAGCTGTCAATCATGTGAAGTCATTCATAAAGAAAACAAACACGATGATGTATAAATATGCACTCCCCGACTCACTCAGTCACTCTCACAAAGCGCACTGAGCGCATAAACAAACAAGAAGCAGGGTGAGAATGGGTACATAGAATCGAAAGGAATCTGACTCTTCCTGTGGAGAGAGCTCTATGATAACAAAACCAGGACTCTGATAAGAACACACACACACTCACACAGCTGCTCTGTTCCAGTCTGATGGACAGGATGGAGTACTCACACTGAATGCTGCTGGTCCCGGCCCAGGCAAAGGGGTCCAGGCCGGAGAAGTAAGGGGCGGCCTTGCTGAGCATGCAGGATCCTTGTCCGGGCACATCAAAGAGGGGCCGCGGGGCCAGCCCCAGAGCCTCCATACAGTCAAACATGCTGCTCTCAAATCACAGCAAACACAACTGCTACAGCCTTTTGTTCTGCAGCCGGGCTGAGAGAAAGTGGCTGTAAAAAAGTGAGAAAGAGCTTCCTGTGACTGAGAGTAACTCAATGCCCTGCTTGGTCCAGGTGTTCCCTGTCTCTCTGTCTCCTGCTGCCCCCTCACTGCCTGTCCTGTCTCTTCCAGAATAAATCTCCTGGATGGACCCTTCTTTCCTTCCTTATTTCTGCTGTACAGCCAAAACTTCTTCCGCCCTCTGTGCTCTGAGATCACTTGCCCGCCTGCCTGTTTTGACCTGGCTGCTTTAACTGCTCCCCTCTCGCCGGCTCTCTGGGCCTCTCACACTCCAACACAGACTCAGGCAACTATCCGCATGCTCGCTCAGCACAGAGAAAAAGGAGGTGGGGTCGGGGCAGGAGGAGAGGGAGGGACACGGTGCCTGAGGGGGTGTGTACCTGCTCTCTGATTGGTCATGCATCAAAGTTTCTCTCCTTCCCCCTTTTCTCCTTCAAGTTTTCCAACTCGCCTCTTCATATTTCATATTCTGCAAATGAAAACAAACACTCCCCTCCCCGCCTGCCTCCACTCGCTCTTTTTTGCATTAATTCCCTCATTGTTTAGGCCACAGCAGGGAGCATTCGCCTCTCTAACAAACAGCACAGCTCCGCAACCTTCAGCAAAAAAAAACAAAAAACAACCTCCACCACACAGACTCTGTTTGGGGCGAGTACAAAAGGCGCTGAGAGAGAGGCAATTCACTGAGAGTGTCATTTACTCATTTTCTCAGCTTTCACTGTAAATGGATGCTCTCCTGTGGTTTCTCTGCGGTACAGTACGATTAAAGAGGGAACACACCTGCATGCACACACACATACACCCAGTCACTGCAATTTCATCAAATAAAAACATGCTTCTTGGGTTTTGTGTTGCAAATTTGCAGTGATATATATTTCTTAGCATTCCCCTAGGGTACAGTCCAGTACAAAACAGGAACTGAAAAAAGGAATTAATCAAATAAAATAAATTTGACAGTGACACTTTGTTTTATTCAGTTGTGTTGAGTCTAACCCTAACTTACAAAGTTATTCAAAATAACAAATAATACAGTATTTGTTATTTGCTTATAGTTGTACATTTACATGCTTTTGTACTGTAGACACATTTCCAGTCAATTCCTCTCACAGTTAGAGAGACATAGATGCTCCTGAACAGTCTGGTCAGAAAGGAAAAGTTTCCATTGTATGTTTCAGAGACACACTGATGTGACCCAGTGTCTGAATGAGACACACTGAGACTTTAACTAACATCAAAACCATCTGCCTCAGTATTACTGAATGTGTGTGGGTATTTGTCTCTCACACTGCATCCTCCTTCACTTCTGCCATCGCTGCAGGCGGCTGAGCGTAGCACAAGTCGATTGTGATTAGAAAAGCAAAACAGGCTGGGGTGTTTTGTCCCCTGGTAGCTGAATGATAACGGCTGAGGCCACAGTGCTAACACAGCACTGTGGACATAGGCCTGGCTATCTAAGAATACCTGGGAGACAGTGGGTTGTGTCCCGTTTGAGTCCAAGGAATGTGAAAGTGAAACATTATTAACTCTTTTCTAGTCCTTTCCTAAACCTAACCAAGCAACAACAAAGTTTGATTTGCAGGGAAGTGCCGCCAAACTAAAAGTTAAATATCATCTAACTATTCACAGGACATTGCAGCCCAGAACACCCTCAGTCCTGTGACTCCTGTGACATGTGACCTATGATGCGAATAACTGCTCAGAAACACATGAACACACATCTTGTTATTACAGTGTTTCTTCAGAGTAAGGGGTCCTGGCAAAGTTTTGGATTATGACTGGGTTTTAGTGGTTCAGAACAGTGAGATTATCTGTGGTTTGCAAAACTGTGTAATGCCAACATTTTATTCTCACTGGAAACTGAATGAAACACAAGACAAAGACTTTATTCAAAAATGAAACATTTCTCCTGCTTAGGATGGAAATTAAGCCCTAATCGAGTTGAAAGCTGCGGGAAGCTTGAAGTCTGATCAGCTTCGGTCCATGCATTATTCCTTCTCTTCTCTTACAGTCATCCACGTCTCTCTGGTGCAGTTTTTATTCCTCTCTCCAAGCTTCTCTATCTCTTTCCATGTGGTCTTGGCATTTGCGGATATCTAATTCAATTCCCTCAATTCACTCCAAAATGGATTCGGTTATCTTCTCTCCTGGAGCTTATTGGATAGTTCAGTCACACTGAAGTGGGACGCGGCTGCAGGCGAACCAGCACGCTGGCCCGGAGTCTGGATAGTTTGTATACGAGACAGCCTCACCCTCCTCCCCGCTCCTCCTCCCCTTCCTTCCCTCGTTCAAGAGGGATGAACTCTGGAAGAAACCCCCACTGGGGCTCTAACACCCCCTTCACACACACACACACACATACTGACTTTTTCCAAATTGTCCTGCCTGTGGCTTCGTATGCTCCATACTACCCTGCTATGTTACAGTTCTGTATTTTCTTTGTTTTTCTCTTGTTGTTTGTTTATATTTCTCCCAAACCCCTCAATCCATGTCTTTATTTTTTTTCTTATTATTTGGAGGACAACAGCTTGCACGCTTTCTGGAGTCTGCACTTTTCTATTCAACTCCCAGCTCCTCTTGTGGCTACTTTCCCCCCTCTCTTCTTGGTCTTAGAGTGGGGTTTTTACCTGTCTTTCATCACCATGGCCGGGCAGCACACACACACACACACACACACACACACACACACACACACACACACACACACACACACACACACACACACACATACACACACTACAATGACACACTGCAGGGAGCAGAGCAGCACAGTATCAGCCTGCTGAGCTCTCTCCACACCTTGAGACAATTACCCTCCCCGCCTCACACACAGCACCCTGCCCCCTGTTGCTGCTTTGAGGAAAGAGACACGCAAATACCAGGGTGGATGTGGAGGAAACTCACTTTCTTTCACTTTTAACAAACTCCCGCTAGTTTAGCTGGGCCGCTCGGAGCCCTCTGCCTTTCTCACACACATACACACAATTTGTAAGAGGAGTCGCATTACAGCTATTCATCCTGTCGTCATGTCTGACACAAACACACAGAGCTGAACAATGGCCTCTCTCTCTCTCTCTGTCTCTGTCTCTCTCTCGGCCTATCTCTCCGTCTCTTTCTCCAGCAGCAGCTCCTCCAGCTCGGCTGCAGATATTTGCACAAAGTCTCACTGCGGTCATCAGCGAGCGCACAAATATAGTCACATATGTGAGTCAAGGAGTGCAAGACTGCTGGTTTGTGATATTCATGGGTGTTGGAATGTGCAGCCTACAGAGTGGCAGTGGAAATCTCTCTCTCTGTGTGTGTGTGTGTGTGTGTGTGTGTGTGTGTGTGTGTGTGTGTGTGTGTGTTTGGACGCACGGGCAATTATGTGTGTATGTGCTTAAACAGAGTGCCTGTGATGAAAGACACAAAGAAAAACACACAAGCCTCGCTCTGTGCCTTTAGGTTCAAGTTACTAATATCACACACACACACACACACGCACACACACACGCACACACACACACACACACACACACTCAAAACATTACAGAGAACAAGATGTGACTAGTACAGAAATGACGAAAGGACATTGTGTTCATTGTGGAAAAAAACACTTCTTTTCCTCCTGATCAACACATTTAGATTCCTCCTTTTTCATAACTAAAAAAAAACAAAACAGTTTGGATCTGGACAGATTTTCATCCTGATGTCAAGAATGACGAAAATACATTTTCCCTAAAAACATCCAGCTGAAATCCAGAGATGGTATCATGTTTTCACACCAGTTCCAGGAAGCACTGGAAGCTGAAAGCGTTCCTCGTGCTCTAATACTTATTCCCAGCTCCCTCTGCTATTAGGACGAGCGGAGAGAACTTACTGTATGATTGAATACACAGCAGGGAGCTTTTGATGTGGATATCCGCTAATTTCAAGTCCAGGGATGTTTTGAGTTTCATCTCATTAGGGAACAAAGTCCAGTCTTCCCTCGCACTGATTAGGACCTGGTTTGAATTAATTTGCAAATCCCACTTAAACTTCCAAAGTAATTTTGTTCACTTTGCAATAATGACAGATAAGCATTGTATCATAGCTTTATTTGAGGGGAAAGAATAGGCTCCTTATTTGCATGGTTAGTCTTCCTCATTCAAAATAATCGGTGCTAAAAACCTGTGCTGGCTTACCACCACAGAAAAGTTTCGGTTTACACAAGGGATGTCACATTTCCATCCCTCCTCCCTTCCTTTTACAAAGTATCCCACATGAGTCACACATGCACACGTGCACACACACACACATACAAAGCGTCGCTTGTCTTACTACACTTTATGACAGAATTTTCGATAACTGTGTCAGATTGAGATTTACTACACCTGATAGATTTCCGTCATGTGTGACCACCCGTATTGTCATCAATCCTGACTGACAGAATGTGGCCCCTCATAGTTTGTCTCTGTACGCCTGTACGCACATAAACGTCCCCGAGGCGACATGTCACACATGTAATGACACTGTGAGTGCTGCGAGCTGCTCTCAGGGCCTGAGTCTCCAGATAAACAGATATCAGCTGCTCACTGAACATGTTATCTGTGCGTACACACACACACACACACACACACTGATTGACAGGAGTATTCAGCATGTATTTAAGTGTTTGATGTGTGCACTTCACTGTCTATAATATGGACATAACATAGGGATTAATATGTCTGCAAGCTAATACACCTGATTGTAGATATTATTTCAACATAATCACAGCAGCCAAGAGTTATGCACGAATGTAAACACACATAAGTTTAAGTTGCATCAGTTTCTGCTACCATTTACCGTACTCTGAAACTGCACCGTACAGGAAGTCAAGAACATTTTATACAAAATTAGGATTTACTGTCAAACAAGAACATTTTATCAAAATTCTACATTTCGTTGTTCTTCTCTCTTTGTTACAGATGTTGAATATTTCCTATAGGAAAGTGGAAACAAAGCAAACTGTGATTTAGACTGACAAAACTTGTAACAGAATGAGTTTTACTGGAGCAGAATACACATCATTTATCTAATCACTGGGAGTTTCAGTCAGATAAACGCAGTCACATCTACTGAATGTGTTTTTAAACTTTCTTCCTCCGGGAGGAATCAATTTATTGTAACTGCTATTTCATTGTTTTGTATTTATGTACCTTTTTTAATTGTAAAGAAATGTTAATTTATCACATGCTATCTACATTTAATTTATATTTGTTTTACTTTATTTGCCCTTAAAAATTGTTATTATTACTATATTGGTCTCTCTTAAATTAATACACAGCTTTAAATTGTTGCGGTCAGCTTTATAATTTAGTTTTAATGCAGATTTAATTAAATAGTGCTGTGATGCTGTAATGTCTGGGTAAAATCATAAAACACTAAGAAGCAAAGAGAGGCAAAGGGAAACAACTACAGACAGAATGAAGGTTTTTTGTATACTAGAGCAGGTCCTCACTCCTCAGAGCAACTTTATTTTCAAAGCACACAGTTGTCTTGCGTGACTCTCCAGCGTCTCCCTGTGAAGAGCAACAGCGCCCCCTGTGACTCAGAAAGCTCTCAACCCAAAAACAAGCTGAAATCAAATACTCTTTCATCTGCCAAAAGCCTGATCCTCCTGTTAGGGAAATTCACATTTCTCTGTTCTAATTATGATTTGAAAGATTTAGACTGAAAGGAAAGCAGAAACACACCAGGGACCATGTTACGTTTGCTGTTTTTTCCAGCCTGCCCTCTCTGCCATTTGCCTGGTTTACCACATGGAAAACTTCTCTTCTCTTCTCTCTCCTCCCCTCTTCTCAATGCATGATTTCAAGCCTGATTCGAGCCTCAAATCGGCCCTGAAGACACAAATTGTGGCGATTCCCCACTGTTTTACACAAAACAGTGCTGTCAGGACACGGCATCTGGCACACTGTCTTTGTCATGTGCGAGGGTGTGGGATCAGGATTTCTTGCCTCCTGATTCAGCCTTGGATCAGTTTGTACCCTCATAATAATATTGGACACAATAGCTGAGACAAATTTATTGAAACCTTCCACCCTTTTCTCAAAACACACAGCCAAGTCTTCAAACAAGAAATTACAAAACCTCTGAAACCTCTTCAACAGCAGAATCAAACAATCCCCACAAAACCATTTGATCTGTGCACAAAATCAAACAGGGCTTTCATATCACACACACAGCCAGCCAATGTATAAACACGACTCATCGGGTCATCAAGTTTTTATGCTGGATCAGGCCGGGCGACTTTGTTCAAATCACAGCCGATATTTATTGCCATTTCTCAGCACAACTGCAAACAGTGTTTAAGTGAGTGAGAATAAGTTCAGAGTCTTGCCAGAAAAATGAAGGTTCAGGGCACCGAGGTTCAGAGAAAGAGGGTTAAGTGTTTTAACAGTTGTGAATAACTGTAACACACTAGGCA
This sequence comes from Hypoplectrus providencianus, assembly GCA_028566105.1. Classification (NCBI taxonomy): domain Eukaryota; kingdom Metazoa; phylum Chordata; class Actinopteri; order Perciformes; family Serranidae; genus Hypoplectrus; species Hypoplectrus providencianus. Next base: position 6,075,139 of record JAOWBC010000710.1, on the reverse strand, counting down.
ATCAGAGTTAAATGTGACCTCATTGTTTGAGCCGTACTCGGGGATTCTTTCAGTTTAGATCTTTGTGCTTCTCCTCGAGTGCTGATGTGAGTTCAAGTCAGACAAGCCAAGAACCGGCGTCACACAAGTCACTTCCAAACAGCTCACTCAGAATTTCCTTTTGATGAAATACTGAATTATTATATATATACATTTTTTTGTAAAAGCACATTTCAGCTTTATATGCACATTATGTGGTATTTTTGAGAGATTTCTGACTTTTTAAAATTATTTCTCAAGTGATAGAAAATGTGTGTATTTGGGGTCTCTAAGGGTTAAAAGACTAGACTGAATGACTAGAAGAGACAGAAATAGTAAATAAATGTTCCAGCGTGTGTTCGGCGGTTCATGCCAGTCCAGCCCCACCTTGGCCTCAGACAAACACACAAACAATAAATGATGTTTGTTACTCACACAATGCAGCCATCTCTTTGGGCAGGTCTGCCCCAAACCGGCCGAAGAGGTGGCTACTGGCCAGCAGGTCGAAGGGGGAGTGGCTCCGCATGGAGTTAAATGTGAACGGGTACATGGCTCGAGGGAAGCCGGTCATGTGACGCACTTGATGCTCCCTGTTGGCAGCCATTGTGGAAAGTGCTGCTGGTGGTTCAGGTGATATCTCTCTGACTGTTTCCTCTTCCTGCTTAGTCTTCGTCAGGGCCCTGCGGTCAGTTTGATGTCCGCTGCTGCCATTCAGCCCCTCTCAGCTGCTGGCTGCTCTGCCGTCAGGCGGCAGGGAGGTGAGAGGGATGCTGACGACGGAGGAAGAGAGACCAGGACCAGGTCCAAACTCTGTGGGACAGGAGGGGAGAGAAGGATGAGTGAGTTAGATAGTGGAACTAAAAAACAAGTCACCTAGAGCCAACTCAATTACAACAAATCATACAAAAACATCAGTAACAATACCTGAAATATAGTGATATGAGAAATAAAAAACAACACAGAAGTAAAAGAAGTAAAAGACAGCGCTTCAGAAACAGAAACACTTCTCTTCAGCTTTTTGTCTGTCTTCAAAGTGGTGCAATGATTTCAGGCAACGCCATATGATTTCAATCAGCAGAACTGTATTATAAAGGGTCTCTCTGTTCCCTCTGCCAGCCTGACTCTGGCCAGCCTGCTTGAGAACAGCCAGCCACAACATGGGTACAATTAACCCTTTACGACAACAGACACTCATGACCCACTCCCTCTCCCTGTGCACCAGCACCAGAACCGCTCCGGGGAGCACACACACCGGTCCGTGACGATCGTTGTGATGTCTCACCTCTCCTGTCTCTGAGGACACACGTAATGGCTCTGTGGCCGTGTCAATGAGCTCCCCTCTAGCTTCTCTATGGCTCTCATCCCCCTCAGTGATTTCATGAGTGGGTGGAGCTTAACTCTCTGTGGTGGAGCGGTGGTAAATACAGCCCGGCCAAAGAATGTCTTGTTGTTTTGGGCCTGCTTCGGCATGGGAATCAAACACCCAGGGTGGGTGAGAGACAGAGGGAGAGTTATGGATTTACAAATGTCCATCATCAAGAAAAAATGTGCAGATTCAACAAAGCTACATATGGAGAGGAACTGTCTGTCTTTTAAAACAGAATGAGTTGACAAATCCCTGTCACTATATTAGACTTTTTCTGACAGACTCAGATGTCTCTCACAGATTCTAGTAGTTCCTGTTAAACTAAAGTATTTACAGATACATCAGTCACATTTGCATCTTGTGCCTTGAGGCCTGGCAGGTAATGCAACACTTACAGACACCAACTGCCATAATATTTAACAGAAGAAGAAGAAAAATGGGCAATGCAGGGGGTATAGTTGTACATGGTGAAAGACATTTCCTATTATCTTCAGAAAAATGGCAGCTTAGGAGCTGCCTTTGTCCAGTGGTAATGTTTTTGCTTATAGACAAAAAAAAAACCCCACAGTGCAATGTTCTTGCTTTCAATAATTTACCCTCGCTGTTTTGTCTTGCGGTGGGAAATTGCTGGTCCAGTTTTCCCTGAATGCAGGTTAATGCTCCATTCATACATGACCCCTTGGAGGAAATATTCCACCACGTTTCAGGGACAGACTTCATGTGTAGAAGCGGCTTAACTCAGGTGCTGAAATACAAGTACAGTATACATGTATACTGTACACTGTAGGGTCGCCCTAAACCTGTAAACTGTTCCACATGTGGAGGTTAAACTAGAGTCCAGAGCAGAGCCCCTTAACAGGACAGAGACATGCTAACACATTCGGACATGCATGGTCACACCACTGCTAACCCTCTTAATTTGATAAATTCAACACTGTTCAAACTTAAAGGGACAATACACTCACGTGAGAAAGACGAACTCTAGTGGTCTAGTGGTGTATCCATGCAGGTTATGGTTTTATTTGTTCAGGTTTTCGAACACAATACAGACATGAACAGCGCCACCTTAAACTTATGAAGCAAGATATTTAGGTGGTGACTTGACTCACCGTTTGAGCCAGTGATAATGCCATCAGGTAGACTAAAGATATATTACTTCAGGTAGCCTAATAACGACTATTTGCCTCATTATGATCAATAATCAATTATAAATCTTGGCAGACTGTCTATAGAATGATATTGTTCACGGATTCTCAGTGTTATGTTGTGGGATGAGTCATTGTTCCTGGTGTAGATGTCCTTTTAACCTTCCCCCAATCTGCCCCCATTTTTTCTTCAGAAATCAGGACATTTTAGACCTTAAATGGAGTACATATTAATATATAAGACAAATACACGTCTTTGACAGGACAAGCCTTGTTATTAACATAGTAAATGAGCAGTCGTCATTAGGTTTAGGCAACAAAACTACTTGTTTAGGGTTAGGAAAAAAGTACAGGGTTAAGAATATAAAAACAACTTCTGTGCATAACTTCCACCAGTAATGATATAATAAAGTTTCCAGTTTATTAGATAACCATGCACTGCAGTTAAGAAAGCTTTGATTGAAAGTGTTTTATGGAGGTGTTGATTGGACTCGTTGGTTGCATTTCGTGGTGCTGTTGACTTGTATTGTATCACACAGAGGGGAGTTTCCAGTATTTAGTCTACCCTCACTGATATAAATGGTGTGCAGAGAATATTCCTACTCACCAGGCTTCTGTGCTACGATTGTTAGACTAAGGTTCTTCTTCATCCTTTGTTGTTGCAGCAGCTACCTCTTCCCAAACTCACATACACATATTACACATTCACGCACAATCGCCCAAAAAGTCAGTGCAGCGACTGTTGTTTTTAAAGTAATTTTTCCCATATTGACATATTTTCTGTAACTGCTTGGCTCTGCTGTGGTTTTTCTTCACTGCGAGGGCCAGTTAGGGAGAGTCCCTCGAACTATTTTCACAAAGAACTTTTGTGTTTGACAGTCAGAAAACGTCAAACACAGGTTGGACAAAGTGTGGAACGATTAAAAAAAAAAGTGATTACATATGTGGTGTGGAATGGCAACATTTTGCAAAAACATACGCATTCACATGCCTCTCTAAAAGCCGAACGCAGAAACATACAAGCACGGACATGCAGGCTGCTGAAGTGAACATACACAGATGTTCTGTGACTTTAATCATGTTCATGGGCAAGTAATCAGTGGAAAACACACGGCGTTCACACATGCTGAAGCACCATTGAAAGCTGCAATTGACCTTGAAGAATGAAGGAGTAAATACAGGACAGAGGATCCCTCCACAGATGAGCTTTAGAGTCGTTTGACTTCAAGTTGACTCTTTAACCAATCACATTCAAAGACTGAAATCATCAAGTATGAAAGCCAGATGTATCAAAAGGATCGGGAAGAAGAAAAAATAAAGTGTCGAAAGCTTAAAAAAAAAAAAAAAAAAAAAAAAAAAGAAATGGAAAAATGATAGAGGGAAAGAGAGGAAAAGAAAGGGAGGGCAAGAACATAGGAGGGAGTTTCAAGCATCTGGCAGGCCATGTGTAAGAAGTGAACAGAGTCCTATTAATTAGAGCCATACTGGAAACTGGATTAATAAGAGAAAGATTGGACTGTGGTAAAGCAGCATGGGAGGAGGGAGGGAAAAAAAAAAAAAAAACGGGCCGATTGGTTGCAGAAAACATACATTAAAAAAAAAGCAACGGTTTTATTTCCACTAATAAACTATGAAATAATGTGCGTCTATGTCAAGGAATGGTTTCTCTCTCTCTAATGAGTAACACCCCCTCTCTCTCTCTCTCTCTCACACACACACACACACACAAACACACATACACACTACACACACCCTCCAGGGGGAATACACCTTGGGTAGGGCAACAAAAGCAGTGCTGTGTCTCTGGGCCTCCTGGCCTCAATGCTGCTTTTATGAGACCTGGCTGGATCAGGTCAGACTGGGTCACCTGGTCCTGGTCCTGCTGACACACACACACACACACACACACACACACACACACACACACACACACACACACACACACACACATAACGGATGCTCCCTTTTTCCCAGACTATGAGGATTAAAAACAGCTTTAGTGCAAAAAGCGTTGGGGCTTTCCACCTCTCCGTCTTTTCCAACAAGCCACTACATACCGTCAACTTTGTTTGTTTTCACATAACCTCCATCAAACCACGCTTTGAGGAGCTACCTCATTGTGTTCGGCGCGTTGCTGCAGATGTTGTAAACATTGTTCAGCTGTAAACAATCCAAATGACAAAAACAATTTTTTTGAAAAGCATGTTTTTTAAGTGCTTATTAGGAGCATCATCTGGACCTAGTTACTCTGGGTGTAAATGTTACTAAACTTTATGGTTTTTCCAACCCGACTCAGCTCCAAGTCATATTTATGAAGCTACACACACACACACACACACACACACACACACAGGAGGTCATTACAAAGCTTCACACCAAGCTGGTTGTCCTTTAAATGTGAAAACGACCTGTGTCCAGACTGTCGCTTCAGGAGGTCGCCCAATCAAATTTGCAACATGCAAGCTGCATGATATCGTTTGTCCTCGCTCACTTTGACACGTTTAACTAATCAAAACAAACGGCACCTTGAACCGCTGCATGCCAGAGCCCTGCACCGCTCACACTTTGTGAGAGGTGACACTGCAACCGTTTGTAAAATTTCTCCAGGCTGTTACCATAAAAATCTGTGGTCTCAACATCTGGGCAGGTCTGGGACAGACGGGGGGACATTCATTGTTGTGTTTCAGCTGATAACACCTCTGTTCTTTCCTCCCCAGTCAATCACTTATTGTTCTTTTTATTAAAACATTATGGAAATATGATTCAAATGCCATCCCCACACCCCCCACCTCCCCGAGGCCCCCAGTGTTAAATGTGTGATTGCGGCCCTGCCTGTGCTCTGTGATCATCTTTACTGTGTTCTCAATCAGCTTAACCAATTATTTTGTAGCTCTCATTTCACACATATTTGCTTTTCTATTAACACAACTGACAGGCACAAAATAATAATTTGTTTTTGTCTAATAAATGGCACTTGATTTATGGAAGCGCCTAACAAAATCCATATGAATACAATTTATGAAAAACACACCCATTATTCTGCAGTTGGTAACATCAAAATGTTTGACTTTTCCTGTTCGAAGCAGCAAAAAGTTGACTTCTTAACTTCATTGCAACACATAAGGAAATACTTAAAATGATGGCCGTTCACAGCTTTGTGTTTGTCTTCGATCCATCAATCTTTAGTGTATTAAAAACGTTGGTTTCCTGTCCCAGTGTCCTGTTGATGTGGAGATAATGTGCTGTGGCTTTTTCAGGGAAATGGATGACATGAGAATTACAGCTAATCTTCAGTTTTACAGTATAATGAGTCCACTTTAACAGCTGAGAAATGTGTGGTAACAGGAAGTTTGTGTGTCTTTCTGTGTCTGCTAGTGAATAAAAAACAGCTTCAGTCAAATTGTTCAGAAAAAGGAGCGCAATCTGGCCGTGCGGGTCATAAAAGAAATATACACATTGCTGTGAAAGATCAGGGCATCACGCAAACATGAAAGAATTGCAAGAAAAACAAACCACGTAATTTAAAAAGCATTTCAAGCCACGCTGAATAAAGCTTAAAGAACTACAAGTTTTCTTAGTGAGTTGCACTGGATTTTGACCAAGTGTTTTATAGAGCAGGTAACTGAATCCATCTGAACGGACTAATAGCTCAGAGTTTCCTGCCCTGTTCTCCCTGTTTGGACAGGCTTTACAGTGAAAGCAACAGAACAGCTGTATTACTAGTGAACTCTTGCATGGTGGCCATCAGTACTTCTGCACATGTTAGCACGCACCAGCCTGTTTTGACTTTTCTTTCACTTTGTAAACCCTCTGTGGCTCTCTTTATTTCTTCTGGCATCACACTCAATCGTCTCTTGATTGCCCTTAACTTGTTTTTCACCTCAGTCGTGAGGTCCCCCATCATACCACTTACTTTACCTCTGCAATCAACAATTTTTATTTCCGTTTCGTAGCCAGTTTGGGAACTCGTAACTGTATGGTCACTTCTATATCATACCTTTACATTTGTATGGTGCCCCAAGAAAATGTTTGTCTAAGAAATGAAAGGGTGAATCTTAAAGCATTAGCTTATACCTAAACGACATGACCCTCAAAAACAACATATAAGACATTTTATATTTTTCTATTGTTATGTAACAATTTCACAATCTCAGTTTTAAATGCATGACAGTGGTTGAGGTTGAGAAACATAACTACTTGGTTAGGTTTAGGAAAACATCATGCCTTGGGTTGAAATAGTCTGACAGCATAATAAAGTCATATACAGCCTCATTCCAAGAAGGTGTAACAAGATTTGGAAACCACTTGTAAAATTAATGATTGCTAAAAAAACAAATTGTTTTTCTGAATACACACGTTGAATTCTTGATTTGTTGTTATTTACACGTTTCAGTGGTTTTGGAATTAGGGTTGAAAGGTAACCTATGTTACGTTTCCTTAGTTGGTAAGTTGAGTTTCGTTGAACACGGCATGAGCAGGGTAAAAGTCTTCGGACTTGGTTGACCTTCATCCTGTGCCCTTCCTTGGCTGCCATATTAATGACTTGACCGTAATAAGCTGGATGCACAGATGACCTGTAGTATTCTCCTGAAGAAGGTCTGATACTGTTCATTTTTCTATTCCGCTGAAACCAGTTAAGTAACTCCAAACTACCGGAGGGTAAAAATGCTCTTCACATCACATAATGATGCCCTTTATTTTGTGCAGTCATGTGATTGATTTGTTTTCAGTGTAAGCATGTCCAAATGATTAAACGATGATGAATTTTGTGTGTTCACCCCAGTGAGAGTGTGAACACTTATTATACACACAAAAAAATCCTGTTTTCTGAAATTAAACATACTTTGATCTTTGGGACTGGAAAGAGACCACATAAACTAGGAGGACTCCTGTCAGTAAGTAGAAATTCAAAAACAAGTTTTCGCTTCCCAACTATTTAGTCATCTTTGTGTTTCAAACATCCCGCTTGTGGGTTTAAGCCAGAACAACGTGAGTCAGCTGGAAAACAGGCAGATATTCAACGGTAAAGTGCTACAGTTTCTCTTTCTTAATATGTGAGGTGCTTAAGCTTTGCCTATCTGCTCTTTTTCTCTCGTTTTATTCTGAAATCCATTTCCTATTGTCAGAGAATAACTGAACACATTCTTGGAACTGTTGTTGACACAGAGAAAAAGTAGAAAGTTCATGGTTTTGTTCAGCTTTTGGATGTTTCTATGGAGATATGGAGAGATAACAGGAAAGAAATCAAGAGGAGAACTCAAGTACAATTGCTGCTTTTAAAGCCACAGAGTTGCTGTGTATACCACTGAGCCACAGCGTAAACTAAAAGGCAGAATCCAAGTGGATATGAAGCCTAAAAACTCCCCAAAAACAGCCAAATGCAAGGAGAGACATGACTTCAGCAGGGACAATTAGCTGTAAACCATAAAACCACAATCAAATCTGCCTTATTCTGAGAGAATTCAGCCAGGGATGATCTGTGCCGAACACACCAAGTAGAAAATGCACATACTGACACACAGAAACCATTACGAAGGGGAAAATACACAGGCACCATCACCCACAAACAACATAATTAGATTTTCCAACAAATACCCGAACTATATTTTATGTCAAACTGACACGTAAAAATGTCTTATGAGGAATACAAATATTGTTGGGCCGTAAACCATCAGTGTGTGACAGCCATCTTATGGCCGCAAAATGTTTCTGGCTGTGGCAAACACATATTTTCATTTTATGCGAGCCATTATGTTGTTAGCTTAGTCAAGAATGTACACACAGACATATATATTAGGCCTCAGGACAACATTTGATATGTGTTTTCCAGGCGTCATTACTCAGAAACATCTTTCAGAATGATTGCCAGACATTTTATTATGGAAACGACTTCCAGCTAACAGGATCTGATTTCCCCGGCCTTGATTTGCCTTTAAAGGCTAAAAAAAATGAATGAAGTTGGAGGGGGATGTAGTTGATTATCCATTTGGTCCATTTTATTTTACAATATTAAGGAAATGGATCTATATCCTTTAGCAAGAGTTAGAAGAAAAGATGTTTCTATGTTTCCATGGAAAATACAACTGTTAATTATATATGTCATATTATTGTTTGACTGTTGGTTGGAGAAAACAAAAGATGTAGTCACAATGATGTCACCCATTGGTTTGTGGACTGCAAATTTGATGTCTCCACTGCAACATTTTGGCTTTTGCCATCTTAGACTTTTGGAGCCAGTTTGCTAGCTAGTTTGGTTAGTTCGTTTGTTGGTAGCATTTCTGTGCAACCAAAATAAAACATTTACCTTTCATGAATCGAAAACAAGCTGTGAAAGGGCCAAATGTCTAAAAAATGAAGACAGAGACAGCACAGCCAGACATCTCTGAGATAGTGATCAATCAGTCACAGGTTAGCGTCCATTTGACTCTAATGGGACCATAAATTACATAATGAACATGGTGGTGTACTGGAGAAGACATGAAACAAGCGAGTGAGACCATAAACTCATTAGGAAACAGTTTACTGAAGTAATAAATCAAGTAAGACGTAGGGTCATTTTCTCATATACTTCTATACAATCAGATATATTCTTACAACCACTAGCGTTGCCTCTTGCTGGAATTAGGAACACGAAACATGTCATTGTATGTTGTCAGTTTGAGCTCCTTGGCAAATGAATCAAGTATTGCAAATATTAGAAATGTGATTGTTAACTTGGATTAGTCTCCTTCCTTGGTTCCACTCTTTTTTTTGTTTTTTTTTTTTTTTTAAATTAAAAACACTATGCACAAAAGGGCATACTCCAGGGACAGCATTCTTCAGATCATATCCACCAAGCAGAAATAGAAGTGAATCTCATCATCAGTTGTCTGCACCTTGTTCCATCTCTATCATAAAGTGTCACTTGACTCTTTAATTTAAACGCTCCAGCATACTTGGAACAACACGGCGTGAACACTGTGTTAGCTGTGCTAATGGGAATGATGTTGATGATAGTAATGCTTCATAAAACACACAATGTTGCCATTATGTGCAGCCAACCCTGTGGGCTGCTGGAGGTCTCCAGGTCAGAGCCGGGGTCAGCCCCTGTCGCTCCGGGCTCAGCGGCCCGGGCCATGGGTCAGGCCTAATTGAGGCATTTGGTAGGCAGCTTTTCATTTAGTATTAAAGTGAAAAGTGTGTCTAAAGACTACCTAAACCCCCCGCCGCCTATGTCTCGCACTCACATTAAAAATGTGAGCCATGCCACTCCTCCACACAGAGGATTAGTGGTGTGTTTAAAGGGACTTCGGCGTGCTGATAGCGGCCCTGGGCCATGATTAAACACACTGAGAAGCTCTTTAGACACAGTCGAACACATTCAGCCCCGAATTTTGGGAAAAGTGCAGTGAAAGCAATAATGAATGTTACATGTGATTTCCAAATCTCTGAAGCCAATTGGGCACGTCAAGCCCAACCACAGCCAGTGCATGGCTCTCAAAATAACTCTGTGGACGATATGTAATTCTGCAGAACAAGAAAACATTTGTGTCTTCTGCTCTCAAAAACAAGTAGCGAATGCCCGCTTCTTTGTTTTGGAAGTTCCAAGTTTCCATTTGTGTGTAGCGAGCATGAGAGCAACCCTGTACAAAATCAAACTCAGCTGACCAGCAAAGATGGAGGGTCTTTTTTATAATGAGGAAATAAAGAAGAAAGAAGTCAGTGAGAGGCAGAGAAAAGAAAGAAATAGGGAGAGGAGCCAGACAGCCTCCTCAGCCTGAGGGGCTGTCATTCTTGAAAAGTGTAGAGAACAAAGATGAGATTGCAACGCAGTTAAAGGGCTTATATTCAACACACCCAAACAAAATCCACTTACACTCTATGTGCCCCCCATGTCTATAATGCATTACTTTTAATAATTAGAAAACACATAACTGTACATTTATTGGTACAAGCGCTCATAAAAACCCATAATGCTTTATAACAATGACCTTAAAACAAGGTCAGTAGGATCAGTGAATTATAATTATAGCTGTAATAGCTTAAACTTTTTTCTACAATGCAATATAATTACTGTTCTGCATTGTGATTTAAATATGATAACTCTATGTGATTGTTTGATTCTTCATATTAAGTAAAGACATTTTATAGGCAGATATAATACATAATATAATAATCTGGTTATTAGTCATCATCAGTGGTTGTTTGTTTTCAGTGTAGCAGAAAAAATTACTCATTTATTTGGTTAACTGGTCAAAACAGAAATGAAACACTCAAATTTAGTTACATTTTATGATGGACTTTTTCATTTGACTAATACCAAAATATAAATAGATAAATAAATGAAAGGTATTACTTAATAATTTCTACATTACCTGTAGCTGCAGAAAAGCGTTATAAGCTTTTTCTAAATGCATCATATATATTGGCTTTTAAAATGACATATTCCTTTAAAAACACCCAATGAAAACTTTTAGTACCTTATAAACACTTTGAGATGCATCTTAACAAAATAAGATTTTTATAATGACTATAACTAGTAAAATTATGGTAGAATATTGTGAAAGTTGGTGTAACATGTCATTATAATAAGCTTTTTATTGTGTTATGAAAACTTTTGAACGCTCATAAATACAATTATATAAAGCGCCATAAGCACTAAACTTGTGCATTAAGTATGTTTAGACACATGAGCATCACAAAAAGCGATCACGATGAAGCTAAAGAAAAAGATGGAGCCTAAATCGACCTTGAACGTTATATATGAGGCTGAAAACATCTAACAGAGACACAAACAGGAGCTGATGGAATAAATGGTGAAGCAAAGTAAAAACGATGCAATCAGGAGATAAAGGGAAGAGAAGTGGAGTTATATAAGGTGAGTGTGTCGCTGCTCTCAGAGTGTGATCTCTAACACACAGTGTATGCTTACACCCAGCTGTGTGTGTGCTGCTTATAGACCAGTCTGCCCATTCCTGCAGACGTGCTCATGAGCATTCCTCCGGACATTAAAGGAAAATTAATCTGGAGCAGATTTGTCAACACTTTGCTACAGCGGGGGGTTACTGGTTGCATTGCGGTGCTCAGCACAGAGTGGCATGCTCAGCAGTGTGGTGTGAGCGGAGACACGCTCAGATCAGCTGGGAAGAACAAGCGCTGGGCACATAAATATCATCTTAATCACCATCATCAATCAAGCAATGCATCCGTATTTATACATGCCGCACAGAGGATGCTATTCCACATGATTCACCCACTTTATAAAAAAGGGGTCAGTGAGTGTACTCTCTCTCTCTCTCACACACACACACACACACGCACGCGCACACACACACACGATGCAAAGCAGCAGACACACTGCAGACTGTCTTGTGATATCCGGAGTAGCTTATTTCACTGTTTCCATCCCACTTATGTAATTGTGTGGATGGAAACCTGTTTACATAAGCTTCAGGGAGCAAGTGATGAGTGACTGAGTGTGTTCGTACTCAGGTAGACCAGACCTACTCGGCCATTTGTGATGTTGATGGAGTGATCCATCAAGTCTGACAGCCAGTCTGTTGGCTGAGAGCCTGCAGGCGTAAGCAGCCAGTTTGACTGCTGCTGGAAAATGGCCCAAGATGGTCACCGAGATCACCTGTAGCACTCAGCACTGAAGTGTGCCACAGCAAAAAGCCTTTTCTAACTTCTTTTTATACTTGTGCCGCTTTTTATGGCAGGTTTAACATCCAGAACCCCCTTTGTTTTTCTGTGTAGAGGACCTTAGTGGTGATCTTTCAGCAACTGTGAATCAGAGTTTATGAAATCAGGAATAAACACAGAGATGTGCATCCATCAATTGGGCAAACAATTGAGCATATGCACACACACAGAGAGACACACACACACATCACCATTCACAAGCCTTGTTCTCCTCACATGGAGCGGCCCGGAGCACATGCAAGTGCTGATCAGCTTTCATTCCCCTCCTTAGCCTGTTTCTGTTGTTCTTCCTCCCTTGCTTGAAATCTCTGTTCTCAATTAAAGCTGTCCTCAGGAAACTCAATCTCTCCACTCGTGCTGTCCCAGAAACACACACACACACACACACACACACTCAGACACACACACGCACACACGGAAAGAGAGAGAGAGAGCAAGAGAAAGGGAGAGACAAGAGAAACACACATCTCACTCATGCTCTGACATGTCTACTTTTCTCTCTCACACAAACACACGCCGTCTGAAGAAGTTATGAGGAAAATGAGAGATCTTGAGAAACTGGGATTGAAAAGTGAACTTACCAGATGTGGGATGTGAGCGTGCACACAGTGTGGTGGTCAGTGAGGGTAAGTTACGGAGAAACGGGCTGAGAAGGAGCGTAGTAGTTGTGTTTGTCAGTCAGAAGTCCCTCTCACAGCGACGATAGAGCTCAGCCTGTTGCATTCCGCCTACCTCTCCTTTTCCCGTCTCTCTCTCTCTCTCTCTCTCTCTCTCTCTCACTAACACACACCCTCTCTCTCTCTCTCTCTCTCTCTCTCTCCCTCTCTCTCTCTCTCTCTCTCTCTCTCTCTCCTCCTGAAATCATTGTGTACTTTGATTCACAAACCCTGCCTTTGTCACGTGATCCAACACTTCAAATATACAGCACATTTTTTACCAGCCACAGAATGCCCGAAGGAAGGGAAAACAGGGTCCAGAAAGCTTAGGTTTCAACTCGCTGCCCACCCCCTCTCTTCCCCTGTCTCTCCCTCCCTCTCTCTCTCTCCCTCTCTTTCTTTGTCTCACAGTCTCTTTCTGTCTCTTTATCTCCTCTCCTCCCTCACCATACTGTCAGTCAGCGCTCTTTTGTTGGATTTCAACTCGGTGCGAGTGTTTGTTTTGCATTTCTAAATTTGTTCCTCCTCTGCTCACCATCCAAAGATAGGCCTACACTAACACACACATACACACACTCACAGAGTCGAGCAGTGTGCACACACACACACACACACACACACACACACACACACACTAATGAAACAGTCATTAAGTCACAGACATACACAAACACACATGCTGCAGAGGGCTGCACACCTTTGGGGATATCAGTATCAGCCCTTGGCTTTCGCTCCGTGTTTACAATGCCTTGACTTTGGGACCCCGGCCAGCCAATGTGGGAGTCCGGGGGCCTGGGGCCAATCAAGGGCCACTCAGTGCTTTATTGTGACTACATATCCCTGATGGGAAACAAATACTCCCAGCATCAGTGTCCTTATGACTCAGGACAATGGAAACAATAAACTGGAAGAGCATTTGTCCAAATGTAAGAAAACAACTTTTTCAAATGCAACATGAGTCATTCTGGATGGACTGGTCACATGTAAACAACTGTACACAATAGACTTGTTTACAGTGGTGTACATGGAAAATACTATTGACACACAATGCATGTAAAGTGCTACAAATGAGAAGAGTACACAAACAATTATGTACACAACAAATCCCCAGTATGTAAAAACCAAACCGAGCCTGCTATATATGTTAGATGACTTCATTAAATCTCCAAAATGCAAACTACTATGAGCTGTTTTCCATCTTTCCTACACTGAGAAGTACAAAGGGCCATTCTCCCGGCAGTTTCCGCACCTTTAAATCAGTTCAAGTGGACTCTTTTCCTCCTACAGGATTTTCCTAAGCAAATCAACCCGGCGGTTTTCTGGTAAGGAAGCATTTAATGGCTATACATTTGATCCGTGATGAGATCAAACCTGGCCAGTCGGCCCCCGAGGGGCAGAGCTACCTGCCTCTTCATGTCAGAGATAAAACTGTCTGCTACTGTCTGACTGACTGGCCTCAGTGGAGGCTCAGCCCACTGCAGTCAGCGCAGGTCACCTTGCAACACAAAGCCTTTTTCTGCTCTCAATTTGACTGGCTCATAAGCTTTTAATACAGGAAACAAGCATTTCCGAGTCAATTGCACATGCGTTATATTTATTTAGAAATTGCTTATGTTTTTATCAACCATGTCAACTAACAATGACATATATGTATCTTAAGCAAATTATTTATTAAAAGGTTTTCTTAAAATGACAGAGAAAACTGCAATAATTCTTCATTATTGTTGGGACTGTTTCATTGTGGACGACATAGCAGAAAAAAAGATAAATGATAAGAATGAATTGAGCCAGCGTTAATTTTCAAGCAATCAATTTACTGTGCACTTTAAGTCAGTGGCCTTTATTGTATTCTGCACAACATGAGTGAACCTGGTGATAGTCTTGAAACCTGCAGTATCCATACGTCTATGACGACCTGACCAACTTCACCTACAAACCACTGAAGCAATATCACCTTAATCCTTCTGGCTAAATTAGGCATCACAGACATTTTACTGTAGTTCTAATATACAAAACAAGTTCTGTGAAATTGATCTCTTCATGGTTTTCTGTCATACATGACACTGAAACAACAGATCTAAGCCACATGGTGAGGGTTGAATATATAAATATGTAAATAGCTCTCGGCTGTGCCACCGTGTGTGTGTGTGTGTGTGTTTTCGATTATAGAACAAAAGAAATATCTGGAACGGATTTTGTTAGTGAAGGACTTAATGTACAATTATGAGGGATAATTTATTTTCTGCTGTTTCCAGGCTCAGCACATTCACATACATACACAATAAAATTAAAACTATACTAATACTATAGCAATGCCTAAATTAAAGGGGTAGTTCAAATCTTTATTTTTACAGTGTCAGTGTAAGTTGGTTATTGGCACACAGTGTACTTTTGTGAATGGGGGCATTAGCTAAATGTGTTTGAAATCAGAAACACAAACAGTCATTTTACCTTTGCAGAACATGGAGGTTGCTGGTCGACTGTTGCTTCCATCATCTTGTTTGTTTGGTTTATTGTGGGACTTTGGTGTTTTGAAGGGTTAGTTTGGATTCACCAAAGTCATCCGACAACAGAAACCATCTAACTGATCGAGGCAGCGGTAGACCAGAAACTTCTGTGTTGTGCAAGGTAAAATTACTGTTTTGTCAAGGGAGTCTGGTGGCTTTGAAGAGACCATGGACGGCTTAATTTGTCCCTGTGTAAACTTTAAACAGCACGGTGTCGGCGAGATAAAATAGAGAAAGTATTCTCAATATAATGTACACTGCCACAGCATTACATTGCTAATTAATTATTTATTATGTGCCGACATCCTTCTCTTTACTGGGGGTCTGTAGACCTATCTCTGCTGTGTAATACACTGTGGATAAGAACCTCATATAACCTAGCATATGTCAAAACTATTTTATTTAAACTTTTGCAAAAAAAGAAAAAAAAAACATCTGCATTTAAGTCCCATAGCTTTCACAGACATTTGTTTTGCTCGTAAATTAGGAACCGGGGACCGTCACAGATCCAGAGCTCCAACCATCTGGGTTACTGCCACACTTCTCAGCAACAGTGTCAGCGAGAGAGGTGAAAGGTTAGTCCCGTTTGTGTTTCTGTGTCAGTGAAATGCGCTTAGAGGAGGGGAGGGTGCAACATCTGGCCGAGGCTGAAAGAAGCATTTGTATATTTCTGACTGTAAATCTGTGGGGCAGTAATAAGCACAACATGTGGATGCATGTCGATACACGCGCGCTCAGTAACATCCACAGACATTTTCATTCTCTCCCACTTCTGTTCTTGTTTAGTGTCGATGAGTGTCAAAGCAGGTTGACTCAGAAAGAAGATTAGAAACACGAGAAGGGTTTCGATGAGGCCTGCAGGTAGGATATTAGAGGCCTCTGATAAAGACGGCCTGAGAGATGTGCAGCGAAGAAGAAAGAACAAAGAAGGAAAAGTGAAGAGGGAAAAAGTGGGGAGCTCATAACTTTCTGCAGAGCTTGAAATGGGGCCCTTTTTGGCAGCGAGCAGCAGAGAAACCGCAGAATGGTGCGGAAACTGCTCTATTCAATATTTTTTCAGGTTGTAATGTCATATGGTTAGCATAATGTAGCATAGCTTGGTAGAACTTA
>JAOWBC010000710.1:6032778-6055588 GCA_028566105.1 Hypoplectrus providencianus | reverse complement strand
GGAGGAGGAGGAGGAGGAGGAGATGATCGAGAGAAGTGTCATGGTGGCTCCCACATCATCTCCCTGTCCTTCCTCTGCAGCCTCACAGGCCTTTCCTAATCCAGGGGCCGCCCCTTTTAACAGCTCTGTCAGTGATTTGGTCTGCACCTCATCCTAGAAATGAGACAGAGACAAAAAAAAAAACAAAAAAAACTTGGCCATAAGGGGATGTTGTCCTTAAACGGATAACAAATGTACTGGACTATAAAGTTATAGTTTGACATTTTGGGAAATATTAATGCTGAGAGTCAGACAAAAAGAGATCCCACTGAGTTAGCATGGAGTTAGAGCCAGCAGCTTGTTAGCTTAGCATTGAAAAAACTTCATCTGCACAAAAGCTGATGTGTCAAACTGACAATTAGCCATTTTACGGGGGTCATGTGCCGGACTTTTTCTTGGCCCGGACCAATAACTTCATGGAGTTGCCTGGCAACCGAGTCAGAAACCAGCGAAGGCCTAGAAATAGTCTGGCACATAACCCTCCCATAAAACAGCAGCTTTTGCACACATTAAACAAACTAAATATAACGTGTCAATTAGAGAGATTTAGAGGCGCTGCTGGGTGGATTTTGTTACATTTGGACAGCTAGCGTTTTCCTCCTGTTTCCAGTCCTAGCTAAGCTAGGCTAACCAGCTGCTGGCTACAGCTACAAATTTAGTATACAAACATGAGAGAGGTATAAATCCTCTTTCACTGAATGCTGAATCATTCCTTTAAACTGCAGAGAGTCCCATGATACTCAGGTTTCCTCAAAACAAGCAGATATTTGCCAGATCTACCAGGTAAAAGGTAATATCTTTTTAAGCCTCTCAGTTTTCTATAACCCCTCATGATAAACCACATACCCAGTCTGCTTCCAAGAACCAACTGCAGGATTTATGCTTGACTTCCTTCACTGTTGGTCTCATTGACATGGACATAACCACAATACTTTCCAAACCTAAACCAGAGCAGTTCAGACTGCCCAAATGTATATAAATCATGCAGTTGATGTGTTTCAAAACTAGAAGCAGAAAAGTGGCATCAGTGGAAATGAAAAAATATGAAGATGTTGTGGTTCTGACAGAAGCAGCAACGTTCAGGCCTGAGAGAGAAGAAAATGTGAAGGTACCTTAAACTAGCATTCTTTCTAATGTCCAGCAGGGGGTGACTGCCAACAGAAGTCTGTGGGAAAACAACCCTGCCCCTCATCGGGTTTGTTACCTCAGTAAACAATTTACTATGGTCTCAATCACTGGTTTCAACTCTTCTCCATTACAGCATGATGGTCCTATTTGGAGTGTTACAGATCAAAGTTATTTCTAACTATTTTGAATTCTAATTGTACCAATAACAACGCTAGCTAGGAAGTGTTAGTGTTGCCCTAAAATCTTAGCAATCTCCTCACCAGTTCTGATCTGTTTCTGTAAAAAAAAAAATAATAATAAAAAATAAAAAAAAGATGAAAAATTATATAAAGGATTTGAGGATTTAAGATAGAAGTCGACAAATTAATGAGTGACATCAAAGTGACAACCTTCAATTTAGTACAATTGATGCTCATGTGCTGTGATCTTTGGAAATTGTAAAAACATACAGCTATGGCTCATCAGTGTAATTTGTTTTGATTTTTTTTTTTTTTTCAGCTTGACAGAAATGAAAATAACTGACCAAGACTGAATTCCAAAAATAAGTGCAAAGATTTCATAAACAAAGAAAAATGTCCTAATTTGTCCTGGGTCACTCATCACCAAGTCTTTTTATTTCCCGCAGTCTTCACTTTCCTTTAAAGTAAATATATTCCAGTGCCAGGATACAGTTAGGATGAAGTTGTCCCCTTCAGGATAATCTGGCACCTCTTCAAAAGACGCTGCCTGTCAACAAATCTCCGCAGACCTCTGCCGCCTGCTGCAGTGTGTGCCTGCCTGCCTGTCAGAAAATGGAAATGCCCTCTGGAGGGTAAACAGGGGCAAGTATCCCACGTCTCTTTACTTCATCACACTACTAAACTGGCTTTGTTTCGTTCAAAACAGTCTAGTACGGTTTCTGAATGTTTCTAAGTGGTGTCTTAATGACCTGCAGGTCGTGCAGTCAGCAGCAAAATATTTCATATGTGGTTATTGATGTGTTTGTTTTGTCCATTTCATTGGGTCCATCTGTTCCTTATATTCAGATTCCCCTAAGGCACTGGTGAAGTAAAATACTTTTGTAAACTCAAGCAGTTTTTTGCACAAACATGATGGTGCAGGGAAAAATGTTTTACACACTGAAAGTGATTCATCAGTAATAAATGCTTAAAGTGTGGTTCACTGCTTAAAAACCAAATCAAAATATGGTTTTATTGAGTTGTACCAATGGATTGCATACTAGCTTGAATAACAATACAAAAGTGATTATTTCCATTTGTTTCTTACCATGACAGTCACTGCTGAAACATTAGCTGGTGAGTTGGAAGAGAAGCAGAGAGAACAGAAAGCATGTGTAACATCCTGCCCATTGGTGTTTCATAACAGAGACTATCACAGTGTTCTTCATTCTCCCACAGCAGCCCAGTCCGGCCTGGACATAAGTAACCACTGAGTCCCATCGCCGCAAGGGCAAAGCGCTGCTACGCGGCCTGATCAACAGTCATAAGCCGGCTGCTATTTAATGACTTATTTGCCGTTGCCAGCCTCACCCAGAGTGTCAGTTTTTCCTACACGCCTGCTGCCAGTCTGCTGCCACTGCACTAACCACCAACCACTATTATTAAACTGCTTTACTTTTAATATGACCGGCTGTGTATCTGCCGAGAGACCAGTGGGGAAAAAAGTGTTCAGATCCCTTACTTAAATAGAAGCACTAATAACACATTATGAAATTACCCCTCTACAATAAAAGTCCTGCATTCAAAACATACTGAAATGAAAGTACAAAAGTATTAGCATCAAAATTTACTTAAATTATCAAAAGTAGTAATAATATATATTCTGAAATATCCTCAATAGATTATTTATACATATGCATTTATGTAGGAAGAATTTTTATTTTGTAAAGATAACGTAATTTAACTACCTATACTGTTATAGGATTTAAAAAAATAAAATAAAAAAAAACAACTAATAATTTTAAATTGACCAATTTCTTATGTAAATCTGACCTGAGAAGTAACTAAAGCTGCCTGCTTAATGTAGTGGAGTAATAAGTACAATGTACAATGTACAAGTCAAAATGTAAAGATCACATGTGTGGACATCACATTTTGGGTTATACCACAATCATTAGTTCTGCTTAACTGAGGTTTTATGGCCATGTATGTGGACACTAACACTGCCATCTAGTAGTGTCAAAAGAGTTCATCACACTACAGGTAAGAATAAAAATGGCGGACATTATGAAGGAACATGGGAGCGTTCACTCCAAACCCAAACATCGAAATTATTAGAAGTCCAATGATATTTCATGGCTTACTCTTGTTTCGATATGAATATATGCATTGAAAGTTTGCAATAATTAGTAAATGTAAAGGTCCAGTCTAATTCAGACCTACTGGCCGCATATGTGGACATAAGTGGTAATTTTTTTTCTAAAAACTATAAAATGTCAAAAGATGAGGCTTAGGCTTTATACTGAGCATGCTCAAATAAGCCCAAACATCAATAAGAAATAATAATAATAAAAAAAGCACATTAAACAAGCACTCGGGTTTTAGGAGGTTTAGCTAGTCTGGTTATTTCTATATTCTGAAGAGGCATGGGTGGAGGAAAAAAGTCCTGGCATGTAGCATCTAACCCCAGGCTTGGGATCTAACCTGGGCTTGGCATGTGCTGCCTCTGCAGTGAGTCAGAAATGACAAGGTAAAAGAAAAAAAAAAAGAAAATGAAATGAAATCAATGGGGGAAAAAATGGTGCTGAATCCCATTAAAAAGGGCAAAATGTTCTTCTTCTAAACCGTCAATATGCTTTTAGAGCAACATAGTTCATATTTTTTGAGTGGGGTTGTGTAAGGTACTTATAGTCAGTAGATGGAGGTGGACACGGCCCCGGTTTGGAGAAGCAGGCGGCAGTACTGACATGGAAGCTGAGCAGTGCTGCATAAAAAACAACATATTTTAACAACCTAAAACAAGCTCACCAAAACAAAACTCTGCATCAGTTGAAGTGTACACATTATTAGCGTGACCCTGCTATCAGACGGTCCTGCCCACACCTATGGGTAGTTTAAGCTATTCAGTGCTCTCTTCAAAGCCACCAGACTCCAGTGACAAAGATTCAACACATTTTTGATATAGCGTACACTTAAACTATTTATTAAATATGGCTAATACATGTTTTGCTGCCTGCTTCTCTGAACTGGGGACTGCCATCTACCGGGATAAGTCGTAAAAAGAAGGATGATAGCCTCGGGCATTCTCCCAGGTGTTACTTGAAGCAGTAAAAACATAGTTATAAGACTAAAAAAAACCTTGTAAATTCCACAAGTCACACTATGTTTACCCTAACCTTCAAATACAGTGCTGCAGCACAGTGTGTGCATACACAAACAGTCTCTGAGGCTTGGCTGCTCATATTTCTGTGACCTTATGTGATAATTAGAGCACCAGTGCTAATGTGTTTTATGTCTACTTTAGTCCTCCGTGCTTCTTTGATGATGTAAACGCATGCATTCACACCTATGGTCAAATGTTTTGGCAGAGGAGG
The DNA here is from genome assembly GCA_028566105.1 of Hypoplectrus providencianus. Lineage (NCBI taxonomy): Eukaryota > Metazoa > Chordata > Actinopteri > Perciformes > Serranidae > Hypoplectrus > Hypoplectrus providencianus. The sequence continues at coordinate 6,050,889 of JAOWBC010000710.1, read as the reverse complement.
TCTTAAAGTACTTATATCATCAAATTTAAACCTTGTGAGGGCTGGAGAACTTAAAGAAATGACACTAACACCCCACTGCAAATAAGTCCAATTTCTTGCTGAGCTATGACTATACAAACACTGCCACCTTGTGGAAATTAAGGCAAGGCAAGTTTATTTATAGGACACAATTCATACACAAGGCAATTCAAAGTGCTTCACAATGACAGAAAAAAAAAAAAAAAAGAAAATACAAAAAGAGAGACTAAATTAAAAGTAAAATTAAAAGAAAAATTCATTAATAATCACTGAATAACTGAATTTAAAGTAAAGACTACAGATAAAATACATTCAGTTGTGGTATGCGCACTTAAATAGAACGGTTTTCAGCCTGGATTTGAACATTGTCAGAGTTGAGGCCTGTCTCACCTCTTCTAGAAGACTGTTCCAGATATTAGCAGCATTAAACTGAAATGCAGCCTCACCGTGCTTAGTCCTGACTCTGGGCACCAGTACGAGGCTCTCAAACCTCGAGATGGTTTATATGGCTCTATCATATCGCAGATGTACTTTGGTGCCATGAAGAGACATGTAAACAAGCAGAGCAGCTGCTCCCGCCCTGACTAGAACATCTGTGCATTTTGGAGGAATCTCCGAACTATGCTTTTGCAAGATTTTCTGAGAAAAAACATCTTACGAATTTTCTTGAACAATCTTCTTTATCTCATCTGACTCTTTATGCCCAGATTCATTGTTAAGGGCAATGACAATAACATCTGTCCAGTCCACCAGAAGTGAAGCTGCGCAGCTCATTTACACCACACGGTGGCGCTGCTCACATACTTATTGCATTTTCTCTGAGCGTTTGTGTTCGGTTCAAGATCACGTTACAATGAGATCTCACAGCAGGGTCCAGGAAAACCTGTCTGCCTTTCGAGGGGATTCTGCAGCAAATTCACTCATTCATTCATTCATTCATTCATTCATTCATTCATTCATTCATTCATTCAATCATTTATTTATTTATTTATTTAGCTTTAAAAACGTTGGTTTAATTCAATTCTAGGATATAAAATTTACAGAACATTTTTTTAACTGCATTTATTTCCTTACAAAATATATATTATGTATGAAATAACTGTCATTAGGCCCTTCAGTACGAATTTATATTATTATTTAATAAGTAGTGGGAAAAGATGAAACAAGCACGAAAGCTAAAAAACAACCATGCATGCTATAAGTGGCATACATCATTTCCTAACAGAGTTATGGAATTTTTATGAGCTATTTATCTATCTGGCCTACATGTGATTCAAAAAACAACATTAAAAAAATCATGTTTATTGAATTATTAAAAGTAGTCCAGTCCCATTGTTCAGTTGAACTAAATAGTATGTAGCAGTTTTCAAATGCCTTTTTATAAAAACCAAACTGTTGTAATAGAACCAGGATTAAAAAAATATATTATACCCATTTTATTTATTTAAAAAAGATGAATGACAATAAATAAGTCTCCCACTATGAAATGTTTCATGACGTCTGTGCTGAAGTGAATTATTGATGCGGTGTCCTTCAGCCACAAAGATATTCTTTCCTTGAGGACAGGTGGATAAAATGTCCGAGGTAAGTTTATTTAATTAGGTCAATTAGAAACTTATGTTTTATGCTGCTCAGTTCGGTTCCAAGCTTTTCAAAGACTGCTTGGGGCAGTGGATTTTAATCGATTCTTGTGTATTTCTTGGTAACAAATGCCAGACAGTGATACGACCAGCCCAGCAGGTTTTACTAATGTAATCCACACTAAAAGAGTCATAATGATCTGCTTTCAAAATATCTAATAGCAGAACACGTGCAGTACAACGACACTACAAAGTGTAGCAGTTATTCCTTATTCAAAATAACCTTGCTATTAAAGTATTATGATTGGATCTTGATTACCCATTTGTGTCGTTCACTCATGTTTGGTAGTTTATGGTCAGACTGTACATTAATTTTATAAACTGATAGATGTTTTTTGATGAAATCTTAAACTGAAATGAAGCTGTATCTGTAACTGGTGAATACATGAAGAACTTACAATCTATTTTAAGACATGTACTGGAGATGAAGTATAAAGGATGGAAATGGAAATGTAAATGGAAATAACCTACTTGCATAAAGGACAGGTACCTGCATTTTTTTACTTGAATAAATGTCAACTCATTGTCCCGTGATATGGCAGACTGGGAGTAATTGTATCAGGGTTATTGCAACTGAATTCCTTCGATTACAGACGAGCCGGAGTGACGACACTTTGAGTTCAGTCATGAATGATTGCAGCCATCACCTGCTGGGGCAATATATGCTGGGCAAAGTTCACCAAAGATGAACTACATTACAGGCTGAATGAATTTCGAAAGGCACTACCACAGTGATGAAATTACACCTTTATGATTAACAGCCGTTATCATCAGAGTGCCATTCAGTTTTTTATTACAGGTGAATCATACTCAAAGATTTAATAACCCTGAACTGAAGTCACGGGTGGTCGTCAGGCCCAGAATAAAAGCTGTTAAATAGAAAAATAAGATATTATATTAAATTGATGTATAAAGCACGACAGACTCCCACCAGCTGAGCTGGCTACTTCCTGTTAACACTCCAATTACTTGAACAGGAATAAACTGATTTAATAGTTCAGCTTTTTAGACTTTCAAAATGTTAATGAACCAAATGAATCAATTTCTGATGAGTCATTTCACAGGAGTGATGATATTAGAAAAATGTATCCACTGATTCATGGACATGTAAGTTTATTGTAAAAAATTAAAAAAAAATCTCAATCTCATGTGAGAGACCTTGAAATTGTAATTCCATTGTATGGCCACTATGTGAAAGTGGATTCAAAGCCTGGAGCTCCATCTAGGGGGTCTAGTGGAGCAGGAAGCCACTTTTGTGCATAAAAAAATCCCAGATCCTTCATGCCTCTTCCACTTTTATGGCAATGAATGTAATCAGGTGACGTCATAGGCTCTGAGGACTTCATGTCGGGGAATTCTGGTCTCCCGTGGTGACGGGCCCAACCACTGAACACCTTGGTTTTATTTACCCAAAGACCATCAGGGGCAAACGTCCCTTTATTTAACTTGTGCCCTCTGCTGAAACCATCTAACATCCGTTTACAGGACACGTGTGCTAAACTCTAATGTTATGATGCCATCTGAGCCTGTGACGTCCCCTCCCCGGTCTGCGGGGCCTATATAGCATGTTCACCCAGCTTCTTTCGGTTTCAGAGCCTTCTTTTAGAGCCTGACAGATGTATCACTTGACAGATATTACGGGCAGATATTTGCCCATTAAAGGCATATTGGTTTCAGTTTAAATGCTGTCCAATATGCCCAGTTATGAAAACCTTTCTTTGCATAGTATATAATGCAGGAAATGTGGTTTGGCATGCTTTAGAATGGTGTAAGCTATTTTTTTCTTATCTTTCTCATTATTATTATTATTATTATTTATCAATTGACTGGAACTGAACATTAATTGTGTTTATTCAGCTATTTATTTTATCCCCAATTATTTTTTTTATTTTCTCAGTTAACATTTATAAAATTGTCGGACAAAGTAATACATTGTTTGTATGATATTAAATAACAAATAGTTATGATAAATGTTATTTAATAAAGTATATTAAAAAATAATATTAATAATGTATATAATGGCCACCATAATATCAGTAATCAAAGAATTTTTCCCTCTAAGAGAATTATCGGCATCTGTCTAAAATATCCAATGTCGGTCAGTCTCTCTGGACCAAATGCATAATTTATTTAAAAATACTATTGTTAGAATCTCCAATTCGTTGATTGGAAGCCCAAGAAAAAAGGTTGTAGAAGAACTGGTCTCAATCAAAGTTTTATTCTGGTCACATGCAGTAAAAACAGCGCTGGGCCCAAAGTGGCAGAATTCAGGCAAGATCTCTGTCAGAATGAGCACCAAACAGTAGGAATGACGTACGTTTATCTTCTTGGGCTCTGCCCTGTACGGAGGAAGTTGGACTCACATGTTATCCGAATACTACATGGCCTTGATATGATGACGTGCCAACCACTGTCTTACGTCTCTATCTGATAATGTATGAAACAAAGTGTCGTGGGTGTTGCCTGGACGCTGTGTGCCAGGTAAGAGAATCATGCTGACTTTGTGACCTTGCTGCTGTTTAATTCTGTCAGAAGTCACTCACCAGGCCTGATTAAAATCTGAACATAGAACAAATGAAATGATCGTACAGTGGAATGAAATACATCAGCCTCATTAATACACATTAAAATCAGATGCCAAATTGAACTTATTCTAACACTATTATCAGTCAAGTAGACTTTGAGTTTTGGAGGAAAATGTAAAAAAAAAAAAAGAAAAAGAAAAAAAAAGTGTTAGAAAAAATGCTCCCCTCAAAATTGGAGTTGACCCAGTGGAAAGAGAAATTGTGTAATTCTCCTTCTTTACTGGAAGGAGAAATATGTTGGGGATTATAACAACGTGTAGGAGGTAAGAGCCAAAACCTGGAGAAATGTTTGTACGAAGAAGTAAAAGAAACCCCACAGTCAGAGGTCCATGACAAGAAAATGTTCTATCATTAGATTCCTGTAATTGAAACTGATCGCTGAGAGCTGATGACATTGAAATCCAGGCCAGGTGCTGACTTTAATATCAAACACACGGTGACCCCATAGCCTAATTCCCTACAAGTTGAAGGCTGCGCTGAGTTTATTTTCATTCGGCTCACCTATCGAGAATAACAAGAAGGTTGTGTGAATAAAATACATCCCACCCAGCTACGTGACCTACATGTAATTCTCCATGTGCCTGTCAGCAACAGGCGGTCCTTTAAGTGCTTTCTGGAAGGACGCTGCTGTTTTTGAGCACATTTGGGCTATTTTACGATGCTCATGTTTGCCCAAGCAGCTTCTGACCTACATTCACTGTGTCCCGGCCAATCTCCGGCGATAGTTTGGCTTTTAGCAAACACAATCTGTGGAGAGAAAGGAAACGTGACGGAGGGGAGGAGGAGGGCGGGGGAGTCACGGTGAGCGCCGCCCTCTCCGCACGTGCCAGCGCTTTCTGGAAAAGATCGTCTATGTATTTACAGGTGAACATTCGTTTACCAAAGGCTGGAGCAGATTCTGCGCTGCGAACGTGGGCGTTGGCCTTTGCACATGCGCATTGCTCAGACGGCTTTGCCTTCAACAGGAAAGGCACGTGGACAATCCTTGACCTATTGACCTCACATTGCAGGATTGTGTTTGTGTCATGTTTTATGGCAATGACTTTTTATTTGTTGTAACTTGATATTGTGTCCAGCACAGCTGAGTGTTGAGTGTGCAACTGAATAGACGTTTTCTGTGTTTTATCAATGAATAAATAAATAAACAAAAACAAGCACAAAAGTTAATCAAACTAGATCTTTCATTAACATTGAGGTGATTTAAAGACAAAATTACTTGAAACAAAAATACTTTTTTTTTTTTTAAGCAAATATGAAAACATTGCCATTCAATGATCCTAGTCTCCTAATCGCCCTGCCTAATTTGACATAAATAGTATATGTTATTCACAAACTGACATATTATATTATTTATATCATATTATTTTGGAGATTTGAAGTGTTTGGTTTTCCTCATATAGAAATATATTTATATTTTCTTAATTTTGTTGTTGTTATTATTAATTGTCATTTTTGGCCTAACTGTATTTTTATTCTGTCAACCAGAGGATTCTGTATTAGATACTTTGTTTTTCTGGTACCTCATTTTTTCAAATTGTTTTGGTATTTTAGGTTTATTTCATGTTTTTTTTATTTTTTAATATTATTATTATTATTATTATTATTATTATTATTATTATTATTATTATTATTATTTTATTTATTTTTTTTTTACATTTAAACATCACCCTTTTCTGATACCTCTTTGAAAAATGGCTGTTCTTCACAAAAGGTAAACTGCACTATTGTAAACTGGCAAAGGGTTGTTTACAGTTGAAGTTTTTAAATTAGATGTATTGGTGATCTGTTTATTATTGTCTGTCCTTATCTGTAGCCTTGTGCTTCTTTGCAGAAATGCTAATTCTGTCTCCTTGAGACCATGAAAAAATATATCTTATCTTTTCTTATCATAAACCATTAATAAATTATATCATTTTATTAACTAATATAAAATATATTGTATTTTTCTCTTAGAACTTTGTCTTATATTGTCAATAAAATCTTTGTTTAGTTTTTAAACATCTGCCAAAGGTAAAATATAAGGTGTGCCCACTATATCCTTCCCAAAACAGTATATAACATATATTTATTGAAGGCTAGGTAGAATAACATACTTTTATACAAAAAAAGATAACTTGTTGACATCATGAAGATAAATATTGTGATGCAAAGTAATGAATTTGTATGTTTTTAAAGACATATTTTTAAGATATGATATTCCTTTATTGTTCCCTTTCTGGGAAATTCAGTTGTTGCAGCAGCACAAGTACAGAGTAAACATTGTTTTATTGAGAACTATTTTGTGTGTGTGTTTTTTTCTCAAGTCTATTAGGAATTAATTTATGCTTTAGTTTGACAACAACTGAAAAAGAATAAATACATATTTAGGGTATAGGTTCAGTTAATAATCAATGTTTTTCGTTTTTTATGTGAATATGACCTGTTTGTATAAGCATTTCTCTATTTCTTTAACAATGAAAACACCTTTCCAAACAAAACCAAAAGAAAGATAAGCCCTTAAATAAATCTCTTGTTTTCTATAACGCCACCAAAGCCCATGGTTGTGTCGTTTTCCCTAAGATGTCTATGAGAAGTCAGCAAACCAGCACAGAGTGAGACCTCTCTTCCTCCGCCTGTCTCTGCCTCGTTTCCTCGTTGTCTTATCGCAGAGCCCAGGCAGCTATTTGCATAAAATGTGTGTCAGTAGGGCAGCGTGAGCTCACATGCCATGCGCACATGCTGTAGAGCTTTAACCAGCATTCCAATGTCGAACGAGCCCAATGTGCCGTCTCCACGCGGGGCTCTCAGCCAATGAAAAAGTGAGAAAGAGTAAAAAAGAGTGGGGGCACGAGGAGAGGAAGGGAGGGGGGTGAGATGTTTTCAGAGGGAGAGAGAGAGAGAGAGAGAGAGAGAGAGATATCCCTGATACACATCGACAAACAGGCGGTTTGACGGGACACAAAAAGAGAAGAGAAAAAAACTGGTCACATTTCTCAGGCACCTGAAAACGTGCTGGTTATTTTGAGACTCGTGTTGCTTATTGATGAGTGGGGAGTGTTTAAACTACTTCCACTCCGGTCATGTTTTATTGTGACTGTACATGGCAAGAAGCTACACGGTTGGGACCTCTGTAATTTAGAGAATCCCTTTTACAGTGATATCTTACCACAGTCTGGCATCATAAGGTGTGCAGCCCTGCTGGCTCCTCGCCTTGGAAATTATTTGGATCAGTTTTGCTCTAAACTAATTTAAAAAGTATTTTTCCTTTTACTTTTTTTTCTATTTCGCTCACTGGGTTTTCTCAGCACCCCAAATGCTCTGCGTACACTGCTGCTGGTCTGAGCGTTTGGACACACTCTTTATGCCTTGGCAGTTCTTGACTCTTTCACCTGTTTCAACGAAACTCCTCGGTTGCAAGCAAAAGCAGTCAGTCTAATATTAGACGCTCACAATTAAGCAGCGCGGAACAACTGAACAGCATCGACCTAGACTACTTGGAAACATGGATCACAGTCCTGGTGGTAAGTAAGCTCTATAATTTCTAATTAATGCGTTTTGCCTGAATCCACTGGAAATATTGATCCACTGCTAAACAGCAGTAATTTAATAGGAAGCAGACAGTGGTGCATTATTGGGCCAAATGGCATTGCACTTATTTGAATGAAATAGACTGTGGTCATTTAAAAAAAAATAAAATAATTTTACAAATGATTTATCAGCACTGTCTATAACTTTATAACTGCATGAGTCAATACTTTCTCAATACTGCTTATTGCTTTATGGTGCCAAAGTGTGTAGACATTTCTATTTATTGGATTTTATAGAACTGTATCTGATGCAACTTTATGTGCCTCAAAGTGCAATTTCCCATTAATTCATGCAGACCTGCTGTGTTTTAAATATAATGTGCTGCTTTGGGGAATTTAATTGTTCCAGTCGCACGTGCAGGAGCTGCACGTAATTCGGGGTGACTGTGGCAGGGTTTAAACTGTAATTCAACTGTGTAACATATGGCGCGTTGCCAAGTGCTCCTGGGCTGAAGACAGTTGAGAGTTTTGAGTGAGTGTGAGTTAAGCACGAAGAGGGAAGTCCTCTCTCGCCAACCTCTGCGGCGGACTTCCGATTCTCTGCATGTAAACAAACTCACGTGAAGCGGCGACCCAAAACGCCCCCTGATCGAGCACGTTTTCTGCCCACAGCAAGCCCAGCTTTACTTATCTTCACGTTATTGCCTTTACTCTCATGTTATTGATTGCCAGACGAGATGATTAACACACGCCTTCAAGGTAAAGCCCAATCGAGTTTCTGTAGTTTCGCAGTTTCAGGAAGTCGTGGTTTAAACCGTTACTCCGCTGCGGTGTGTGATTCATTTAACTTTCTAATGGGCTTTGGCTGAAGCTCAACTTTTTTTTTCACTCTAAAACATACGTGAGTGCAGCGTCTTATGTGAAGGACCAGCCACTCACACTGAGTCAAAACAAGGAAATGTTGCCAAATGTTCCATGAATGTACTGGTGTACTGACCACCGCCTGAAAAACACTTCTCGCAGGGAACATCCTGTCTTGCCAGGACCGATCATGTTCTAAATGTAGCGTATGATGAAAACAAGCGCACCAGAGTTCAAATCTATTTGAAACAATTTCCCGTCAACTCCGTGGTCCAGTCATGTACAAGTATTGTCTCATACGCACTGGAGATAACAGGTAACATGTGATGCTTGTGCTAATTTCGGCGACAATTTTTCAATTATAGAACGGGAGATACGAACCGAACCAGCAATTAAATGTTAATATCATAATTTAACGCCACAATACGGGTCGACACCGTCTTAATTGAAATGTAAACCATGTCACAGACAGTGCTATAAAGATATCATCATGCACATTGACGTCACCGCTTATAATTACGACACATCCTAATGTAAAATAACCAGCTATGGGAATCAAACATAACGTCCTTGAACAGCGGATGCCCATTATGGCTGTCAAGTCTTTTCATCCGCTCTTCGCCCATTGCACCCTGGGTAGAAACAGTCGTGATAATGCTGGGGATCATGCGCCTGATTTTTTTTTTCTTTTTAATACGCAGTTACCCCGCCTCGAGCTCACAGCACGTGTATACAGCCTCAGAATCCACGTGCAGCGCTTGATTCCCAAGTACTCCGCCCCACTCGGTCGTTCCTCTCCACCGCGCGCGCTGTGCACGCGCTCGGCTTGCACGGGGATCCCTCTTTATTCGCTGATAGCTTGGTCAGTGGGTCAGAGAGGTTTAGCAGCCTTTTTCTCTCGCGCTGGTTACTGTAACCGATTTGAAATGTTTATTAGTGAGTTAGGGGTCGAATAAAACATTGTGCTACTGTTTTGGTATGTGAAAGGACATATTAACCTACATTTTGCTGCACTGAAACTGGGTTTTGGGTGCATGGCTAACCAGTTCCTGTTGTGCACAAACCACAAATTGTTTCAGTGGTGACAGAGTTTTCAACAAAAGAGTCTCAACGCTAAAATGAACCGTTATCATCCAGCTGTTAGGCAATATAGGTATTTGAAAAAGCCAAATTTATTGGGATAATTTGTCATATAAAACATAAACAGATTATTTAAATTTAATTGTAGATTAATTTGGATTATAATGTGATATTGTTGATTGTTTTCCCCGCTGGACTGGAGAAATATCTCTAGATTATTGTTTCATCAGTTTATTTATTCTATGATAAGGATTTGTAGATGGCTAGAAGCAAGGCCTTGTGTTGAAGGGTTGTGGGGACATTAAGGTTCAGAAAAAAAAGCATGCCATTTTTGGCAATATAATGTGCAGGACTGGTTGATGTCAGAGTTAATAAGAGGGTTGTGGTCGAACGTTACATAATGGCTCATAAATAGGGAATAACTTGGTTAACTAAGAGTTGACAATACAAAAATAATATGAAAGCTCATTTTTCTTCTGTAATTACATCTGAATATATTTTTTAATATTTTCAAAACCTTTCTCAGAGCATGCTCCATTGTCTGTTAATTTTTATTGGTGCAGGATATTTTTTAGAAAATTATAAAGATCCTTTTCATAAGGGGATTGGGAAAAATTCCCCCACATTCTGGAAAAAGTACTCAACTGTTTTTGTTTAATCTGATTGGTTGAGGATTAAACTGCATAATTACTTTGAAGAATCTTAGTCTATTAGAAGCTAAATAAACTGCAAAACAAATTAGTTACTTTGATGTAACCTCTTAAGAGATCTGACCTTGTGACCTTAAAGTATGATGATGGCCTGACCTTTACTGTCTTATAATAATAATCAAAAATATATGTGATTCCAAGAGTGTATTTTTATTGTGCCAGAAATTGAACAGCCAGTACATATTGTGTTGATGAAAAAAAAAATCCAATATAGATTAATAAATAAAATCCAATATATTCAAGTAGGCACATTAAGGTTAATAATGGGCTGTGACACCAGTCCTGAAACCAGAATCCTTCTGGTTGTCAGCATGACAAATGATCACTAATTCGCACTAAAGGCCAAAGTTGATTCAGGTGTCGGATAGCATTCCTACCCAGGGATTGAGTATAATCTGTTTAGTGTAGTCTGTTTTATATGTAAGGATGAACCCACATATCATATCATCTCAAACTGAACTTTTGCACCATAGAGCTCCCTCAAATTCAAACTACAACATCATACAATGGAGTCATAAAGGTTTCTCTTATAGCAGTAAAAGATCATTGGAGGTTCATGTGATATAAAGCACATGTTGCCATCAGAGAACACATCTTTCTCCAAAGATAGACCCATAGCATGAGGCCAGCTGTTTCACGTGGAACGGGGCTTACTGTCCATGCACAGTTGCAACTGTTCACATGAGGACAAATGGAGTGAAGAGGGGGCGTCTCCCCTCCAGATATGATATGTACATGCTGCCTATAGAGTTGGCCTGTCATGCACGCATGCCCACGGGGTGGAAACACATGAGAGTGCAAGTTCATGGAGGTCCGGCGAGTGGGGAGGAGCGGTGGAGTGTTTTGTTTATTCTGTACTTCTTATGTCTCGGTGTATGCACATGTCACATGTTGTAACCTGTGCCTGAGTACAGCAGGGATGATATTCCCAGAGCTCGTTCTGGCACCCAGTCAAACCAGATTCCAAGAAATGGTTACAAGGAGGCAAAATATGGAAGGTTTTTTTTACTGAGGGAGGAGGGCGGAGACACACTTTTATGAATGTAGAATGTAAGTGTGGAGCCCGTGTGACTGCATGACCCTGTCCTCTGCAGGTGAAACACATGTCCATAAAGCATTATCTTACTCACACACAGGAAACAGCTCATTATAGTCTGTCTGATATTGGAGCTGCCGCCACCACACAAGACATCAGGAGTACCTTGCATTCAGTGTTGACACGTGTGATCGCTGGAATTAAGGAGGCACTTAGAGCTAAACAGAACTGCAGCACGTGTTTTCTCAAGGAGAGAAAGGGAGAGAGAGAAAAGGGAAGGGAGGCTGTTTCTCTGATGATTCAAGGTCCTTGAGAGGAAATGTGCATGGAATGACAGTATAGACAACCCAACGATTCTGCTACGAATTGAAATAACACTGGCACCACTGTTAGTCTAGAAAAATCTCAACATCACTGCATGAATCTGTTGGGCAAAAAAATCTGATAAAAGTCATGCTTCAATGCTACCTTCAGTGGAAACAATCAATATCTTTATGTTATGAATGAATGCATATCTAATATGGGAAATGTGTTGGCTTGGTGGAGGTATTTAGACCTGACACAGTGATCTAATTGCAAATAAAAGTAGGACGAACTCTGAGCTGAAGATGATCATCATAGGGGGAGGCATTTAAAATGAGCAAAAATATATAAAGTCTTTAAATCATTCAGATTCACAAAACTGTTTGTAGTTCTATAGCCATGATGTAATAGTCAAATGGTGGGTGAATTAGTTATGGTGGATTTGCACTTTTCCATTCCTTGAATACTTAATTTGTTAAAGTGATGGCCAGCAACAACGTGACTGTGGTGACTCTGTGGAATGCAGTGACTTAAGGTGGCCTTGCCCTGCTTTGCTTCTCCTCTCCGTCTGTAGTCACAGCATTAAAGCCCTCTCTATTCCAAACGTGATCTGCCCTAGCGCTTGTTATTGTACTGCTGCTGTTGTCTACACGGGACTGCGCAAAGAGCCTTGTGAGCCGGGCGGGAACTGTGTCAAGAGTCCATGTGAGCTCCCGGTCAGGTGGCTGGCGGATAGATGGGTCTGCATGCCCGCAGCCAGAGTGGGGAGGGGGGAGGGAGGGAGAGAGGGAGGAGGAGGAGGAGGAGGAGGACAGAGAAGAAGGGAGGGTGCTAGAGGAGGGAGGGGAGGAAAAACTGTGCTGAAGGCGAGCAGGCAGGGAGCTGGCTGGCTGGCTCAGCCTGCACGTGAGGGGCAGGCTTTCATCTTGCAGGGAAGAGCTCGGTCTGCAAAACAAGGGGGGCGGATGGGTGTTGCGTTGAGGGGTAATAGGGCATTTCCAACTTGATGTGACATCTCTAAACAAAGGCCCGTCTATGGCACTCACTGTGGGCGTGTTGTGGCGCGCTGTCATATTATGATAAGCATTTTTGTGCCTTTGCTATATCACAAAGACATGCCTTCTGAAATACATTTGATAGGGTATGATACACTACAGGCTGATGTATCACAATTCTGCAGAAAACTGCTATTCCAGCCAACAGATAAGAGTATTATTTCACTTGGTCATTGTGTGTTTAGCATTATTTATTTACGCTCTTCAATAGGCTTCCATGTGATATGAATGAGAAAAAACGGCACGCCTTTTGGCATGACAGAGCCTTTTCTTATTTGATTATCTACCAGATTAGAAACCCAAACTCGACACAGATATCCAGGTCAGAGTTGTTGTTGCTCTGGCTCCTGCATTTTTTCTAAATTATTCATCAGATCAAATTTCTGTTGTCCCAACATGATCAGGGTTTTGTGTGTTTGTGAAAGTCTGCCAAGTCAGCTCATCAAAGTAGAGCATTGCTCAACACTTGCACTCCCACTCGCATTGTCCATGTGAACACGACCCAGATCAAGATCAGCGAACTGACTTTTTCTCTTTTTTTTTTCCCCCTTTCTGTTCCTCCAGGTGGTGTTATCTTGTATGCTGGCTCGTCCGGCAGTGCCAGCCCGAGTCCTGGCAGCCCCTCCAGTGGATACCAGACCCAGTCACCCTCCTCCCACTCGCAGCCTTCATCCCCAGAGGGTGTCTCCTTTCAGGAGATTGGGCCCCTGAAGCAGAGAGGGGAACGGAGGGGAGGGACGCCTTCCCCGAAATTGGTCTTCCAGTTTCCCGAAGTAAACAATGCCCCCGTTGCCCAAGTAACGACAGTATCATCGGCAACTTACAGCCATCCCACAGTGGCCAAAAGACCTTGTGGTTTCACCGGCACATTTACCAGTAAGTCACTTCCCTTCTATATGTTAACCTGTCAACACTTTCTTATTATAGTTCTCTCTCTGATGATGTATGTATGTGTTCTTCTCCCACAGAGACTGGAGGTATGGTGCTTCTGTGCAAGGTGTGTGGGGACATTGCATCTGGATTCCATTATGGCGTGCATGCATGCGAAGGCTGCAAGGTAAGACCAAACAAAGATGGTGTTATGTCACGTCTTTCTATTCATTGTGTGCACACAGACATGAGGCCACAAAAGACACCCTTCAACGCCTCTATTCTCATTGTGCCCTCTCCAGGGTTTCTTCAGACGCAGCATTCAGCAGAACATCCACTACAAGATGTGTGTGAAGAACGAGAACTGTCTCATCATGCGCATGAACAGAAACCGGTGCCAGCACTGCCGCTTTAAGAAGTGCCTCTCCGTGGGCATGTCCAGAGATGGTGAGAGACGGTGTTAATGTCCTTTAACAGGATATTTAGACATGTGGCAACTAGAAGCAGGGACCCATGGGTGCTTTAAATGTATGTTATATAGGACAGTGGTTCTCAACCTGGGGGTCACTCCTCAAAGGGGGACGCAGAATCATTTTTGGTTGAAGAAAAATATATTTTAGACCAGCAGAATTTGTATTTTGATTTGCAGATTTTTATATCCTGTCCTGGAACACAGCAAGGTTAAAAGAAAAACAAAGATCTAGAATGAGTCCACTTACAAACTGGCTGAAACATTTTAAACTCTGTGCTGGTTGTTTATAGCACAGCACAGTTTAATTTTATGTGATGAAGAGGTGAAATAATCAGTATACTGTGTACGCTGTAAGTGGTGTTTAAAAGTATTCAATTTTACCCAGTTGCAAGATGCTTAAAATAATGAAAAATGCACCTTGAAATGGGTTTGGATTTAGTGAAAAGAAAGTGTAGGTCTTAGTGAAAAGAAGAGGATTTAATTGTTCGGGTATGCAGGTTTACATGAGAAATCAGTAGTTCTGCTGTAAGAAGGCCTCACTCCTTATCACAGACTTTCGTCTTTCTCTCCCTCCGTCTCTTTTCTCTCTCCATTCCTCTCCTTTTGTCTTCCGCTCCCCCCTGTCATCCTCTCTCCTTGCCCTTCTGTCTGATTTATGGCAAGAGGAGCACTACAGTCCCAGTAGTCATCCGTCACTGAGAAACTGTGACAAATACAGTTTATTTTCGGAAATTGGGGCACAAAGTTGTTGATTGCGCTGCACATCCAAAAAGATGTACAGTTTTATTGATTTTTTTTGACAAACAATCATTTCAGACATAATGTTGTTCCGTCCTGTAAATCATGAGCACCTACAGTGCTCAACTTGAAATTAGAATAATATTACTCCAGTTAATCTGCTCTACTGCATCACTTCACCGCAGGACTCGCCTCTCTCGGGACATGGCTAAACTAGGTGATAATAAATCATGGTTTTTCTGGAGCAAACATTTTTAGCTGACCTAAAAAAGCCAAAATGTGGGAGTGAAAAATCACCTGCATCAGATCACAGCGGGCACATTTTATTATTAATAACCTTCTCTATCACGTTTGTATTTGCTTACGTGCACACTGGTTAAATAAAAATCTAAATTATGATAATAATTGTTCAACTGAAGCTCGCAAAAGATAAGCTATACCTGCAAAGCCATTTTTATTCAGCTTTGACTTTACAAAATGAAATTACTCTCAAACGAATTTTCGATCACCAAATCTTTTCCCCTTTGTGTCCTCACCTTTGCTACCTGCCTCTCTTGTCATCTTGACCTCTCCACTTCTCGCTCACTGTCATTTTACTAATGACACCATGTTTAGTGTTGTTGACCCAGTGACCTACTTCCACAGAAAAAGAGAGAGCGAGTGCTCAACTGGAAGACAGAGGGAGAGAGAGGGACTGGGGGAGGTGGTGGAGCATACAGCGTTCTATAAATAGGGATGTCAGTGGAGGTGCAGAATTGAAAAAGGGGGGGAGGGAGGATTGCAGAGGCTGGAGAGGAGGATGAGGCGGCCGGATGAGATGAAGGCTTAAGTGTCCGGTATTGTGGTGAAACAGCTGTGATGGACATAGAAGGGACAGAGACAGTAGAGAGGTTTTGGGATTAGTAATCCGCATCAGAATGAAAGCTTTAGTGCCACATGAAATCCATATTAGAACAAAGAGTGTTTCCTTCTCCTTCTCGCCATTATTTGAGTGTTTATGCTGTTTAGTGTAGTAATTAGAAGGCTGCCAGTAAGGAGCTGGCAGTGATATCAATGCTAACCGAGGACTCTTCTCTTCTATTCTGTTCTCTTCAGCTGTGCGTTTTGGGCGTATTCCCAAACGGGAGAAGCAGAGACTATTGGATGAGATGCAGAGCTACATGAACAGTCTCAATGAATCCGCTTCCATGGAAATGGAGGTGTCACCTCCCTCCGATGCCTCCTGCAGTCCACAGAACCAGACGAATGAAGGCGCGGGCTCCATATCACAGTCTTACCACAGCAACCTAATGAACAGAGACGAGAAGCCCCTCAAGATGGCCGCCGGCAACGGCAGCACTGCCGCCTCCACTTTCCAGAACAATTCGGTGCAGCAGCCTTCCCTGTCGCACTCGGCCACTCAGACCCACCACACGGTTCACGGGGAGCAGGCGAGCTTCCACGTCCCCACAAGCTGCCCTGTTTCCTCCACCAACAATGAAAACTCCACTGTCGTCGATAACGCCAAGTACACCTACCCCCCCAATCAGAATCAGTGTCCCGTCACTGGCCACATATCAACTCAGTCCTTCTCAACCAATCAGAACAATTACCAAGCTGCTGATTCCCAGAACCAAAGTTCCTGCCCATGGAAGCTAAACGAGGGAGCCAAAGTGCTGGTGAGCCTTTTTGTCCCATAGTGAGAGTCTGATTATCAGTCCACTCAATGTTGGTAAAAAGTCCATAACACCTCTTGTCCTCTGTCCTCTAGGCATGTCCACTCAATTCATGTCCTGTGGCTCCGGCCGGCCGCTCCAGTCAGGAGGTGTGGGAGTCTTTCTCCCAGTGCTTCACCCCTGCTGTTAAAGAAGTGGTGGAGTTTGCAAAGAGCATCCCAGGCTTCCAGTCGCTCAGTCAGCACGATCAGGTCATGCTGCTCAAATCCGGCACTTTCCAGGTACATTTAGATAAATGTAATGTATATGTGGGACTGTGGAAGATTTACTTTATTTCCTTTCCTTTGGAGTTTTTCTGAGGCTAACCCGGTCTGGCTCTGTCCACAGGTTCTGATGGTGAGATTCTGCTCACTGTTCGACCCCAAGGAGAGGACAGTGACCTTCCTCAATGGACAGACGTACTCCCTGGCGTCTCTTCGGGCCCTTGGCATGGGCTCCTTACTGGACGCCATGTTTGAATTCAGCGAGAAGCTCGCGTCTTTGGGTCTGGAGCCAGATGAGATGGCTCTTTTCATGGCTGTCGTGCTGGTTTCTGCTGGTGAGCAGGCATACAGATACACAAAACACTTATTGTATGCACACGTCACTTCATGTCTAACACAAGCGAGTAGCATGTGGCTGCAGTGCTGGAGGCTACACTTCCAGAACCGCAAGACCTAGTTTTTCATGACTTTCCCCTTCATTGTCAGGAAGCGTAGTAACCCATCCTTACCCTGACATTTAACCTGAATGAATGTAGCTTTTAATGTAGCTCTCATGAAGGGATGGGGTCCCAGGACTGTGGCTGCATAGCCTCCGGTACTGCAGAAAATAACTGTTGAGCTGAGTGACATCTGCTGGGTCTGCAAAGTGGAGCTAATGTGGAAGACCCTTAAACCTGCAACCTCATTAATGGCCAGCAGGGGGCGACCCCACTGGTTTTTAAATAAAACAGATTGTATAGGAATCTATGGGAAAATTACCAAAAATCTCACATTATTTATTTCCTCAGTAAATACTTTAACATCCCAGTGTTAAGTTTTCAAGTCCACTTTCTGCACCCAAAGAACAAAGATGGCAAACTAAAATTATATATTATATATTATATTCCCCATGCTATGAATATAATTATATACAGTCTGTGGTCTAACCCTGATTTCTCCGCCTGTTTCTCCAGATCGTTCCGGTATCGTGGAGGTGGGCGCAGTGGAGCAGCTGCAGGAGAATCTAATAAAAGCCCTGCGCTCTCTCATCACCAGTCGCCGCCCAGATGATAGCACCCTCTTCCCCAAGCTGCTGCTCCGTCTGCCGGACCTGCGCACCCTGAACAACCATCACTCCGACAAGCTCTTAGCTTTCCGCATAGATCCTTGAGTTCGACGAGCTCCAGCTTCCTGAGGTATCTGCTTTGGAGAGCCTCCCTGCTCCCTTTGCAAGCCTGGCCTGCAGCATACAGTACACTGGCCTCTGCATGATGGACAGTTGTTGTGGGAGCTGTGCCAAGTCTGATGCCATGAGAGAGAGAGAGAGAGAGAGAGAGAGA
>JAOWBC010000710.1:6001300-6024167 GCA_028566105.1 Hypoplectrus providencianus | reverse complement strand
GCATGGTATCATAAGTTAACAGCATACCAAGTTAATAATTTAGATGAAAAAGTGTGCCTTTATTAATGTAATCCAGCATTCTGGTTGCTGTTTTGTAATATTGTAACATGAAAAAGGCAACACGCCAAGATATTAGTACCCAGTACATCCAGGATTAAGGTTATGGTTAGGTAACATTACACTTAGGCTATAGTTTCAATAGACTCTAAACCTCTAAACTCAGCTCAGTTAAAATAATATTAATAATAAATAAACAAAAAAAAAACTGAAAAATAATGAGCACTTAAAGTACTGATTTAAATGAGACCCCAAACTTAAGAACCAAAATCTCAGATGGACAACATTGTCCAATGAAATACCCATAGGCCTACCCAAATACCCAATACGTACCCCAAAAAACACATGAACTAGAAACGCTAAAATTGTTAAGTAGATGATGCACGTGTCATAGACACATTACTTATTTCCACGCATACAAGTATATTAATCTCCGAGTTAGCCTACAGATCGTTACTGAATAAACAATAAAAGTATATGCAGATTTAGTCACTTCCAAATCCAAACGTTTTCAAACACAATTTTTTTTTTTAATGCTGATGACATTATTTTTTATGACACAAATCCACTTTAACCTTCAACAATACTAGCAGACACGCACACATACGCTGTCACGTCACACACACATTACATATTTAGACGAGCACGAGCCGCTGCACAGCAAGGAGCTAAACACAGGTCAACCATTTATTTACCTTTAACTATTTATATTATAACATAATAATATTATGTTATTTTACATTTATGATACTGAAAGACGCTGAAACTATAAATAATTTTTTTTTATCAATCAAACAAAATAAAACTCACCGTGTAAACGTCACTGCGTCCCGGGTCACAGCTACACGTTAGCTACATGTTAGCGTGATGACCTTTGACCTGCCACAGGTATCACGTGACAAAAACAGACGGCAGCCAAGTCATTTCATCTAGAGATTAATTATAAAAGTTGTTAAATATTCTCCTTGTTCGGCAACAGTGGAAACCCTTCATTTTTTAAAGTGAAAAATCAAATCAATTTAATTGAAGTCCACTGTGGACTTGTGGACTTGTCTTGCTATGAAAAAGTCTTAATTTTAAATTCTCTACTTTAAAGAATACTTTTCCTTTGAATGACCATTTTTGTATTAATTACTCATCCATTTTTACCAAGAAGACTACACTATTTAGATGGAATTTTGATAAAGACTGAATTGATTTATATTAAGGATCACATCTTTTAAACCTCCCTCCAAAAAGGAGAAACAAGTATATCAATTCAAAAACGTAAAAGATTCCTTAAAAAAACAACTCATTTGACAAAGGGACATCCCAAACCCTTAGCATTCTCCTAGTTGTATTTGATCTATCTCATTTCATTTGAACTATCATGTTCTGGTCAACCTGGAGCTCGTGCTATTAATCCCATCCATCTCTCTGTCCGCCTCAGTTCCTGGCATTTGACACCCAGCTGCTGTTGGGGAACAAGCGCTACACTATCAGCCCAGAGGAGTATGTGTTTGCCACGCTCAGCCTCTACCTCGACATCATCTACCTGTTCAGCTTCCTGCTACAGATCTTTGGAGGAGGCCGTGATTAGAGCTTTTCTCCTCCAACTTTTCCTCTACATACTGTTAATGTGTCTCTGCTGATTTATTGGAACTCTAAACAAACTCAACAACCAACTGGGTTTTTTCCCCCTCATTAATGATTACACATCAGGGCTTTCAGTTTGTCCATGAACCCTTATGGTAATGTTGTCCATGCAGTCGTGCAGCTGTTGTGTTGCTCTGCCCTGCTGTGTTTGTACTGCTAGGGGTCTACTGTGACCTCCACTGTGTGTCTAAAAGGTCATCAGGCTCATAACTGGACAACCAACTAAAAACAACTTATGAATATGATCACTCTGGTTCATCCTTTAGCCAAAATGGAAACTGCACTTTTAGGTTGTTTGCTTTCAAACGGACTGTTTCACCAGCTATGTACAGTAGATACAGTTTGTTTTATACTTGTTTTTAATGCACATTATCATAGAAGACAAGTTTAATGTTTTACTGTATTTGTGTGTAAGATATTTTCAGCTCACGTCAACACTTTTAAGCTAACATCAAACAAGCACCACAAAAGGGAAACTGTGTTTTTGTAGAGTCATCAGCACTTCAACAGCATTTATTAGACATCGGTTGCAATATGTATTGTAACGTTAATGTGGCCTTTGGGACATGATAGAAAACTACTACACACAGCAAGTTGATGACCACAACATGAGCGTTAGATATGTTGAAAATGTTTAGTAAATAAGACATGTGGCATGTTAATATTTTTCTAAGAACAATGTGCTGTGTATGTTGGATTCTGACATATTAAAATAAAGGTAATACATGAAAATAGTGTTTCGAATGCAGTCTCATATGTGAAAGATGGTTTATGATGATTTTTATGTAATGAGTTCAAATATCAACAATCTCAGAGGAGCCACAGACTCACTTATATCTCTGCATGGATAAAGCATGGTCATCCATTGGTTTGTGCCTGGTTTTGAAGCCTTTTTGTGGAGTTATGGCCATCACTATGCATCCACAGAAATGATGAGCCAGAATGACTATTTGTTATTAGCTAATGCTAGTGCTAGCTTGACAGATTAGGGGCAATTTTTTTCAAAATAAAAAGCAATCTTGGTGTTTCACTGCAACTGAACACTAAACAAAACATTTTCCAAGCAACCAACATGTTCCAGTGAACTTTGACGAACTGAGTCGCCCCCTGCTGGCCATTAGAAAGAATGCAGGTTACGGACTCTTCCATATTGGTTTCACATTTCAGGCCTGGAGGTTGCAGGATGCCTTTACAGAAACTACCTCTCCACACTGATACTGCATGCTGGGATGGACTTAAACAACAGTGAAACATTCAGTATAAGAAAAGGAAATATATTTGCTTTATAATATTTTTTTTCTAGGTGGGGAAATACAATTGTCATTAAGCAGGGCTGTCCAAATTACTAAGTGCAGCAAAAAATTCTATAATTGTGTTATTAATCATATTATTGTAATTTGTAAAATAATAAATATAAAGTTGGAATTTGAATCTGGTCCAGTCAGTGTCCTGTGTACTGTCTTATCTATGGCTGATTGTCTTAAAATCTATCATAAGTGGAAATTGCCAGTTGGAAATGACACTTTTGGACTTCAGTCCCTTGCGTCCCTTATCTAGACAAATGGATTCAGAATTAGCCAGCTCTGACCTATTGAGCAGCAACAACAGCCACAAATGCAGAGTTGCAGACTCATGATGACACATGCCAGCACAGAAATGATCAATACGGCTGAAGCAACGACAGCAGGAGGTAAAGACGGAGCCGCTCAGTGATATAAGACACAGTTCACCCAATCATTGAAACAAGGCTTTTATTAAAAAAAGAAAAAGAAAAATTGACATATTCAAATTCAAAGAGAAAACCAAGAAAGAAGGAAAATCTTATCTCAATCAATAAAAAAAACACAAGTTACAGACAATTTAGCAACTCTGGCACAGGAAGACAAAAGTAGCCAAGTGGCTTTGCAAAATAACCAAATATCAAAACCTCTTTCCTCTTAACAAAACTGTACAAAATGAGTTCTTGTATAAATAAGAAAACTGTTCACAAGCAGGGAGCGAGACGCGCTCGTTGGATTTATCAAAATGTCCGGGATTCACACAAACCTGGTTCATACAGTGTTGAGTTTTTGTTTCATGTTCAAAAATGTCACCTTAAGACAACACTTCTTCCATTTAATTACGTAAAATATAACCATTTTAACTGCCCATAAGTAAAATAAAAGTAAACTAATTTCTGTACATTAGTATCATTGAGTTATTATCGGAAATAGAACATACAAAGGATACTCTGTATTAACCAAATTAAAATAAAAGGCGACATTTTGAAAATCGGGACTGGGCAACGTCTCACCACCTGTTTGGAAATCCTGTTTTAGCAGCAAAACATTTTGAAGCTATGAAATAAGCCGACAAATCTACATAAGGATGGACAAGAAGAGCATGTTCAAATTAGAGTGGACTAAAAATAATAAGTGCAATGTTTTTTTTTATTCTTTTAATTTTAACGTTCTGTGTAGCACACTCTAGTGCTTTGAGTATTTCTACAGTTTTATTATTTTCATGATGTTAATAAGATTTGGAACATCACGACTGCTCGTAGTATTAACTCTGCTGAAAAGTTAAAACAAATAAATAAACACTGCATTGTAACAAGTGGTCATTTCATAGTTTCAAAATCCTGATTTTGTATTAAAAGTGATGGCTAATACATGGAATATCATTTCTCTGAACATATAAACAATATCCATGACATTTTCCTTCATGGTGCACTGAATCTGAAAAACTTGCTAGTCACTGTGTTATCTGGACAGGTTACAAATCATAAAAAAAATCTAAATCCAAAAAACACACAAGAAGAAACAAACAAAATGTGTACAGAGGAAGTGGAAGGAGAAAAAAATGACTATTTACAAAATTAGCTCTCATGTCTGAAACTGGCACCATCGTAAAAGCTCTGGATAACTCCTGGGTGTCTGCAGAGGCCAATAAAGTTCATAATGAGTCTGTTTACACGCACAGCAACACTCCATTACGTAGTCTGAGAGAAACTCAGCTGAGTTAACACATGTCCACAAAACCTGATCTTTACTGAGTGACGGATAAAGGTTCTCACAAATACATGATGAACCAGATAACATTACTTTGTCCTTGCAAAATGTAACTTGAATTTTTGATATTTTTTCTTCAAATATTAGGCCATACCTAACCCAGCACTTGAATTTCCCTTTTTACAATGAGAATATATGCACATTTGCATAATAATCATGTGAATTTAAGAACTGTAACTTTTTGTTACATTAGCTCTTAATATAAATATATATGTATTTGTGTTTTTAAGCCAATTAAAAACACAAATATGAACAAATATGAATTTAAATTGGAATTGAACTGTAATGTGCAAAGGTCCTTATCCATAAAGCTGGCCTGTTGCACTCTTTTCACATTAATATTACCTTTAGCCACTTTAGGTCGTCCACATGCTTAAAATGAGTGGAACTGGGAGGAATATTCCGTTTCAGCCTGCAAACTCACTGCTAGATGCCACTAAATCCTCTCTAAACGCTAAACCTCTAAACTGTGGTCATAATGTGTAACACCTCATACACCAGTATGACTGCAGTCTTTCTCTTTCTGATTCAGTCAGAAGCAGAAAAAAAGAGCATTTCATCCAGCAGCCCAAACGACTGAGGGCAGTTTATCTGTGACAGAGAGCTAAACGATGGGTGGCTACAACATCTTTGGTTGTGGAAACGAACAATAGAAACACACAGCAAAAAAGTTGACGTGAAGAAAAAAAAAAATGTCAAGAAACAGAATCATCAAACTGCGAGCCTTGAGAGCGATTTCACGTTTTCACACTGCGTCTACCACTGGACTCAAACATGGATGGTTGAAGAGCGGGACGAAAAGCTCCAGGTGACCCTACAGCGAAGTCCACCGACTCAAACAAGCCCGCTGCCATTTCTGTAGTATATACAACTTAGTGTCGATCCTGTGAGAGATCAGGCAGTTCATCCAGAAGGAAAACATTAAGGCTTAGCTAAAAAGTTGTTTTTGCTGAATTTTAGATCGCTCCTAAATTCATTCAGACTTGCTGTCTCACTAAAGGCTGTAAGAATCGTCTTTAATGGCACTTCCATGGTCTAGTGAGCAGTCCTTTGTAAAACCATTATTTCTATTATCTACATATCTACAGTTTTTGATGTCTGCATAAATTAAAGTTCAACATATTTGGATGCACTGGACGTGGTGACATGAGCTCCACATCCGGGGCTCGTCTGTGTGCGTGAAGCCTCTCTGAGCCGCAGCACTACATGAACTAGTTTGGTTCAACTCCCCGCTCTGTACAAACAGGCCAGACACAATATGAGGACAGACGACACAAGGCTTGGAACGGAAATTTGTGTGTAAAAAAAAAAAAAAAAAAAAAAAAGAGGAGAAGAAAATTTGATGTGCACAAGAAAACAGCATCAATCCCTACACGGAGAAGAAAAACAACTACCATCTAGTCTCTGTAAAAAGCTAAAATCTACAGCTAATATCTACTTCAAAGATAAATTCATCAAAATTAAGGCAAATTAGCACAAGAAGTTTTTCAAGTGACAGACAAAGGGAGAACAGAAACATTGAACTTTCTACAAACTAAAACAAATCACTGACAGAGAATCAAACTCAGGTGACAACAGCAGCATTGAAAAAAAAGACTTACAGCTCCCTTTCCTCACAAACCAATTATTCTCAGGGATCGTGTTAGTCTTCTATTTGATTTCCCTCATTGCTTTTGCTAAACTATATTTTAATTTAGTAACTGCATTGTTCTTTGTACACATAATCTTTCAGTAATCGAACTGATCGAAAGCATGTTCACTTCTTCATCCCTTCCACAGAATGGATGAATTTAATGATACCTGAAGGTTTGCCACAGCAAAACCGCTTAAAACCACTTCTCATGGACACCAATGCAGCACGGGGTCACATTCTGACAAAGCAGGATGACTGTTGGTGTGAGCAGGTGTCATTTTACGATGAGTAAACTGAATTGAAAGTCATCCGAGCTTCAAAACTATTCAAGAAGAATTTCCATGAGACAAATATTAGAGCTCATCATTAATGTCTTCATAGACGACAGTATTAAATACCGTTTTTCTATAAATGTATGTTCCAATGGTCTAAAAACTCTAAAAAATAGAACTATAATTCAAATATAAATAGAAATAATTGATTGTCTTTTTGTTCACTTATGGAAGAATGTTTAAAAAAAAAAAAAAAAAAAAAGAGCTTCAGCTATAAACAATGTTATCATTACCGTCTGTGCGTGAATAGAAATCTCTGCAGCAGTTACAGGAAGAAGTAGCTTTAAACGGTTTGCCTCTCCACGGTTACAATGACTCGACACATCAGACCAGCAAAAGTGTTTTTGTAAGTTTCTAAATCTGTACAAATTGTTGTCCCCGCTGCTGCAAATAGAACATCAAACAACAGACATCAGGAAATAAAAATAAAAAGTTTGCATATTTTACAAAAAAATAAAAGACACATTGTGTTTCAACTCTTCCTTGAATCACCCTGAAACGTCCAGAATGCTTTTTTTTAAAAATAAGAATTTGTTATATTACGTGCACAAAAATAATGCTCTGTGTCTTTTCCTCCTCTCATAACTTTTTTTCTTATTTTTTTTGTTTGTTTTAACTTCTTGTTATGTTCCTTTTTTTCAGTTATCAAAATAGATCAAAGCTTCTGTGAAGAAGTTTCCCACCTTTGGTTGATCGAGTCTTGAAGATGTGAGCAGGAAAGTCCAATGATGTAAGTGTTGTCCTTTTTCTTTAAAAAACAAAAATACAGACATACACACACACACACACGCACACAAACAAACATACACACACACACACACACACAGACACACACACACGCATGTTCCTTTTGTTATCCATGTTCAAGTCCGGGTGCTTGGTGATGGTATGGAGCACTGTTCTCTTCCAGCTGAATCCCATTTTGGTTGGATTCATCTCGTGCCCGCGGCCCCACCCTGCTGGGAGCTGCAACACACACACACACACCCACACACACACACTCAGTACTGATACAATGAACCTGCTTAATCATAGTTGAGATGTATGCATGTTACACACACACAGAAACTGCTTTATTACAACAAATCCTTCTCTGAAACATTTTAAAGCGGCCTTTGTTTGGAACTTTGTAACAAAAATACTCATAAATGTATGTTTGTTAAAATACTGGACTACTTACTGGGAGCAGCCATGGCTCCTAAGGAAATAGTTTAATATTTAGGGTAAATGCTAGTAACTTATCATTTTTTTAGAAGATCTCTACCATTCTCATACTCAGGGTCAGTTAGCTAGTTTGCTAAACATCTGGGCATTTTACACAAAATCAACATATTATTCAGCTGGAATGCACTAAATAATCAATTTTACGCCATAATTAGTATCATTTATCATTAACAGTGTGAATGAGCCCTAAACTAAATATTGTTGATAGAAGAAGCTATCACCAGAAAACGGAGAAAGGTTGATCCAAGGGAGCAGTGGATAGAGGTAGAAACTATACATTAGGGAGAAAACTGACACATCGTCTGAGAATACAAAACATGAAGTTGGAAGAAATGACTCAGGACACTGACTGGCGATGAAGACTCGTGAATGAATAACTGATGCAGTCACAAGGACAGAAAACAGAAAGCTGGTTTCAACCAATGGAGGCAGTTAAGGTTGCTTGATTTTGATTTTTGTGTAAAGTGAAAAAAAAGAAAAATCAAGCCCTGTAATTCATAAAAGGTAAAGAAGCAGATTCAAGTATTTCTTTAACGCTCTCAGTGTTTCCCCGTGCCAGCAGGTTGGATGCAGACACCCACCTTAGCTTCACTTGGTGTGTTGGTACGAGTAGTTTGTGTGTTCTGCCGGAGTCTCCATGGCAACCTGTTGCTGTTGTCCACCATTCTCCTTAAAAAAAAAGAAGATGATGAGTTAATCAGAAAATACTTTAATTAAATATTCATGGCAATGTGTCATTAAACAGAGTTTTATCAGAGTTCAGAAAGAAGACAGCCTGTATTTTCCCACTGCCCTCCCCACCAAAGTCAATCTGTCTCTGAGTGGAAGAACCAAAGGACAACAGTCAGAAATCTACAGGAGAAATCTGAGCCAGTGCGTTCCACAGGACGTATTTACTAAAGAGCATGCTCGAAATTAACCTTGTGCTGTAACTTAAACACACTGCAGTAACTCAATCCTCCCACCCGTCACTCCGCTCCACCCTCTGCTCTCATACCTCCCACAGGAGTTCCCGCTGAGCCTCTTCCCATTCATAAACCTGCCCTTTTCATTCTCATTCACTTGTTCAAGCTGCAGGCTCCCACCACCATCACTGAGCTCCACCTTCCAACAAATGACTCAAGACCCCCCCGCAGGCTGGGCCGCCCTCCTGCAGAGCGCTGGGCCAGGAGCGCGCTGCACCGGAGCACACAGACTGTGGCGCCTGTGCCAAAGCACGACTCTGACCGTCATTCATGAGTGGCCAAGGCTCTTTTAGCTGAATAACAGGGAAACTCATAAAGGCCCATTGTTTGGAGTGTTACATTAAGTATTCAAAGTGAGAATCACATAAAACTTTTTAATTCCACAAATCAGCAGATACTACAGTCCAGTAGAGATTTGTTTGTGGTTATAAACCTTCTGTAATACAAATACCGGTATATATATATATATAAAGCATTTAAAATGTAAAAAAAAAAGGTAAGATATAAAAAAAACACAAAGCAAATGAGAAATCTGCTTAACTAGCCATAGTATTTATTTTTTAAAGGACTTTTAAATTGTTTAATTAATTATTATTTGTTTTACTTTTATTTATCTATATGTATTCATTTTTAGGTGACAATAAGAGACTATATATATGTATGTCACAATAATAGAATAAAAAAAATGACAACTTCATCAAAAACCAAAGTGGAGGATTGGATGGTTGGTGACTCCAGGTACAAAACTATTTTTACATCACATCACTTCTGGCATCTGAAAACCCTCTGATGTCCTGTTATTTTTATGTATTTATAGCATTCTACAAAAGTCACCAAATCCAGGACGCCAGCTTGTACCCGTCTTAAAATACTTCAGCTGCAGCTTCAGGGCACGTGGACGTCGTTCAGCTCAGTCAGTGTACTCGTCACCTCCACTACTTTCCAGCCTTAACTTCTTAAAAATACATACGACAGAGACCTGACTTTCTAAAAGCAGCGGCTCTTTTTAAGCATCTGTCAAGTTTTAGTAAATACGTCCCTGTAAGAGTTTTAATTATTAATCAGCCCCTTCATGGAAATATAAAATATAAGCAGCTGAGGTTGAGGCTAGCTCCATACCTCTACTGGGACACTGGAGGGAGGCACTGGGGTGTACTGGGGGATGTAGGTCCCCTGCATAGTTGTGTTGGCCGGAATATACTGTAGGGAAGGCAGAGAGGAAAACACAAATAGTGTGTAGTATTTGACATGAATAATTGATCTTGTAAATTTCAGGACAGTTAGCTATGGGGACAACTTTGCCTTGTGTGTCGTGTGTGTGTGTGTGTGTGTGTGTGTGGGTGGGTGTGTGATAGGTACTGACTGTGCCCGTGCTGCCGAGAGACAGGTGGCTTAGCTGCTGGGCGAGAGGCCCCATCATGGACGTGGGCTGGATGGACATGGCGTGATCCATTGTTGGGGTAAGAACTGTACCCTGTGGATAAAGAATACACAAACTTACATATCAGATGCTGAAATACTGGAACTAATGGAACAGGTTAGTTTATCATCACCAGAAACTAAAACCAGAAGTTATTATTGGACTTCCAAAGTCCCTTAAATGAACTGCATGTGATGAAAGCTTCTTTTTCTGAGAATAAAATGTAAAATTTAATCAAAATCACAATCTCTTCTTTTCATTTATAATGTTACAAAAATCAACAGTTTGCACTGTTTCTGTAAAAAAATATTACATTCTGCCAAGACGCGACAGTCGCATGGCAAAAAACCTGCATAACTTGAACAACTACAGGTTGTTTACACAGAACAGAGAGGAGAGGACAAGCGAGGTTGTAAGAAGATATTATGTTTAGATGGTGTCACAGTTACAGAGTGTTTAGAAATCAGTATGATTTTCAATCCCAATAAAAACAGACACAGCTCTGTCCGTCCATCTGCTGAGCTGACAGCAGATGCTGCAGGAAGCTGATGTTGTGCACAGCAGGCGTCAGCAGAGGTCAGCCTCCTGGTGCCAACTCTGGGAATATCGTCACAGTCAGGAATGATAAAAAAGTAAAAAGTCTCTGTCCCAGTTTTGGGAACACAGACCAAGTTGTTTTTGGGAAAAAAAAAATGTGTGATTTTGTTTTGCAATTTTAATGGATGCCTGAGAAGAATGAGAGTGCTATTTTAATACATAATCTAATAAATATTGAGCATGAATGCCCCAGTATTTGTAACACTTCTGAGCACTTGGATATATATAAATTAAATTTTATTCCAGTTTCTGTAAAGAAATAAATAAATTAATTAATTATAAAATAACATTACCAAAGACATTCCATTCTTTTTCTTATTTGTGGAATTGGTGCTTGGTGTTCAGAGGGTTAAAACTCATCACAAATGAGCCAAACGTACACAAATATGTTGGGACATACTGTTGAGATAAAATCAAAAAAATATCAACATCCTGCTAGACTGCATCTCAGACCAACTCCCACTGTGTTAAATGCTTTTCTGGTTATGTTTTCTATTCTCCCACTGAATAAAAGAGACAGCTGTCTTACAGCACAGTGTAAGACAGCTGTCTTACACACCCAGGGAACATGAAGTCTAAATGTGGGGGAGATGGAGAAGACGGATTTGGAGGAGGAATACTCACAGCTGGCTGCATGAGGTATGACTGATGGTGCATCCAGGACGGGCTGTGTACCTATAGATCAGGGAACACATTAATGTAAAAAGCTGCTGATGCTGCACAGTTTCCTCAGCGGCCTTATCATGTAAGCCTGTAGAGAAAGTTCATGAGAACCTGAAGAAATATTATCAGTCCTGTGGGGTGTGGTCCTCCCTGAGTGTCTGTTAACTTACATAATGTGGACATAATGAGGAGTTTTGGCAGCAAATGTAATCTTGATATTAAGGCTGATTTAATAAGTCTGTATTTGAAATGCCTCACCTGGTAGGACGAGACAGGAGAATGCATGTAGGGGGAGAGGGAAGTCTGGGCGATCATTCGGTTTGGAGCCAGACTGTAGGGCGAGGAGTAGAAGCTGGCGGAGAGATGGAGCAAAGCAAGAAGTAAACATACAGACGTCCACACCATGTCAACAATCTGCAGCATGTCTCCAACTACATGGACTGCATTTCTGTGTTCCTGCGAGGCCCAGCAGGGGGCAGCACTTCACTACAGTTTGAGCACAACTCTTATTTTCCTAAAGGGTTGGGGCTGTTTTCAGTCAATCTGCGCACACCACTCACCCATTTTGTAAGGCTGTGGGGTCATAGGCAAGCGTCATTCCTCCCTGGGAAAACAATGCACAGGATTCAGAAACAGTGAGGTCATGCAAACACCGCTGCTGCCTGTACTACTGCAGTCACTTAGCACAGAGCGAGAACGGTGTTTCTGATTTAATATCCAACAGGAAATGCAACATATGTAGCATGAAGTTTCCATCCTACCGTATCTCCATCTCTAGCCCAGGGCCTTCCATTGTGGAGGTACTTCCCCTGGTTCTGCCTCTTCTTCTGACCTCCGTCTGCAAACTTACATAATAAGGGCTCTGTGGGCACTGTGAAAGCAACAGATCAAACAACACAATGAATTCAATGGTCACAGCGGGGAACAAAAACACTGAGCTCTGGCACTGACAACAACTATATCAGGTTCCTTTAACACCAAACAAACATTCCACGCACCAGGCACTCCCGGTGGAGTCTTGATGAATTTGCCGTTGAAATGCTGGATTATGGCCTCGCACTTCTCTGTGGATTCCATCCTGAAAAACAGTCAAAAGTCAGATTTAATCCTGTTTCTGCACTGCTGCGTTCGAGGCACAAACTGTTCACCAATTAGTTCACACAAGCATGGAGGGGGGCGTTATGTCTGACCTGGCAAATCCCACACCGCGGCTGGTCCCGTTCGCATCTCGGAGGATGCGTGTGGAGATGACCTGGCCAAAGGACTTGAGCATGCTCTCCAGCTCCTGCTCATCCATAGAAACTGGCAGGTTGGAGATGTAGAGGTTGGTGGGGTCCTGCTCTTGTTGCTAAACAGGAAACGGACATTAAAATCAAAAATTAAAATCTTTATGAATCGAAGGTATATTTCTTATAAAAAGAGATTGTTTGAGTTCTGCTAAAAACAATGAACTGTCCTGTTTAACGGTGCAATTATAACACGCATTTATGAACTAAATAAAACATTTTTTCTATATTGTATTGCTAAGATGTATATTTTGATTTTATCATCAGGTTAAAAGTTGAATTTCAATAATTTTGGCCTGCATAAACGTGACATGAAATTTTAATTTCATCCCATGTCTTAATACCATTACATTTATGTGCAAGAATTATAGAAATCAATGAAATCTTTGTGATGGCAGCTCCTGTTTACTACCACACTGCTTTCAGGTGTCTCACTGGATGACATGAGCCCCAAATACTTCAACTAAGTATGAAAAACACTCTCAAATGTCTTTGCTAATGCATTTGCAGATGGAAAATGTCTTATCACTTTCAAAATCTATTTCACACTGCAGAAATTCCTGTGTAGGCAGCAGTGTGACCTGTCTTTCCATCAACACCTGCCATCACTGTTGGCATATTAATACTTCATCATATGCATACACCACGTCAGGCGTCATTTTGTATTGGAACCCGATACAGATAAAATGTTTTTAAGCAATTAGAACCAATAAACCGAAACCCTGAATAATTAGTCTGCCGTGAAGCGCATGTGTCATTGCTTCAGCTAAGACTGTCTGGTTTTTAAAAATCCCCCCCACACACATAAATATTCCGACAGACGCAAATATGAATTTGTTTGCAAAGATTAAGTTGCATATTTAGGAGGAATGTTGTCTAATTAAGAGATCAGGATAGCTGCGAGCAAAGACCGATTATTCAGAGGCTTATTTTTTTATGGCTCTAGCTTGAAAGTGAAACCTTGTGTGACTGTGCAGAAGCAGACAGGAAGCCAGGCATGAAGTTAAGGAGTTCAGAGAGCAACAGGAGCCTGGCAACCGGGAGAAAAGAGGCTGGACTAAAAAGAAGGGAAGGGAAAACAGAGAGTGAATAAAGAGGATAGAGCAGAGGAGGGGGCTGGGGGAAATGAGGAGCTAAAAAGGCTGATACTTTGTACAGAAGGAGGGAACTGACATGATAGGAAGTAGTGGGAGTCTTGAGTAATTTGGGTAATGAAAGAGGAGGATGACAGAAAAAAAAAGAAGAGGATAAATGAGTGGCTGATTAACGGGCTCTTCTCTTCCATCAAAATATATTTTATTGCTATCATTTTCCATTTGCTCCCCTCTTCTAACACTCACTGTGATTGCATAGATCTGCAAACGGGTATATTATAGTGGATGCAAGAGACTGTCAGCTGTTAGTCAAACAGCTATCTCAAAGTGAAGATTTACTGCCTATATCTGCAGCCTCCGTTCTCAGCCGGGAGCCACCTGGCCAAGAGATAACCTTTTTTATGTGATTGTCGTCATTCTGGGTGCGGCAGTACGGCCATTATGTAACAAAGCGGCCCACTGCAGGAGGTCATGGGCCAGATGAGGCGAATGCAGTTCAATGCTGCATGTCAAAGAAAAACTCCCTCCCTTTAATCCTTTTATTTGTCCTTTACCTCAGCTAATGCACACAATATCCCATTTCATATTCAAACAAATATTCATCCTGTTGTAGATATGAAAATGCTGCTGGACCCAGCCCAGGCACATGTGAAAGGGATTTGTTGAGGCGTCACAGCACTCTTTTATTTTTTTTGTACCAGGCCCGAGGTGAGCCGTGTCTTTTAAAGGTGTGTCCCTGTGCATTTGAATGCCTGTGTGTTGTGCAGCGTGTGCAAGCTGACGTCTGAGTTTGAACAGGGAGGTGCTGGGAAGAAAGAAGGGATCTATTTTTAACTTTGCTATGGTTCTCCTGCCCCCTTATGCACGCAGCTCCTCTGGGCCTGCAGCCTCCAGCCCGTTCAGGGACCGAGCGTACTCCAGAGGACGGTGAACGCGAGGTGTGGCTCGGTCTGTTTGTGAACAACACTCTGCAGCAGCCATGGTGAAGGTGCAAACAGGTGAAACTGCACTTGAGAGACCAAAAATAAACAGATTTTACTCTTGTTTTTTTCTGACCTGGGGTGACCCAGTGACTCTGAAGCAGCTGTGTATATTTAGGTTTTAATAGTGGCTATCAACACCTCTGACTGAGCACATGCTGTCTGGGTGAGTCGAGTCTTGGTGTCCAGTTGCGCTTGTCGGGTATTGAGATACACAGGATTGTGTGGCACCCTCACAGAGGAGGTGCAGAGAACTTAGACTCCGGGTTAAGTTGCACCGGGCTGGTTCAGGTCAGCTGGCAGCGTGGATCTGTTACAGTTTTCCGGGGCTCGGATGAGGGGAGACCCTGGTGTTACATTGCAGTGGGTCTGTTTGGGTGTGGGACACGAGGAGGAGGGGGGGGGTAGGAGACACTGGGGTGGAGTGTATTAAGTGCTGGTGTCAGCCCCAGGCCTGGGCCCAGACGATGGACAATGCCAGCCCATTGTGCCTGTCCCATTGACAGTGGGTGTAGTGGCACCCTCCCCTGGGTTCCCTCAATGGGGAGCCTGAGAGCCAGAGGGATCAGCTTAATGGGCCGACAAGAGTTGCTTTGACTGCAGACACTTGGACAAAGAGCTCAGAACAAGCGCTACAACAGGAGCAGGTTAGCAACATACACAAGCACAGAGACGAGGGCGTGAGGGGAGAGAAGGTGGTGACGAGGGCGATGAGGAAAAAGGCGACAAAATGAGAAGGAAAGGAAACGCAGTAAAGGATTAACAAGCAAACAGTGGTATATTAAGAAAAAACTGATTAAAAGGGGAGTCATTTTCCTTGTTACACATCAAGTCTGCATCAAACCAGACTTCTGCTGATTATTGGCACAGGTTCACCCAACGAAGCACAACCAAACACACGCCTCCCTATAAACCAGAGTTTATCTTGCACTCTTGCCAACAGGACACTCGCTGCCAATCAGGCCGCTGCATGTAACCTTTCACATGATAGAGAGGGAGAGTGTGTGCTGGTGGAGACAGTGACTGTGACTCTCTGTGGTCAAAGTTTAATAGGTGGCTCTTTGGAGATCAATATGTCTTTAGAGAGAAGGGCGAGAGGAGACTGGATCAGAAGGTGAACGTGACGAGTTTAACCCGATTGGTGAATGTGAGGGTAAAAGACGCCGCGGCAGTGCAAGAAAGGTGATCAAGAGCTGGCAAATCCTTACTTTGGCCATCTGAGCCTGGACCCCAGTGGACTTCAGAGCTGTAACAGCCTTCTGTGCTGCTGCTGGACTATCAAAGTCCACAAAGCCATATCCTGTGAAATAGACAAACACATATTAAAATCGCTGTGATGTTATTTCTTCTTTTGGAGTTAGATAAGCAGATCAATAGCATTCTCCTATCTGTGTGTTTAATATGAAAAAGCTAGGCAACCGTTAGCTTAGCAGGAGGAGACGGCTAGCCGGACTCTGTCCAAAGATATCAGATTAAAGAAATGTGATATTACACGTTAATTTAACCCTCTGCACCCCACAATCCAGGTTGGTTTGATCTGGTCATAGCCGGAGACTATGAAAACATAAATTATTGCCAGATGTTCAAATAAGCAACAGTACTGGGAAAAACATGCGTGATTAATTATTTCACGAAACTTATTTTATTGGATTTCCCCCAAAAAATAAACAAATTGCAGTGAACTCGACCTCTAGAAAAACCTTACATTCTGCAGTACAGGAGGAAGACATTATAAACTCAACTGAGAACAACAATTTCATTACAAAGTTTCACCTGAACTGTAGACTTTTTACGCAGAAGAGCAGAGAGGAGAGGACAAGATAGGTTGTAAATAGATGCTGATAAAATTTAAATAGTTCAATATATTTCAATATAAAAAATTCAACTTCCATTTTCTTCTTTTTATGATGCATGTTATAATAACTGTCTTATACTGCACATTATTGAAATATTCCTGATTGCAGCCACATTTTGGCTGTTTAGGTTCAGAGGGTTGATAGCTTTATATATGTTTTAATTTCTTCTCTCTTTTTTTGACAAAGTGAAGAGAGTTGATGGCTGTATCTTAAAATGATAAATAAAAAGTAGGAAATAACCAATGACAGTAAGGGTTAGTGAAGGCAGCAGCTTAAATGTTAAAACCTGTGTAACTTACCTTTACATTTGTTGGTGGTTTTATCCAAGATGGCCTTGGTTGACACAATCTTGCCATATCTGCAGGGACACACAGGAACACAGAGCAGGGAACAGTTTTGACAGAGGAGGTGACTATAGGGCAACAAGAGGAATCTGCTACCTCTGCATACCAATCTCGCCACACTTCCTCAGGCTGCCTGACTACAGGTGTAAACATGAACACATTCTCCTTCGCGCCATCTTTGTGTCTTTTCCGAATGCAATCTTAAGTGTCACAAAACGCTGTCCGCCTCCACCCTTCTGTCTTTGTCTGCTGTACTGTAGCTCTGTTGCCTGGCGTCGTTTTCGACAGACAGGAGACAGCACCCCAGGGCCAAAAACAATTTGTTCCAGGCCTGTCTTTACCACACACCCTACACACAGACACACACCTCTCGACTAAAAACAGCTCCACTCTCGGGTATTTTTGGCTCAAACAAAACTTTAAAGTGTTGTCACTAGCAATGTCTGACTGGCAAATAGATATATTGACTTCCAAGGGAACTTACTGTGTGCTTCATCACACACAGAAGGAGTCAAATAGTGGATGAAACATAGGCTAGTGTCCTAACCTGTTATTTCAGTCCACACTTGTCAATAGAAAAAACATGACAAAGGCCAATCAGTAACATAGGAGAATCAATTAATGCACTGATGCGGCATCATAAAACATTCATGCTATGAAAATCACCTTAAAGCAGTGACTGAGAGGAGTTATGTAAGATGTGCAGGCTAATGGAATGCAGTGTTATAAGACATCAGGCCTACAGTATAATAGACCTGGCCTTGTCTGGTGAATTTCGCCAGTGAGTTCCTCTGTTTGGGCGACATGGCGTCTGGGCGGAATGTACACTGTAACCTGATGCTTCACCCCTCCGGTTCGCCTTCCTTCCCACCACATCCCTCTCCCTCGCTCTGTTTTTCCACCCTCGCATCGCAGCGCACCGCTGGGTCCTACAGTCCCGCCCTGTTTCAGTGGACATTTGCCCAGATGACCTAACTGGACGGTCACGGCAGAGATCTGTGTCACGACTGCCACCGGAACCTGCAGTATTTATGCTAAAATGTGGTCTCCTTCTAGTTGCTAACGTGTACATGCACACTCAGGCCGTGCTGCTGTTCAGGAAGCACAAACAGAAGCAGATTTATATGTGATATTAGCTACCACAATAGGCCACAGCTCACTGTGTGCATTCATCATATTACCCTGAGGACAGACGCATTATAAAGGACACTTTATCACTGCAGAAATTAATAATTCATCATCCACTGCCACAGAGCCAGATGACCTTTGCATAGACTATGTTTATAGGTTCCCACTGCCATCTAACAGCTGCAAAGTGGCCATTAGGCTTCAATATACAACACGCTTCATATATTTAACCCATCCAGGCCCTAATGGAGGTTTACATTTGTTTCAGTCAGAACTCTGAGCACAAATGTTGTCAAGTGTGTCAACATTCGCAGTGAAACTTCCACAACACTGTTGGGTTTTTTGCTGAATCAATCATTTTTTACTGGTGTTAATCTTTAAAATACACTCTTTTAGAGGACACTGTTAACATACCTTTTTTTCCTCTTTTTAGAGACACGGTTCTTTCGAGACCTATTTCTGTAATACACTGACAAGAAAATGGTTGAATATTTAAAACAACACAGTCTATCCCTAGCCATGGATATATTAAGTATTTTTTATTAGAGCATATACTGCAGAAAACAACAATTTGGGTCATTTCAAAATGGTGTTACTATTATTTATTTTACATGTATTTATTCTTGATTTTATCCTTTATTTTCTCAGTGTTCAGTTTGCAGTGTAATACATGTTATGTATAATGTAAATTTATTTGATAAGAAGCAGTCTTCTTCATACTTTTGCATAGTCATATCAGTGCAAAATCAGTGCACAATGCACATACAGAGGGTCGACTATTATTTTGCCCAAAAATTTCCCTTCACCACAGGCCATATCAGTGTCTGTACATTTTTCCCACATAAAATCGGAACATATATAGGAACATTGTAATTAATGTATTTAGCTGTTTCTTCTGAATTCAAGCTCAACTCTTCTGATTGTAAATCAGTCTGAAGTTTTATTGATCTATATTAGTTTGAAGCATGCCAAAGAAAAACAAAACCTACATGAATGTTTTCCCCAGCAGGGTTCAAAGGTCTGAAGCCAGTGACTGTGTGACCCTCAGCTTACCTCAGCCGCTCTGCAGCGGAGCAGCAGCCCACCACGCAGAGACCTAAAAGACAGCTCTGACCCATATACGGCTGTCTGACATTCTTTCCCAGCAGGCCATGCTACTCTTTTCCCACTCATTTAAGTTTCCCCTTCAAAGGTAGCACTCCCACCCACCCCTTAAAGCCTCTGTCCGCTCTCAACTTCTCTAACAGCCCCACAATGACTTCTCTGTCAGCCCCCTGCTTTTACTCTCCGTTTCCTGTGTTCGCAAACCGGCCGCACATTTCACATTTTCTTTGATTGTTCCGGCTTCGACAACGTGTGTGTACACTCAAATATTAACACGATTATCAGACAGGAGCTGTGTAAATTTGCACTGTTGATTTGATGTTTCCAAGGCTTCCTAATGTAGAGCGAGTGGTTCAACGGGAGAATGAAATACGTACTACTGAAGCAGGGGGCTGAGATGTTGCTGTAATATCATCAAGTCAGGTTTTATTAGCTAGGGCCAGTGCTTGTTCAGGGAGGCGTGTTGTTACTGTGAATGACCCGAGGAGATGACGGATGCACGGTTAAGGTTCACAAATCACTTCTGTGACATACAGCACAGCCCTGACCTGCAGCAGCCGAAACCAGTTTGGTTGGTTTATTCCTGGGTTTTTATCTGTGTGTTCGTACGGCCAACATACTAAAGAGGCTAGACTGTTTGTCGAGGGGTGTGTATGTCTTCGTTCTCTCTAGTGGAGCCAATTCAGCCTCACACAAAGGTTAGGCCGGGACATGAGGAGGCAACATGCTGTACCCTTCTCCGGCCCCTTCTTTACCCCCGTCCTGTCCTTTTCCTGACTCTCTGCATTCATTCCCTCTTTCCTCCATTTCCCCCCATGTCTCTGTTGTGCAGACAATTTCTGGTGTTTCTTGTGATTGTTAAGATTTAATCAAACTGGCTTAAGTTGTGGTATTTCTGCATCTTTATTCACCCAAAACCACTATTCCTTCCTTCCTGCCTAAACAGCCCATTTTTCTGAACATCAAATTATGGCTTTAAACAATTTTATTTCATGTGTCCAACAGATGAAAAGCATCGCTCCAGACAGCACAGATGTTATCTGCTAACCAGAGGTTAAGTTTCTACATGACTCTTTCTCCAATGCAGAATCAACGATCACTATCTGAGGAAAACTTCCAGTTAGGGTGGACTGGGACGTACTACTAGCTTTAGCAAGACGATGGTCCATATGAAGGCATCATAATGTACAATGACACCAGTACCTTTGCTTTTTTGATCAGCTTATGTTAAACAACTTCATAAATGAAACATGTGATGTGGAATTTCTGATGCTCAATCTCCATCATTAAATATATCTGCGTGATGTAACCTCCCTGATAGCGTGACATTGTGTCTGAAGTCCAGCAAAAATAAAAAAGGTTTTTTAAATCACTCACGGCTGGCAGAGCTTGACCAGGTCTTGGTCCGTGGTTCCCGGATGGAGGCCGCGGATGTACAGGTTGGTTTTACTCAGCTGTTCCCCTCCCCCGCTGCTGTTGCTGCTACTGTTAGTGTTGGGACTGGGGGGCGCCATCTGGTGGCCGGAGGACACATAGGCCTGCTGCAAAGACAGAAACAGAACTTGTTGAGCTTCGGACTGGGCGGAAAAATAGGAAGAGTATACAGGGTCCTCATGTGAGGAGAAACACCACAATAAACAGCTTCGGTTACAGGGAGGGTCCCACTGAGAATGCCTATGTGAAGGGTCCAGTATTTTGTGCAACACCCCTGACTGTGACTGTACAAAAGTAGTCATTGTAGAAATACTTCATATTCTCAATCAGCAGCAAACATTGGACAAGCACAGCGATGTTGGTCGCTGTTCCAAGTGTGAGAAACTCAAAGGACTGTTTAAAGATGTGGAGAGATAGAAAGCAATCCAGCATGAAACCGATGATTTTGTGGGAGCTGTGCTAAGCGATATCATACAGCCCTCATGTCAACACTCACCAATAGTGCTTTCTGAGGGGAATGTGGGGCCTCTTGGCTGCCTACTCCATATAGGGAAAAGGGGCCTCTTATGCTTTCTCCGTGTTGAGTAACCTCTTTTTTACTTTTACAACCACAAAAAAATCTTTCAGTGCATATTGAAAACCAAAGCTCTAAAGATCTGAAACCAACATTTAGTCAGTCTGGTGATGCAGGATTAAATAATAGACTAGATGTGGGCATTTTTTATACTTCAACTAAAGCAGGTATGTCGAAATGAATCGCTGCCATCTGTTCGAGCTTGCATTGCTAAATACACAGGTTCAACTATGACATTTTCCTTTCAAACTGTATCGGAGGTTAACTGTTAACAAGATCCTGAGCAGCAACATGGAAAAACAGGGTGCATTTCAGTCAGCATTACATTCAAAGTCCATTTATCAAAACAAAGCAAAAAAAGGGAATTCAAAGAGACGAGTGGAAACAGCACACCATAGTAACATGCTCATGCTGCGGCCATCTGTCCTCGTCCCATATCTTCCTCAACTACTGCTGAACCTCTGTCTCATTTCTTATGTCTGCTTGTCTTATTACATCAATCTAGGAGGACTAAGTGTCAGTGTATACTAGTCGTAAACTATGGCAGTCAACTGGTCCGTGACTCACCAATAGAAACATGAAAGACTGTTGCGCAACAACCTCCTCTCACTATGGGATTGTGTCTCTCCTTAGAGAAATCAAACAGAGATTGTGTAACCGTGCAGAGGAGCATTTTTTTATTGGGATAAATGTGGTTTCATTATCACTTGGAAAAAAGGAATCCTGTCTCTTTCCAGGAATCGGTCTACTGGCTGTTTTCCAAATAAGACTGAGGCAATAAATAGCAACACTTGAGTGCAGACCAGGCTCGCCAGAACTGGCAAATGTTGCGTCTGTTTGCAGCAAGAAAATGACTTAAATCACATTATTGTGACAGCCAAGTGATTTCATTCAGTGTCGCATACGAAGGAGTACGAGCAAATGTGTTTTCTGGCTGAGCTCAGTGTGGTGAGGGGTGGCGCGTCTCACTGGAGAGAGAGACTGGACAGAGGCGACAAGAGGACAATGGGTTAATTTCAGCAGAGAGGACAGGGTCACTGATCAGACTGGTGGTGTTTAGGAAAAGCCCAGCAGGAAGTCACGGTCACACCAGGACCACCAGCAACGCCAACCAATCCTGCTAATTAGACGCCATCCATAAGGCGTGGAGCCCCTCTCACACGGCCTCTCTGACCTCTATTTTGCCAGCAGCACTGCAGCCGCTCTGACAACAGGCTCATTTCTCCAAAGATAATCCTCTCTTCCTCTGCGGCTGAAGAAACCTGAAAGGTCTGCGTGTGTTTGTTCACATTAGGTAAGCTGGGCACACGACCTGCTCAAAGTAAAACAAAGGAAAGAGGCGTGTGCATTCTTTCTTTCATCTTTCTCATTCCAGGGATATTTACTCATCTACCAGGAAAAACGCACAAACAGCAGGTTATTCACACAGACCTGGACAGCAAATTCAAGACAGTTTCACCTACACTCAGTGATGTGATGATTAGTCAATGA
>JAOWBC010000710.1:5944716-5957918 GCA_028566105.1 Hypoplectrus providencianus | reverse complement strand
CTGGCCTGGGAACGCTGACCTGGATATTTAGGTGCAGCGAGCCTGCATTAGTGTGTGTGTGTGTGTGTGTGTGTGTGTGTGTGTGTGTGTGTGCGTGTGCGTGTGTGTATTTTTGTGTATCCATTCTCCATCTATTCTCCCTTTATCCAGTAGCAACTTTCCAGGACCTAATTAGGGCCAGTGAGGGCCACTATTGACTCTGAACACAACAGACCCCGCTTGCTAATGAGACCTCAGAATTAAAGATCACTGACACAAAAGGCTGTTTTTTCTTTCCAGAAATCTATTAATTAATTCACTTTTTTTTTTCTTTGTCTCTTTTCAGCTCCAAAGACCTGCAGCCCAAAGCAGTTTGTATGTAAGGACGGGGTGACGTGCATCTCGAAGGGCTGGCGCTGCGATCGGGAGAAAGACTGCCCAGATGGCTCAGACGAGGAGCCTGATGTTTGTAAGTCTTAAAAAATGTAAAAAACTAAGTTTAAACATTCCAGTATAATCTGTCCAGATACTTTGGACGACTGTCTTGTGTACCCTGGTTGTTAAGATCCTGCTGCTGCATCTGACTTTCACAGCAGAGTGAACTTTGGCTGAAACCATTCAGGGAAGATAATTACAGCCTAGAAAGGAAATACTTTCCAGCTTATGAAGATCTCTATATGTGTATAATATCATTTAAAGCACCCGAGCCAGGTGGGTGTAGAACACTCTTGTTCACATCATGAAGTCTCCAGATGAAGTTTTTTTGTTAAAGTCTACAAAATTGTGGGCAAGAATGCAAAATAAAAGCTCTCACTGCTTATTTTCTCAGACCTGTGAAAAATTTGCAATGTGCAAATTTTGTTGATTGATTTTACTTGAATACTATTCAACAGGTGCAGTCTTCAAGTGTATATGACTGGCTCAGAAATACATGGAAAATCGGCTGGGCTGGCCTTTAAAAGACATTTTCTTGTAATGGCAAAGGTATGCAAATATGTCACTGTAGTGTTTGATCGCTCCAAACGAAAAGCAGTCGTCGGCGAACAGACTGAAATTGTTGGCCTGTTTAATTTATTTGGCTAACCACAGGCAGGCGGGAGAAAACAATGGGATGTTTTATCAGTGAGTGAGAGAGGTCATTCTTCCCTTTAAAGGGCACTGTCATGCCCAATTAGGGGATTTACAAAGTTTGTCTTCTTTTTTTTGATAGATGTGATTTCCTTTTTTGCATTCAGAGCCACACAGGATGCAGTCATGAGACAAACCGAAAGTACAGCTAGAAAAAAAAAAGAAACAAGACAGCCGCCGTTTCAAAGTCTTCATTAGAGTGGAGATGCTTTGAGGCTGAGTCCCTGGGGAGCGGATGAAAGCAGCAGTGTCTTTTTGGTCAGCCTCTTAGACTGAAACGCCTGTAGTTTTCTAAGAGGACAGAGGGCTTTGGGTTGGTGGGGGGAACTGTGTGTGTGTGTGTGTGTGTGTGTGTACATGTTGATTTTTTGATGGGGGGGGTTGGGAGAGAGTGAGTGAGGCCAGGGTAGAGTGCCGCAGTCTAGACGCAG
The DNA here is from genome assembly GCA_028566105.1 of Hypoplectrus providencianus. Taxonomy (NCBI): domain Eukaryota; kingdom Metazoa; phylum Chordata; class Actinopteri; order Perciformes; family Serranidae; genus Hypoplectrus; species Hypoplectrus providencianus. The sequence goes on along the minus strand of JAOWBC010000710.1, from coordinate 5,956,380 downwards.
CGACTGTGAGAGCGCAGGTCTGGAAGTCATTAGAGACTCGCCCAGAGCAATGGAGAAACCTGCTGTTTTTCACAACCTGCTCTTTCCCCCCTTCTCATCTGTGGGCCAGCCTCCTTCCTTGTCTCTATCTGGGACAGAAACAACAGTGACTCCATCCTCTGTCTCCTGCTACTCCCTCTAGCTCATGCCAAACTCTCTCAAAAACAACAGTTAGAGGACCTTTGCTGTGGAGGGACCTGACATTTCATGGTGTCAGGGTGGAAAACCCAAGAAGTGAGTCAGGGAGAAAGAAAGACTTTATCATTGAGATCGTTATGGGGGGACTTACGTCGTGGAATGGAAAGGTACTTTACAAAGCATAGCAAACACTTACATTACAGTTTTTTCTAGTGCTAACATGAGTGATCGAACTCAGCTCAAACTCTTTACACAATCAGCAAGACAATTGTCCATGTGGACCTAACTCTGTGTTATTTTTACTTTTTTTTTGTTTTACTAAAAATGCAATCAATTATCACAGTTAGCAAATCCATTAAATCACCTGCAAAATAGTACAATGAATATTTTCAGGCATCAGTTATAGAAAGAGCTCATGTTCTTGCTAAATTTCACATTTGCTAAATAATAAAAAATAATTTTCGTAAATTAACCTCTTGTGTTACCAAAGCATCCGTCTTTCAAAACAAAATATTTGTAATGTCTTTCTCCTAAACAAACTTATGATGTTTTACCTCATTTATATGTATTCACATGTTCATTCACAGACAGAGCGTTTCATACAGAGAATAAATACAGGTATATTCAGACAAACAATATGAGAAAAAAAAATGTGTTCTTTAAAGCATCAAAGCATGAAAACATACTCCAACAGAAACCCAAACAAGTATGAACCTGAAAATGAGCACAATGTGACCTCTTTTAAAGCATAATATTTGCTGCAGAGCAGATGTTGGACGGTGACGCTGTGGAGAATTATTAACCCAGTTAATATGGCTAATTTCAGTTTGCTCGTCAGATTTATAGAGTATACAGAAAAACTAACGGTAAACCACTGTGTTGTGCTGGGAAAGTTGTTGCAAGGATTGCAAATAAGAAAAAAATTGAAATGCCATGTTGTTGATGATGTTTTATGAGCATGTATCCCAGGCTATACTCCAGCCGTACAATGAGTAGCATTTGTAGTTTTATTGTTGTGATAAATGTGCTCTTTGTGAAGGTGCTTTTGCAGATGCTTCTGGTTGAAAAGATGCATGAGAGAGGTTTATTTATTCACTCATGTGGATGGGGCTTCACAGTGGCCTTTGTCAGTGTGTTGGCTATTGCCAGTGAAGTCAGCCACTGTCCAGTGCAGCTGCTTTGCCCTGCTGTGTAACCCCCACAATGCTGTTCTTTGTGCCCCGGGGTGCTGGGTCAGACTGGCATAGAGGGATACTGAAAGAGTAAAACAAAAACAAAATGGTCGTCTGGGCATATGACCTTTTTATAAAGAGCTTTGATCTGCATTCCTGATCAATGGACAATTGAAAGCCATGCAATGGAGATAAATGTGAAGATTATTTGTCGGGATGGCCTTCAGGTAAGGCTGGGGCTCCCGCAGAGCTGCTATCTCCTCAGGCTGGAGACTTTATTGGGGTCCTGAAATATTCCCACGTGCAGTGAATGTGCCCTGGAAACACAGGAAGTGTGTAACGCTGAAATGACGTCCCCCCGCTCCTGGCCTGTAATAAGGGCAGGCAGTTCCCACCTAGGCTGCAATTATCTCGTTAGGAGATGAAGCACTTTTGTAACAGCCACTTTCAGAGTGGAAACACACAATCTTTCTTGATGTAATGTGAGTCTCACTGACTCCTACCGAATGACGTAAAATACAGCCTTAAAAAGAAACATAATCTTTTATCTACTTGCTCAGACGCTGCTTGAGAAATAAAGGGATGTTTATTGTTTGGTGTGTATTTGATCAATGGTGTCATTTACCAGACAGCTGACCCAAAACCGGTAGTTATACTGCTCAGATATGGAAAAGGAAGTGATTTGTCTGATCCTGCCACTGTCTCCTGAAAGCAGCCACCACCCAGCCCAGATAGCCATCAACATGAAAGAGTGTGTTGCCTCGCAGCGTCTGAACCTGCTACAGGTGTGGAGGCATGTGCTCGCAATCTGCTCTCCTCCACACACACAGGCTCTCCCCTCTGCAATACAGTCAAAAAAGCAGACATTTTATCTTAAAAGGTTTAAAGATGATTTACATTGTTTTTAAAAGGTTTTTCCCAATAGTCACTATCAGTACTCACACATACACACAAATATTAATGCAAACAATACATCACATACTCACAGATGTTTGCCACCATGAGTCTCCGCAATACTTAAATCCGCTCATATCTCATAGTAAAGTGTTCCTGTAATTACATGGAAAATTGCTCAAATTTGAGCAGGCAATGGTTTTGTACATTATGCATTGTGTTGTTGTGTGAGTTGATGTAGGTATGTGCTGTAAATTTAAAATAATGCATTTAATTTAATAATTGATAATATATTTACTAAATTAGGAAATGCATCATTGTGTCCAGCAACCTTGAACCTGCATTTAGTTTTTTCACTTTAGGGCAGAGCAACCAGCTGAGATATTAGCATTTTAGTATCGCTAGCTTGTTAGAAGCTACCTATTTACAGATCCAGCTGACATGAGATACGTTAATATTAATATTTAGTTGTGTTTCTGTCGTCCTGGCCAATTAAAACAGAAGTAATCGTCAATCGCTCTTTTCTCTCTCCCTCTTTTATAGCTGTTTTGGTCTTACATCAACTCCTGAGTGAAATAGCTGTATCTTTAGCTGCAAAATGCTCCACTTTTAGCTAGCTAGCACAGTTAGCTGGATACAAACTGCTGTTTTGTTGTTGTTGTATTTCATTTGGCAGCCTGGGTAGCAGTTGGTTCATCAGCAAACTTTCTGGTAAACAGCTGCCCGTTGCAGTTGGAAACAATACTAAGGCGTGCAATTAGACTGAAACAAAACAAAAGCTTCAAACAATGAACTGAGAGATGCTAAAAAGCTCCATATGGCGGAGGAGAACTGCAGAGGCAGAAAATAAATCACTGTCCAAAGCCAAATAACCCTTACCTTATCCTAGATCTTAATTCTATGATATGACTTAATATGACAGGAAATTAATTATTTTGTCAGGGATATACAGTGTATTTGAAAACTTTGAAAAATAGAAAAAGCATTATAAAAATAAATTGTACTATGTACATAATCAATGGATGCATAAAATATTCACAGAACAGTCGTGGTTATTTGATTATATCAAAATATTATTCAAAGAATCACATCATACAAAAAATATATAAATCTGGGCCTGATATTTTGAACACTGACTAACTATCTAACTCATGATGAAGACTCATAAGAATCCCAAAATAAGTGATTACAGACAGAGCATGTGCAACAGTAACACTAAAGATGATGTACGAGAAACTGTGAGTTCTATACAGTACACATATACATGCTCTATTTTAGTTTGTGGTGAGCCGGATGTGATCCACAGGCCACCAGTTGGCCATTTTTAGATATGGGCTTGAGGCTGGGGCAGTAGAGAGGGAAAAGCTGGCCCCTTGAAACAGGACAAGAAAGTCCGGCCTGTGTGGAGCCAAGAAAAGCGTGTCAGGGGTTTAAATTTTAAAAAGGCCATTATGTAATCTCAGCAGGGTTCTCTGCAGAAAGGGGGCGGGGCAGGACACAGGCACCCTTTGGGAAGGGAACGAGTCTGGGACAAGTGAGGTTTATGATGTGGGGACAAAGAATCATAATCTGAAAACTAAAGCCCCCCGCATCGTGCATCCTGAACGTGCAGACTCACAGATGCTGAACACCTGGCCGTGCCTTGTGGCTGGTCTTTCTCTGCGTCAAACTACCTTGTGTCTAAGCAGCAGTCATAAATGGCTACATCCTGTATGCAAGATTACATTATTGAATGCACAGTTGTCGTCTGCGCTTGTTGCTTAGCTTCGGTCTCCTCGGGTTTCTTGGCTCGTACAGTGATGATTACTCTCATCCTCCTTTCCGACCCCCTCGGGCCCTTCCTGTCATTTGCATAGCTGTTTTTCCACGCGATAATTAGTCGTCTGTCCTTTGAATTAGTTTTCTAATGCCCTACGTAACAAATGAAAATGACTGTCTGGAGAGCGGCTTGGTGCTTAATTTGTGATGATTAAAGTTAGTCTGTTGCTTTCTGGGTAAGAACTCTAAGCCGAAACCGACTAAATGCCTTTCAGATATTTAGTCACTCTGCAGTATTGCCCCCACTTTTCCCTTAACAAGAAAAACTTGCACAATACTAATAGTTTTAAGTTAATCCCCGGTCCACTGTGAGGAAATAAGAGGCGAATGAATCAAATAATGAGTCTTTTCAATGTGAGAAACAGCGTTGCTATGTAAGACCCTCATTCTGGGTGCAATAGATCCATTTTCCTTCTTTCATCTGTGTGTGTTTGTGAGAGGAGAAAGGAAAAAGAGAGACGAAAAGAATGAATCTGTGTTTTTATCTTACTTTTATTATCTTCCCTTTTATGCATAAGGAAACACATGTGGGCACAGTGGATGACATAACTTTTTGAAATCTCACCATTAATTTCCTTTGTGCGTATTCACTTTCTTTTCCTCTTTCAAAACCAATACAGATATAGGCCCGATCTATTTATTTGTTGGGGGTATGTGGTGGTGTTGTCCTGTATGAATTTTGCAATTTACTTTGCTGATAGAACTGTTTGTTTAGTGGTTTCTTTGCCCCGAGGAGCAGTGGTGCTGCTGTGTTTGGGGAAGGCTCAGTTTGTTGTGCTTTCAAGAGCTGGATTTAGCCTTCCTGCTTTGCTTGTCGTCTTGCCAGCCAACCCAGAAGCCCCCCAAGGAAGGAATGAAAATGTGGTGTTGATATCTTGGAAGGAAAGGAGTAAGGAGAAAGAGAGAGCCACAGAGAAATGATCCAACCATCAGGTGCAGACTAGGGTGCAGAGAGGGCACACAGTCTGCCAGCAGGGAGAAAGACATTAATGCTGTCAACTTGAATAAAACCTAGATAAACAGATAGTTTGGTTCATTTAAGTCAGGTTGTATCAGATATCCATAGTCAGCATTTTAGCTCCAGTTGATGGCAGTCAGACAGGAGTACCAGCACTGAAGCTAAGTAATGTACTGCGATCGATGGGGGCTGCAGCAAAATTAAATTAAGACACCTAAAATAGGCCCACCTTTAAAACCAATATACATTTTGAATATTTTCACCTCTTGCTGTATAATATTTAAGTTTATGCATGCTACTTAAGCTGTTATCTTGGCTCTGTTCAAAGCCACCTTCCGCAATTGACAAAAAAGGAAATTTTACATACATTGCATAACCCAGGAGATTTTGTTCTGTCACTGCTATGATTGTTTGCATTTTTGTCTCATTGTGGAACTGTGCTTTAATGGGTTAGTGCTTATTAACCATTGTCACACAGTAACAGACAAACAAAATAACTTCGGGAAGCTGTAGACCAGCCAACCCCAAATTAAACAAAAGACTGATATGTGATTGCCTGGACAAAGAGAAGTCATGGAGCTGAAAATAGACCCACTGTATTATTTGTGGGGCTCTTGCCGGTGTGGTTAGAGTGGCAGGTTAATGTGTTGTTTTCCACCTGCAGGGTGAAGCGGTTATAGGATAGCTGTCAGGAATAAACAGTAGTATTGTTGCCCTAAGAGCTCTGTGGCGAGCTGCTGCTGTGCCTGCTCTTTTGCTGCCCGTGATCTTTTTGACAAGACTCTGTTGAGCAGCAACACGAAAATAACACAATCCCATGTCAGCCACCGTGTCCTCTCTTAGCCTAAATGAAGCTCTGGTGTTGCATCTTGTTTTTCAGTGCCGTGTCCTACTTGTTTGGAGTTTGGTTTCCTTGGCAGGGCAGACGGAGCAGGGAGGTCAAGGGGTGCCTCGGGGCTGCTTGGTCAAGATTCGGGTGCTCCGTCCAAGAATGTGTCATGTGGGCCAAGAGCATCACAGAGAGGGCCAGCCAGTTTGTGAGGACACGGCCGTCAGTGGTCAGAGAAACCCAGTATTAGTGTGTCAGACTCACTGGCAGTAAACTGGTGGAACGGGATTTATTCATGAGGTATATTAATGGATCAACATGTTAAATTATTCAGCTGTATCTGGATGGTTGTCTGTGAAAAGTAGCAAGAGTGTTTTTATTTATCTTGCTTGTTAGTAGATTGTGTATGGTGATTCCAATGTTTCAAATTCTGAAGCATCTGTATTATTTTAAAGGAACTAAAGGCAGCGTAGCCTCGTTGCTCTGTACAGTTGGCCCCATTCTGGCCCACATAAAGTCCCTTTTATGTTTTAGCACTGGCAGTGTCTTGTTAGTTGTTTGTGTGTTTGCTATTGGTTGAATAAGCATTGTGTTGACTAGCATATGAAGGGGAAGTATGAATGGAAAATCCCCACAGCCCCTAACAAGCTTTGGGCTCAGGGACAGCCTGATCCAGACCCAGATCCTGACTCCTTTCTCAGTCAGCTGGGCCTCTCTTCTCTTTAGAAAAATGTTAGTGAAAGCAAAATGCAAAAAAACCCTGAAAGAATGAACAGTCATAGCAAGGAAACATGTCTTAAAAAAATAAATCATAAAACGGCACATAATTAGAAGGTGCCAGCTCCCCTTTCATCAACACGTCCTTGCCATGGCCCTTGCCATTTCCTCAGCTCTCCCTCCAGGTGGCTGTGCCACAGTTCAGATCAGGCCTCGCACGTGACACTGCTTACAACACTCCAGCTCAGCCTGCTTTGTAGGGGGTCACAGCCGATTTGTGTGATCCAAACAATAGTCTTAGTTCTCTTGCCGCCCCCCTTCTTTTGCCACCCCTCTGCCCTCAGTCCCTAGCACTGGAAAAGTGCATGTGATCTACCCCTATATGTAGCAGCTTAAATACTTCACTCGTGCAAGGTGTCTAAAATCCAACACTGCAATCTTGTTTTCATAGATGCTTGGAGAAGAAAAAAAGGCTTTGTTTGGCTGTAATGGTGACTTGGTCACCTGCCGAACACTGTACATGCAGTTTAAAGGGATAGTTCACATTTTGTGAAGTTGGGCTGTGTGAGTACACGGTGGTTGGCACACCTCTAGTTTGGAGGAGTCTGAAGTAATATTGGCATAGAAGCTAATCAGTGTGAAGCTGCCTTTGGGTGCTGTCAAAGCCTCCAGACTCTACAGACAGAAAAACTGTCATTTAACTTTGTTGAACATGAGAGAACCATGCTGGTGTACCACTTCCTCATTTTTTTTTGGTTTGTTGGTACACCAGTAACTCCTGATGAGAGCCTAGATAACACAGTCAGTTCAACCCATGTCAACTTGAGCAAGGCTTTCTAACAGCAAGGTAACACTGTGAAGATATTCCTAATATTGTGTACACCTAGGTTGTAAATGGGACATTAGCAGGTGTCTCAAGATACTCTCAAACTATGCCTTTAATATTGCATAGTTTTATGGTAAATGTTGAAGCGATGTGCATTTATTTGGACTTCCTCAAGTTTGATGCATCATCCTGACCTATGGAAGAACTGAAATCTGCTGTGGTATCTGCTGACGTGTTCATGACGTCTGTAGCAATGAAGTGAAGTGTTGGAGGAATCACTTGTGCTCCATAGGAAAACAACACTCAAATCTCCAGCCTCAATTTTCACCCACTGGCTCTGTCACAAGGATAGCCTGTATGGGTCGATGATGGGAACACCAGAATGATTTTCCTTTTCCCTGCGTGCCCTAATTGAGCTACAGAACAGAATAGTTGAAGCTTTACCAGGCAGCCTGTGTAGATCTTTCACTGAACTAGTCAAAGAGCTGTGTAGAGAAACAGAGCAAATAGAAACTTCTCAAAGAAAAAAAAAAGGTTTGGGCCTGCTAACCTGGCTCACTCACAGTAGAGGAATGTTGAATAAAAGAGCCTGTTTAATTCAAATTAGCGATGCCTTTTCCACCGCGGCCCTGCAGAAGCACTGCCAGCTCGCTCAAGAATGAAGCCTTGTGGGGCTCTGTCCATTTCCTGTGGTTGAGGTGTTCCACTCGCTCTTCTCTGTCTACCCGCTCACTTTCTCTTCCTCCGTCTTTGTTATTACCCAATGTGTTGGTTTTCCACACAGTGCCCTCCCTCTTATACACTTACTGTAAATGGGTCAGCAGATGTTGGAGGAAAATGATGGGAGGAGATAAAGAAGGAGAGAGGTTGAAGAGGAAGGATGTCCAACAGCTTGACTTTCCACACAGGCTGAGAAAGATGAGACCTGTAGATGAGTAATTCCAAGTGAAGTTCAAGAATAAAAAAAGGGGCATAAATGGAGGAAGAACGCGTGTCTTGCTTACATTTTTAGTAAAGAAAGAAGAAAGAAAGATGCCTGTTTGCTTTCTTGCAAAGACTTGGATGAGAAGATCAATGCCAAATTCATTTTTGTTTGCTAAACATGGAAATAGAGCTAGCTTATTTAAGCAGCACAAAGGCAGGGAGGCAGAGAAAACCAGATAGTGGGGCTCTCGCTGAAGTTAAGTTTTACCAGTAACACCCTAAAGGTTTAATTACAGTATTAACATGTTTTATCCATAGACTTAGTCACCATGTCATCACAGTGTTTGGCATCTCAGCCATTACCATCTTGGAGGAGGGACCATATTTGGACAGGAGGCAACTTGGAGCCAAGTTATCATCTACAGCTAGCATTAACTAGCTTGGTTAGCAAAGTGCTAAAGTGAACGGCTGCTTTGTTGGTGTGTCTTTGAGTACAAATAAAGTAACAATTAACTCTAACAACACACTCTGAAGAGGCCAAAGTTTATAGAACATGGACATCAGTCAAACCAGACATCACTGAGGTGGCGACTTGTCAATCAGGTAGCGCCACTCTAAAGCCTACCCTGCTCTGTTGTCTAAGTCACTCTAAATGTAACATCATGCTGTATTGAAAAAGACATGAAAATATTGATTGAGACCATACAAACATCAGATTTTTTTTATTGAGTTAATAAATGAAGCAAGAAGTAGAATCATTAACTCATACACATCCACACAATCTGACTACTTTTTACCACCATGCCAGTCACCCCTGTTGGTCATTACAAAAAAATCTATTTCAGCCAGTCCTGCTCTGGCTTCACTTTTCATTCCTGGATGTTGGTGCCTTTTGCTGTATCTCGATTTGTCTAATTAATCTATTGGTCGTTAAGACCTTCGGCTGAGTTCATGAAGTTTCTAGAGGGTTCCTTTCACTGCTAGGTTGCCAAGCAACTGGTCAGCAAGAAACAGACAGAGCGTGTAATTCCATATCAAACCAGAAATTATTGTTTGTACCTTTCAGTTTGTACATAAATAGGTACAAGGGGTACAATGTGTTAATTAATGAGCTTTGGAAGCAGCTCTAAGCAGTTTATTGAGTCAGAGTGCAGCTGTATGCTTTTGTTGTAATTATTGTACAGTCACTGTCTCCGATGGGTAGATAGATGTACTTTATTGATCCCAAAAAACTGTGAAATTACAGTATAAAGTGTCATTAAAGTACCACAGACACATATACTTGGACAGCGGTGACAGCAGTCTGGACGTTCTGCCCAGGGTTGTTGGCAACACGTGGACTAGTTGGACTTAGGGACAGAAGTTGTGCTGAGTCATTATTCTTTTTGCGGATGAAAGACTGGTCAGAGTCACACGGTGGGGAACCTCATCCAAGAAAAGAGTTCAGTAATAAGGTCATTAAGCAGAAAAGCCCTTGCTACTGGTCCAGTGATTTCACCAGAACAGTCCCTTCTATATTGAGTTAAAGCTGCGTATTTAATGTCTTGGAGAGGTCAGATTTGACCAAATAAAATTCACTCGAGATGAATTTGTTTGCTTTCCCAGGGATCCCAAAGTACTCTCTTAGCACATACAACTATACCAGGCCTGATTTTTCTTACTCTGGTATGTTTATTCTTAGTCTTTTGTCTCTGGGATGGATCTGTGTGTACACTGTAGATGAGGGGAAGGTAGTCATTTGGCCCGTTCCAACGAGGATAATGGTGTGTTTGTAGTTCCTGCTAGTTTTCTCTAGTGGCCATCTTTTGCTGCCACAATGGTTTTCTGAATCTCTGCCTTGTGGTTCCGCCTGCTTAGTTAGTAAGAGGAAAAGATAAATGTAAATCAACGATTGATGAGAAGGGGGCAGCTGAAGTGTTGGGAAACAAGCTAAAGGAACAAAATAGCTCAGAAATGAGGGGAGCAGATGCAAACACACATGCCAAGTCATTTTGCATAACTTTGTCTAATACGTGGAAGTACATTTGATTTGTGAAGCTCTGGCAGAAACAGTTTATAAAAGCATACTTGCTTCCAAATCATGTGTTCATTCAAGGTATGGGAGGAGCTTACACAGTGTGTAGGGTTTCCCAACCGGTACAAAGTCCTCTGTCTTATCCCTCCTTATGCAGTGCAGCTCTGAATAATAACTGCATTGACATTCAGTGCTTAATTAATCACTCTACTTATGTATATTGTGTCTTTATCAACTGTGAAGCCCCTGAGCATTTTTGATTGCTACATCGGGAAAATATCCTGTTCATTAAAAGTCTGATAATTCTTTTGTCTTTCAATAAGAGAGAGCATGAGGGATCTTTGGGAGATCTGTTTTTAATGTATTCACAGCAGATTGTTTGCTGCACAGACACTGCAGGTTACTTCTGTCTTGTATCTGGACATAATGGTTTGTGATGAGCCCCATTGCAGTTCCACAAATATAAAGGAACAGATAGCTTGCTGTGCACCCACAGGGGGAGATGGGAGAGAAACATTTCTGTGTTACTTCGGTCTGACAAATACGTTGTCAGACACACACAGTTCCAACTGTCAGAAAATCTGTCATCCACTGGCAGGATTAAAGGGCACTGTTTTATCAAGATTGATTTCAGAGCATTTCTGCTTTACTGAACAGTTTGTAGCCGAGACAGAATGGATGAAAGAGACAAAGGGGGAAGGCATATGACAAAGATCCCAGGGTAAGATCAATCTTTGGAAAACACGGTGCTGCTGTGTGCATGACGTCATGGCTCTAAACTAAACAGTTTGGTAGTTTAGTACAGACCTTTCAAAGACAAACCGGAGTTTGTTTGGTTCTGCATCTGTTACTTTGACTAGCAGCACCGCTTTAATCTACTTTACATTCAATACACTGTGTATTAAATGGCAGTTTAATTGTGCAGCTGAGAAAGACTCGATTTGGTTTGGATTGATGGTTTCATTTGAGCCAATAATGTGGCCCACAACATTTCAGGATACAGCGCTGGAACAGTGTACCAAACAGCAGTCAGTTTGATGATAGATGATAAAGCGAGATGATATATATGTAGATTATCTGTAGTGTCTGCTTTGACTCATGCGCTGCATACAGTTGTGCAAACAGCCCGTGTAAAATGAAGTTAAATTAATGAACAAATATAACTGAATGATACGGGGTGTAACAATGCATCAATATAGATTGATTTACCAATTAATTGGTGAACAATCAAACTGCATTGCTGCACACGCCGTCCTCAATATACGCTTTTATTTTGACAGTCTCCCTGTCTTGTTTTGAGAAGTAAACTGAGCACACGAATAAATCCTGTCTTGG
>JAOWBC010000710.1:5931964-5942971 GCA_028566105.1 Hypoplectrus providencianus | reverse complement strand
TTAAATGAGTCAATACAGAGGTGGTAAATGTGTGAAGGAATTAACTTTTTTCCTAAACGATATATGTCGTTTGCATTTGGTACCAAAAAGGAGCAATTTTCTTTGCTCAAAATAAATATTTTTGTGGTATGAGTCATGGTTGGTTGTTGACATTGTTGCCCATGTTGGTTTTCTAAACACATCTTAGTTGTTCGGTGCTCAGACTTGTTTTGGAAAATTCCCTGCATGTCTGTAATTTGAACTGTGGTTGTCTCAGCAAGCCTCAGGAGGGCAACAGGAAGACTTACATTCAATGCATTGTATGTGGAATGGCAGCAGGGCACTAGTTATATTGCTGGTGTTTATTCTTACACAGAGCAGAGGAGTGAAAAGTTTGGGATAATGGCAGAGAGATATCTGCTGATTAGCAGGGTTTAGCTTTATCTTGCTCAGCAGTTAAAGCTGGAGCAATTTGGGTTTGAGTTAAACTTTATTATTTATTTAGGAAATTCATTTATTGCAGAAATATAACATACGGTAGCAGACTGCACCTGAACTGTGGGCTTTTCTTTCTTTAATCTTGAAAGTGCGGTGAGGTTCTTGATCTGTCTTCTCTCTCCCCGGAGGTGCTGTGTTTGTGTGAATTGTCTGCCAGTCTTTTCTGGGCAAAGTGAATCACTTGTGACTGATAGATCTCAGCCCAGTTGACATGGCTGTGTCTGTTTGAATATGACTCACAGTGTCTTGATTTATATCTCACAGGATGTGCAGTGCACTGTTGAAAACTCTGCTGAGATTCCATTATGCGTTGCTCAGCTGACTGGAAGGTGTGACTGTAGCGTGTTGTGTTTATGCCCCTCTATATTTGATGTGTGTGTGTAGCCTTGGAGATGGACTGGCTTAGCGAGGAGGTATTGATTGTGACTGCAGGGCCAAAGAATTTGTTTTTTCTCTGGCCTTCCAGACTTTTATCTCGTATTTGTGTCACTTGGAGGAATAATCCACCTTATCATCACTTCAGAGGAAGTCAAGCTTTAAAGATATAAAACATAGGAGGGGTAATATATTTCTTAATGTCAACAACTCAAATATTTAGATGTATTTCTTTCTAGACTTTTTTTGTTCAGTTGCTGAAACCCCAAAACAAGCAGCTATTTAAATATACACAGTGCCATAAATGTGCATTGCTATACTTCCTTCCTGATTTACAGATCACCATTGTGGCAACATGTAAATCACAAGACATCCACGCCCTTCATCTGTTGCATCTGTTTTCCTCTGAATGGGACCATAATTTACAGAATAAACATCATGCTGTGTTGAAAAAAACTTGAGACTAGAGATTGAGACCATAAAGTTATTCAGAAAATTTTTACTGGGGCAATAAATCAAGTGAAATAAGCGTTTTTTTCTCATTGTCTTCTATACAAATTCTATGTAACCAGTGGAGTCTCCCCCTGCTGGTCAGTAGAATGAATGCAGGTATGAAACACTTCCACATCCACTCCTTTTACTGTCTATACTTGTCAGCTCAACTTTCCATCTCTGCTATTTTCTAGTTTAAACATTAATCGTAGCAGTATGACAGTAACGCCTCCATCTTCTGCAAAGAATAGGCTCGTAAATTGGTGTGACGGAGCATTAGCTTGGCTGTAATTATGCTATTAGCACCTCTGATTTTGTTTCCTGTATCTCTGCTGCCTCTGCACCGATCTGTTAGTTAGTCACATATGATCCACTTGTCGACTCGAATGAGTTTTCCAATCCCGAGCCTGGAACTCTCATTTGTGACACATTTGGATGTAATTTTTATTTTGCTATCAGGGATTGATCTAGGAGGAGTATCTGAGAGGCTCTCACTTACTGTACAGTAGATCACATCTGCTGGCAGCACTAATCTCATGATGTCTCGATGGGTAACCGAGCTGAGCTGAGTGTTTCGCGCCCATTATTTATATTTGCCTCGTTGTCTGGAGGAGGCCGCAGAGAGTAGAGTTCAATAACTTAGCCACACACATCAAGTATTTACCCACTTCAGCGCCCCGCAGAGCTGTAAACATTCCTGGGAAAGTGTGCGACAGCTTCAGCAGCACCTGCTCCTGTCACCTACAGGCATGCCTGTCTCTGTGTCTCCTGCCAGATAGTACCCAGCAGGAAGAATGAAATGTGTGATCACAGCATAATCTGTGGGTTTAAAGTGGGACGTTGAATGGATTATTACAGAATTATGCACAAATCCACCTGCTATTAGAACCACTGATGCAGTGTTTTCAGCCCGATAGCAATGACAGTAACAGTAAAGAAGCTTGAATAAACGCCTTATGTCTGTCGCCCTCCCACACACATTCCTCCAAAAACTCACTCCTGTCTTCTTTCCCCCTCACCTTCTTTGTCTCCTTACAGAGTTTATGTCCAACTGCACGCTCTCGAGTTGTCAGGAACACTGCGCGGTGACTCCAGCGGGGCCTGCTTGTTACTGTAAGAGCGGTTATGAGATCAGCCCAGATGGAAAGACATGCAAAGGTGAGTTCCTCCAGGCAACGGCCACCCTCTGTGAGACCTGCTAGTTCAGCGTGTGCCTGCTTTTAATCAACAAGTCAGGAGAAAAAAAAAATACTGGGTCTTGAATTTTAATTCTCTATAAGGTGGCAAACAGCCAGAAACGGCAGCAGGAGAATGTTGCATCAACATCAAAGATAGGCCAGCTGATAACTGCACATCAGGACTGATTCTGTGTTTAGCACCCAAAGGCTGCACCACTTTTATTCAGATTTCAGAACTGGATCGAGTGCAGACTACACAGCAGGTGGTTCAGATACACTAAGAGTCTGGAGCATTTCCCACAAAAGTGTGTTTGGCAACAACTTCACTGATGTAATGGTTATTCAGTGCAACACCCCACCTTTAATGATTCACTAACTTACTCCTGCAAAGACATAAACTGGTATTTTTCAATCAGTACTTTAATGTCCCATCTGTGCATATGTTAATGTTTGTATACAGTATACATGCATATCAACCAGGATAAGAACCACAAAGAAAGTGAAAACAACTGCAAAGAAACACAAAATCACCACTAAGAGATCAAAAACTGCTGCCAGAAGATATACAGAGACTCACGGTGACTATGAAAATCGGCAAAACAACCACAAAGACATGCAAATTGACTACAAAACACTACTAAGAATTTAGTTTTGTTAAGTTTTATTTATTTATACAATTAAAAATAAAAGGGGACAATTGCTCCAGAGGCATGAAGCATATTACAAGAAATGGTTAATAATAATTAGCATAGTACTACTCAAGTATTCAGCCTATAAACACCCAACTGATAGACAATTATGATAAATCAATCATAGTCATAACACACACAGTCATGCACTCACTTACACTTGTAAATAATCAACAAACTGAAAGCATAGAAAGACTGCTAGGAATACTCATAAAGTGACTTCAACTTCTTGTAAGATGGAGAGAAGGAGATAATAAACTGTAAATGAGACTCGCAGTTAGCAACTACAAAAAGACAATGAAGAGTAGCTGGAAAACTACAAGGTCTGTGTGTTTTTGCTCCAGTGTTGTAATGTGGTGCTGCGCCCATGTTTCATAACCGTCGGCTATACCTGATATCTGTGTGTGGTTTCTGTGGTGCAGATTTTGATGAGTGCAGTTTGTATGGGGCCTGCAGCCAGTCCTGTACCAACACTGAAGGCTCCTACACCTGCTCCTGTGTGGAGGGCTACTTACCCCAACCAGACAACCGCTCATGCAAAGCCAAGAATGGTAAGCAGCAGCAGGCAGCAGCAGGACTCATTGTAATCCGGGTTTGACAGTGCGGATGTTCTGTTCACGTTCCTCCTGTTCACCGTTAGCTATGTTCATGTCACGTTCCAGTTCCAGTAGACCGTCTGCCGGTCCTGCTCATCGCCAACTCCCAAAACATCCAAGCCACGTCCCTGAGCGGCACCACGGTCCACAGCCTGCTGTCCACCAGCACCAAGCAAACCACAGCCATGGACTTCTTGTACGCCCAGGAGACTGTGTGCTGGATCCATGTAGGAGACGCACCCTCATCCACGCACCTCAAATGTGCCAAGATCCCCAATCTGAAGAGCTTCACAGAGGAGAGGGTCATCAACATCTCCCTCAGCCTGCACCGTGAGTACACCGCTGCAGCCTGCAGCTGGCACACACAGTCCAGGTCTCCATGCACAGTACATAATAGAACAGCAGAAAAGTTGCCCTTGAAAGAATGTGTATTTGTGTATGTATTGTTATTTTTAATAGCACAGTCTCATTTCTAAAGGCAACACGCCAGGTGAAGCTTCACTGTAAATTTCATAGGCTCATGCGGCAAGGCCAGAAGAAAACAGAGAAAACATGTTAGGATTTTTTCAAACAGAATTTTCTATTTTTATTTGTTTGTGCTTGCTGCTCAGGGCTCACAGTGAGAACACAGACACGCTCACACAGTGTTCCACTCTTCAGGAATTGTGTTTTAAAGTAAAATTCATCATGTGTATGCATCATCTTTATAGATACAGGGTTTAACCGAGAGCAGAATTCCCTTAGGAAATGAAGGCAAATCTACTCGATCTCGATATCCTAGAAAATATGTCCCCTTTAACGTGTGACCATCGCTGTTTAAACGCATTGTTTTTAACTATTTCATTTAGTTTATGTAGCTATCTACTTGGTTAAGGTTAGAGGGAAGGCCAGGATTACAGATTATGAACATCTCTACTTAACATATGGGTCCTGGTCTTTGAAAGCCAGGGTTCGTTTGATCAATCCACCTCCCCTTCCACCCATCTCATAGGGCTTTTATGATACAACAATGGACACAGTTTTATGAGTGTCTTTTTTAGAAAATCATGTGAATTGTTGAAGAGAAAAGTCTGTTCTTAATGAGAAGCAGACACATGTTTTCTCTTGGAGGAAGAAAACATTTGTATACCAACTCAGTCAGAAAAATCCATTCCATGCTTCCATTATTCATGCAGGTCTGGCAAAAAAAAAAAAAAGCATAAACTTGATAGCAAAGAAGTTGTGTCGATGAAAAGATGAAAATACAGAAAAAAAAGCTTCACAGCAGACATCCATTTCGCCCACGGCTCTTCAGCAGGTGGACCTTGGAACTTTTAAATAAGCTGCGCAGAAGTTTGTTCGAGCACACACACACACAAGTCAAAGAACACATACAAACCATATTCATGATTTAATCCTCAGCTGACCCTGACCTTGAATATTATGTTTGTCTGGTTTGCATCCTCTGCAAGATGGCGATTTGGCAGGGCTCGTTGGTCTGATTGAATTCAAATGTGTTTCACTTTTAAAGTCAAATGTAAACAGGTGGAGGAAAAATGTTCAGAAATGTAGCCAAAACTGAACTGAGCATCAGTACCTATGAGCCTGTGCACAGCCTGTGAGTCACAGATACTGTGGCGGCGCATTAAAAGCAGCTGTATTTTTCCATGGCTTCAGTTTCATTTCAGAAAGTCTCTTTTTTTCCCTGTAAAACTGAAACTAAAAGACAGACCTCGGAGAGCTGAGGAGCGTGACTGGCTGCAGATGTGTGTATGTGCATGCTCCTCAGTTTAGACAACCTGCGGGTCAAAAGCCTGCACACCCACACCCGGTTCCACTCCCTCTGTTTATCACTTGTATGCTTAAATGTTCCTACGTAGCCTGGTTATAGGGAAGCTTTCAAGTGTGAATCAGAAGCAACGCAGCCCAAAGAAACAACACAATTATCTGCACACCACAATACCAGGAATGCATCACCATATCTTTTAGGAAGTTGGCTGACAGACTTATCAATATCTGCACAGCATACATGAATTAAAGGACTTTTCATTGAATTGAAACAATATTCCATGTCTTATTCACGTGGTCCACTCATATTCCCCTTTTCTCTCTGCAATCCTTTAATAGGGAACTACACCCATTTCTTAAATTCATTCAGAACTACAATACAACTCTCTCCAAAATCCAAAATCTGTGGTCAGTTAGCATTTATAAGAAAATTACATTTGCTGTCGGTTTGTGGTGTAAACACAAGTCAGGATGGCAGCAAATATGTATTGGCTGATTCTAAGTGCTAGCTAGTGAGCTAGCGCTACAGTGTGCAGTCCCCCCCTTAGCTAGTTATCTAGCTAACTAGCTAATTAGCAGACAGGTGATAATTAGCTTGACGCGATACTTCAATTCTGCATCAGTTACGGAAAATTAGAGATTGTCACTCTTTTGGGGACAGCAATGTGCTTTACTACAGTGTGTGTGTAAAGCATTAGGTGGTAGATATTACTCATTTAGCTGCTTTATACTTACTTTTCAATTTCCTACAAATATTGATTGAACTTTCCAAGGCCATGGGGAAAAAGCCTGCAGAAAAACATGCATGCAGAAAAACTTCATTTAGCTAGATTTGTTCAACCTTAAGTATTACACTGACAAACTAGAGTAGTATAGATTCATATAGCTGAGCTTCATTCCCTTTATTTTCTTCTCTCTCTTTATTGCCTTTGTTCTCTTCTTTGTTTTGTCCTCCTATAAGAGCATTGTGACCGATCACATCCACTCTGTATGCAGCAGCTACCTCTGTTCACATCCCTTTTCCATGTGACTAAAGAATGCCTTGACATGACAGAAATGACTTTCTCAGCACAGACCATCAGAGAAAATGAAAAGGCCGAATGATGACAGTCGGGTAGCTCTGTCTTCCACATGCTTGCGCCTTTCGGTGTAGCTGTCATTTGGAAATATGCTCATTTCAAACCAGATGATATCAGGCAGGCTCTGAACAAAGAGAATTATGAATTAGGCATTTTGGATCCCTCACGGTAATAAGAGGATTGAGCCTAATGCACCTCTGAGTCTCTTTTGAGCCACATCTGTTATTAGCACATTTTACCGTACACCCATTAATCAATCAGAAAAACACATCATAATACCCTCCTCAAAATTACAGAAACAGGGCCACACCGATTGAGATTTCCTGTCCCGAAAAACTTGTCTTTGTTTCTTTGAATAATGATGTGAGTAATTAAAAGAATAGGCTTTATAGCTATAACCATGCAGCTTTTAACCAGAACCTTGGCGCACATTGGACTCGACTATTTAAGGACCAGAAGAATTTGCAGGAAATTCCAGCTTCAGCTGGGTTCTCCATGGCTGTCCCCCCACACACATATGCACCCACACACACTGCAGCGCTCATGTGCAAACACATGCTGATACACATGCTTGTGTGCACACACACACTCTGACAAAATGGAGAACTGGCTGTATTGAGGAGCAGGACAGGATGTGCTTTACTGATGAAGGATTAGACTTGCTGAAATAAGGAAGCAATTGAAGGCCACTTCTTTTCCTGTGTCCGTGTCACAATATAACTACAGCCCAAAAAGTTGGGATGTGTAATTAAAACAGAATGCAATGATTTGAAAATCATCTGCAACCTTCATTCAATTGAAAATCTTATGAAGTTATTATGCAAAAAATGGGAAACTTTATTTAAATATACACACATTCCTTTTTTTATTTGGATTTCACAAAGCATCACAGCTTTTTGTATTTGTTGATTTGAAGTGACATAACGCATAGAAAAACAAAGTGCTGGTTGTCTCCTAGTGTGACTGTTTTGCAGAACATACAATATTTAACCTTTATTTTTATGATGACTTTGAGGAATGTTGTCAGGAACATCTAAGTCTGACCACCCAGAGGACCCCAAATACTTTACGTCAGCGCAAAAAATATACAGTACAAGAGAGCAGATTTTTCTCATCTGTTCCACTCCATAATCTGGAGTGACTGCCCAGACAGCAGAGTTGGTCTTTTGGACAGGCTGCGGCTGGCGTGCGAGTGTGACAGAAAAGGAGGAGCAGGTTTATGCTTACAGTCAACATGGAAGGAGCCAGCGGCGACCAATGGCAGGGGTGAACATACAGGAAATGATGCGCGTGTGGTTGGAGTGACTCATGACCTCAGTATGCCACAGATGAGTTGTCCAGATGTGTCTCCACCCCCCTCCAACCCCCCTTCGCACTCTCACTCTCTCCCTCATTCCCTTTGACTCTTTTTTTGGAGTCCCGCTTTCCTCCTCTAAATTTCATGAAACATACACTTACTCTTATTCTACAGTACATGTGACAGTCACTGTTTCTTGCCACTGCTAATTACAGCAGTCACTCACGCAACACAAAGTGGTGATGTAAGCCCCATGTCACTTATGCTTTCAGTAAACAACAGAAAGGATTATACGTGAGTCTATTTTGAATAAAACCTTAAAACTTAATAGCATATAAAGATCACTGCTCCGCCTTAAGGGACAGTGGTGCTTTGAGCTAAATGCCAGAATGCAAACCATGACTGTTTAAAGGAACTGGAGACCAGACCCAAAAATGGCACCTATTTAGCCCAGCAAAAAATACTTTGCATGTGAGTTCGAGTTACTTCCACGGTTACTTTGGGGGCATTTGGCCCAATGAATATGCATTTTTTCCCCTCATTTTTACCAGCCTGAGGAATGTTTTACAAATATGAAACCATGGAGAAATTTTTCCTGACAGAAAGATTCATAGTTGACCTTGTTTGCATTTCAAAGGATCCTGTCAACAGTTTTACAGCCTTCTCTTTTGTAATACTGATCTATGGGGAAAATGCATGACTGTAGTTTTTTTCTTTCTTTGCTTTAATACCACATGTGGCCGCTGAGAAAAAAATGGCTGTATCTAATTCTATCATACATCTACTAAGCTAACCTACTCACAGTGAACGTGCTGATATTTAAGTAGCATAATGTATGCCATGGATCACCTTGGTTAAGCGTGTTAGCATGCTAACATTCACTAAATAACACCAAACACAAAGTACAGATGCGGCTGATGGGAATGTCATTTGGTTTATAGGTATTTATTAATAAACCAAAGTTGACGCTGGATGGAAAAGGATCACCAAAGCAATAACAGCTTGCTCTGACAAGGAACATAAATGTCTGTTTATGGCAATCTATCCATAGTTATAGATATATCAGTCTTGGCTGCAGAATAAACATTCTGTTTTTGTTTTAAGTTACTTTAAGTGACTCTGGCACATGAACCAAATCTAATCTGCATTTTCCTAAAATTAAAGAAAGCATATTCTTAATGCCCTGCATCAGAATATCATTACTGTGAACTGTGTTGAGGAGAGCCTCATTGTAGCACAAAAAAACATGTAGCATACAGCATATACATTATGTTTAACCAGTGGGTTATATCACATGGGTGCTCTCCCAGTGGGAAACCTAGAAATGAACCTGCCTGAGGTAGATTAACATTAAGTAGTAATAGAGATGCTGATGCTCCACAGTATGCACAGGAGGGCTGATCCCAGAGCTGCCACTAAGCCTTTCTTCCCTGCTTGTACTGTGAGAGCTACAGTACCTGCTGCCCCTGCACACTGAGCTACAGTGTGCTGCTGCTTAGCACAGACACTGGCCCGAAATCTGCTTAGGAGGTCATGTGCTGTTAAAAGGCAAGCCAGTCAGCACATTTTCAAATCTTCTCTCCATTCACCACCGGCTCAAAGCCTCTCTCTCTCTCTCCCCCTTCCCTTTTTACGCATTAACCCTTTAATATACACTTCAGTTCCTCAAATTACCCTCTGTAAGTATCCTCCCTGTCTCTCTTTCCCCTCAGCTTCTTGATCTCTACAGAGCCACAGTTTTGTTGTTGTTGTTTTTCCCCATTCTCCCCCCCTGCCTGTGTGTTTCTGGTGTGACGCCTTCGCCAGATGCTTGAGGGAGTGTTTTGGAGTGCTGGAGGTTAGTCGGCGAGGGGGAGCGGGGGGTTGGGGTTTATGCACGGTCAGTGTAAAAGCTTCAATTACAGTTTAAATGTGACAGTTCAGAGGTATCAAAAGCAAACAGCTCCTTTAAAAAGTAATGCCACTGACATAACTGCTATCGATCCCCCGGTGTTAGCGGTGTAGTACAAGCAGTGGGTGTCTGTGAAGATGTATGACCTTCACTTGTACTCCTACGTTCAGTTATTGGAGTAAAAACTCTGCCTCGCATTGCTCCATTTAGCAATACACTTTAAATACATTATCTCGACATCCACTCTGCTGTTGTTTTTCCTAAACCAACAGGGAGCGCAGCGATGAACTGGGAAACATGTAGAAAACAAGTTGTTTAGAGAGAGGAGGAAGAAAATGAAGAAGGCGGTCGGTTCTGTTTTTTCAATTATGCCGTGTTGTTTTTTATAGCATAGTTTGAGACAGACAGAGCTGCAGTTAATGAATCCAGACTGTTTTCCCACCTCTGGGGAACAGACAAAGGGGAGGGATAGGGGGATGATGCACAGAGGAGGAGGAGGAGGAGGAGAGAGAATGGGAGGAGATTGAGAAGTCTTTGCTGGAGCCATTTCTGTTTAGCAGAGGTGGAGGAAAATGGAGAGCAGCGGGTGTCAGAAAGCAGAGGACGGACTCGTTTTCTGCTCTTTTAGTAAACTTTTGGAACATTGCACAATCTCCTGTTTTCTCCCCCCTTTGTTTACCCATTGCTTAATCAGTGAATCAGTGTGTTGTGGGGCAGCTGGAAGGGTTTAAACAGAGAACTCTGTGTTAAAAAATTAAGAGCACCTTTGGGAATACGGCCCCTGATTCCCATAAACCTCAGAAATGCTGCTGCACAATGGCCAAGTTTCCCTCGTGGAAATCAGATCTCTCTCTCTCTCTCTCTCTCTCTCTCTCTCTCTTTCTTCTCCTCTCTGTCCTCTTTCCTTTCTTCTCACTTTTTCTTCCTTTCCCCTCTGACCATTTGCATTTTTTCTTTTATCCATTTTCCACTTTTCCTCAAACCCCAAATACTTGAATCTGTTTCATTTCCTTTAAAATATTTATCTTGAGATTGTGGACCATGTCTACAGCAGTAAACCACACTTCTGTGGAGTGGATATAATGTCTCATTTCAGATGTTTAACAACAACACACAATACAATTAGAAGATCCATTTTGTCGGGAGAGTTTTAGCATTCACCCAAA
>JAOWBC010000710.1:5894677-5915796 GCA_028566105.1 Hypoplectrus providencianus | reverse complement strand
ACACACACACACACACACACACACACACACACACACACACACACACACACACACACACACACACACACACCTCATCTAACAGAGTCAGATGACCTCCGGCAGTCTGAATTTGGCAGACTAGTGATGCCAGAATAAAAAGAGCGAGCAGACTCTCGTGAGTGTGTGTTTATATGTGCTAATTTTGTGTATATGTGAGTACACGGTATGTGTGTGTGTTTGTGCAAGAAGGAATGTAGCAATGTCTGTGGATCTGGAAAAGCTCTCTGTCTGCGTGTCCGTCTGTCTGTCTGTGGTTGCAGTGCAGACGTGTTCCAATCCCAGTCAAAACAAAACCCCGTCCAAAACAGTTTGAATATTTGCTCTCTCTCTTGCACTCATTTGCGCCTCGCATCTCTCAACTCTTTCACCTTTCCAGTCCCCCAAACGCCTCTGCCCACATGGCTTCTCATTTTTCTCTTTTTTTCTCCTTCTTGCCCTTCAATGTGTCCTTTCTTTTCTCCAGACCAGCACACCTGCCCGACAGACAGATTCAAGTGCAAGAACAACCGCTGCATCCCTCTGCGTTGGCTGTGTGACGGGGACAACGACTGCGGGAACGATGAGGATGAATCCAACACCACCTGCTCAGGTACGAAAATCAGCATGCCAAAATCTGACAGCTGTTTTTTCTTTTTTTTAAGTTCACATGTGACAGGATCTCCTCTGTGTTGTGTTTTAGCTCGCACCTGCCCACCCAATCAGTACTCGTGTGCCAGCGGGCGCTGCATCCCTATTTCCTGGACGTGTGACCTGGACGATGACTGTGGTGATCGGTCAGACGAACCAGCTTCCTGTGGTTGGTCAACGTTGTCTGTTTGGTCTGTAGCTGTAGGGGTACTTTTGGCTGATTATCGAGTGTCTAAACTGTAGTTCTGTCCACAGCCTACCCCACGTGTTTCCCCCTCACACAGTTCACCTGCAACAACGGACGCTGCATCAACATAAACTGGCGCTGTGACAATGGTGAGTGTCTGTTCCTCCTTTTCTCCTCCTCTTCTCCTCAGCGCTTGTTCACAGTTTGCAACTTCTCGCTTTCCTTTGTCACAAGTTTGCTGTGCATGTTTTGCCACCACCCTCATATTGGCACACAGTCTTGTGTGGCACCATGTATGTTTGTGTGTTTTTACCATTCTCCTGTCTTTTGTTGTTCTGTGTTGTTGGTTTTTGTTGTGTTTCCGTGTTGTGCCGTTCGCCCATTCTGCTGTCTTCCGTTGGTTCTGTCTTTCAGAAAAGGATTGTGGGGACGGCTCTGATGAGTTGAATTGTCCAAACCTGACCGGTTAGTGCATAGATCAACATGCACCACAACAGCCATGATGCTAGCCTAGTTTTAGGACTGGCTCAGGATCAGTTAGGGTTGCTTTTCTGCTAGTTGAAAAATGGTCACGAGCTAAGACCAATTACTGCTGCTGTTCATTAACAATAGTCTTTTTACACTGAATTACAGTTCATATATTTAGATGCATTTTCAAGTTAACTGAACACATAAGAAAGTGTTGTTGTTTTGTTAACAGACAAATTAAAAAAACTCTAATTTGGCAAAGAATTAAAAAAAACAGGTTAAATGACAAAAAAGCACTTGAACTGTAAAATATAATTCTCTGTTTACTATGAAATTAGCTGCTAGGTTATACATGAGTTTGCCCTTTACATTAGTATCGGTATAAATGGTGCTTATGATGCTGTGCTGCCAAGCTCAATGTATCAGCGCTTGGTACATTCCCTCATGGTGCATGGTCTGATCTATGCAGTTTCTGTCATTATTTACTCTCTCATCTGTCATATTCTTTTTGTATTTCATTGTTTTCCGTGTCGCTGTGTTAATTGTGTAAAAATGAAAATCAATTACTTCCTGCATATTTATATATATATTTTTTTGTTTTTTTTAACCCTTTGAGGCAGTGGGCGCCTCATAATGTAAGAGAGTGGGTGTTGTTTGACTGTGTTTGTTTTTCAGATAATGACTGCGGGGACAACAGCGACGAGGCAGGCTGTAGTCACTCCTGCTCCAGTGCTCAGTTCAAGTGCAACAGCGGCCGCTGCATCCCAGATTACTGGACCTGTGATGGCGATAATGACTGTGGAGACTACAGCGACGAGACGCATGCAAACTGCACCAATCAGGGTTAGTGTCTCAACCTGCTGATCAGGTGGCACAGCATTTTTTTTTTCTGGCATTTTTCTTCTGTCATTGTGTTATCTGCGGGACTCAACAGCATGTAAAGCATTGTCAGATACAACTGTAAATAATAGAGAATAGTTATGAGAAAAAATTAGATAAAGATAATTTCTGTTCACTGTCGGTCAATTGCTGACTATTTAAAATAAATAAATAATTGGTTACACCATTTCTGAATCAGGCCAAGCAACATATTCTGCACTATATGTTATAAGACAGCATTTACACCAATACTGATAGGCCTTTATAGGCCCAGACCTGCCGATAATATTAATCAATAGAAATATCTGTCGGGCTCTCTGAAAATGCATGAAGAATGGGCTTATGTTACAATAAGCACTCTTCAATAAAATTTAAAAGAGCATAGCTTTTCTGTTCACCAAGAAAAGCTTTTATTAACTAGTCAGTATTTAAAGTTGAAAGCGACGATTCACAAACAAATAGCAAGTAAATAGTAAGTGTGTAACAAATAACAGCATTTATGATACACAGCTATGACAGGTGCTCATTATTATCACCGATGGATGGTTGCATCGCTGTGCTGTTTTGTAATATATTCCCAGAGGTGCAATCGGAGCTGAAATCATAGCTAGTATTTACATTTTAGTCAGTGGATGTAATAGGTCCCTGTTACCTATTAGTCACTCAGGCAGCAGCCTAATGGGCACCACCACTGGCACCTAATAACTCTCACTCGTCGTTTAGTGAGTGATATAATAGCTGCTAAGATATACCTACTTATAATTATTTTTCCTTGTTATGCTTGTGCTGTTAAGAGCAACATTCAAACAATAACAGAAATGATTCATTGGAAGGCAGCTGGTGTTTATGACAAAAACAATGACCCTCTGAATGCATACTTGAATCTGTTCAGTCTTTCTCAAGGCAAATACTTGTTGCCGTCCAGATTTACGACAGACTGCTCATTAGTTTTTGTTTTCCCAGTCTTTTGATGCTGCGTAGTGTCTCTGCTCAGGCTGTGTGTCCTGATTTGATTAATGTCGGCACGGATTGAAGACAATGTCACTTTCAGAGTCTTTTGACATCTCTCTCCTCCGCAGCCACGCGTCCCCCTGGAGGCTGTCATACAGATGAGTTTCAGTGTCGGATGGACGGCCTGTGCATCCCGCTTCGTTGGCGCTGCGATGGGGACACTGACTGCATGGACCTGAGCGACGAGAAGAACTGCGAAGGTGTCACACACATGTGCGACCCGGCCGTCAAGTTTGGCTGCAGGGATTCTGGTGAGGAGACCATAATTTAGATCATGGCAAGCACATAAAGACAGTTTAGGTAATAATTCTTTAAATAACCCTGCCGTCTGTCCATAGCGCGCTGTATCAGCAAGGCCTGGGTGTGCGACGGAGACAGCGACTGCGAGGACAATTCAGACGAGGACAACTGTGAGGCATTGGTGTGTAAACTCTCTCACCATGTGTGTGCCAACGACTCCACCATCTGCCTGCCTGCAGAGAAACTTTGTGATGGCACTGATGACTGCCCAGATGGCTCTGATGAGAAACTCTGCGGTAAGAGACAACAGTGCCCAGGCTGTGTTTCAGTACAGGGAACGCCATAACAGCGAGTTAAACTCTGCATCTTAAATCATGTCTTCAGGGGTTTAATCACAGTCCTGTGTAACAATCCCCTGTGTTGATTTCTGTGTTTCTTTACAGACCTGTGTTCACTGGACAATGGCGACTGCAGCCATAACTGCACAGTGGCCCCTGGCGAGGGAGTCATCTGTTCCTGCCCACTGGGCATGGAGTTGGGGCTCGACAATAAGACCTGTCAAATCCAGAGCTTCTGTGCCAAACACCTTAAATGCAGTCAACGCTGCGAACAGGACAAGTTCAGTGTGAAATGCTCTTGTTACGAGGGCTGGGAGCTGGAGCCTGACATGGAGAACTGCAAGAGCACGGGTAAGGGAGCGATGAAATACAAGAGGGGGAGACGGTTTGTTTTGTGCGTCAGCGGGAAGGCAGGTCACATCAGTGAAGAATTTTAACATTTGATTGATAGTAGTCGTACAGTTAGGGAGGAAGCGGGAGAGGTGACTGGGTTCTGGGCTTCGTCAGGGTTCAAGACTGCAGAATCAAGAAGTGTGGTGTGGGTTTGGGATCAAGCAAAGGAGAAGCCGCCCAAGCAGGAAGCTGTGTGGTTAGACAAGACGCACTGTGCCAAAATGTGATAGCCCTTTGGACAATCGACAGAGCACTGGAGATGGAAAAGAGGAAGCTCTTAAACTGTGTTCACACGAGTACATGACGAAGAAAACATGAAGAAAACCTGGGCATTTAAGTTGTCATTATTATTTTATGAAAACAATCCATGCCTGCTTCCATAACTTAGCTTCCACACTTCAGTTTGTCTCTTATTTCCCTGACTTGCTTCATTTATCTGCATCACATGAAGCCTCTTAGATGGCCTCCTTGCCCAAGTGTTTAGAGTAAGACTTCTGGCATAGTAACTGTCATAATACAGCACATGTGCATGTCGTCTGTCTCACCAACATTCCTCATCAGTATTATTGTCAGTGTCAGTTAGCTTTTCAAAATAATCAGAAAAAGCAAAAAGAAAGCCAAACTGAACAGAAGATGTTGAGAATGTTGTTTTCCTTGAAAAATATGGAAAGTGCAGCCACGTTATCCAAGTTATATTTAACCTCGCCATAACAAATACACACAAGCAGAAGATTTGGCGAGCAGTAACTGACAAAATCAATGCAAGAAATCTTGCTGTGAAACAAACTGCAGATGAGGTAATGAAGATATATTTTCCCTGTCCAAAAACAATGCATCTCAGCATCTTCTCCTTTTTAAACACAGCATGATCAGCCATTGTCGAAGGGTTTTGCTGTACAGCATCCTAAGGATGATTTTATGCAACTCCTTTGCATACTTGGATGAAAATTTAAGAGCAACCTTAACCTCAGTGGTTTTATGCAACAAGATACTGAAATATTAAAGGATAAAGTGAAGAACAGATGAGCTTTTCGGTTTAATCAGCAAGAGGGTAAGACGTGAGAAAACAGACTGCTCAGTCAATTTTATCATCCAAATAAAATATATAGTTCTCTCCCTGTAGCAACTAGCCAATGATGGAACATGAATTTATTACTGTGCTCTTCACTGCCAGGTCTTACAGACTAGCCACCAGCGCCCTGTCATTCATCTGGCTGCCTGCTAGGTACAGATAACTCCTGTCTTATTTACACTGCGTTTTAATTAACCAGGATTAGAGCCACTTTCAACACAGCCGCTCCGTCATTGGACAAGTCACACACCGCAGTGGAACATGGCTGTGATGTTTCCCACACTGTGGAGCAGAGCTGCTCTACCCTGTTTTGAGCTACAATCAGCGGTGACCAGGCAAAGGGTTTAACTCTTTAGTAACTGCTTAGCTTTTCTTTTAACCTCCTAAACCCAATAAGCAGGCAGGACTGAGATAAAGGGCAGACAACAGTAAAACGTTTATTTGAACGGATCTATTTCAGAAACAATAAAATGATATCTTCCGAAAGAAGTATCATGCATAGAAGCTTTTATGCCTTCCAGATCTTCTGTTTTAAACATTGACTAAAAAAATGTTTGGAGTAACACTAACTCTAACCAAGGCCACTCATGTTTCCACAGATCCTTTCAAGCCCTTTATCATTTTCTCAAACCGCCACGAGATCCGCCGCATTGATCTGAATAAAGGAGAGTTCAGTGTGTTGGTACCGGGCCTGAGGAACACCATCGCCCTTGACTTCCACCTCAGCCAGAGCGCCCTCTATTGGACGGATGTGGTGGAGGACAAGATCTATCGTGGGAAGCTGTCCGAGAACGGAGGTTAGCATTTTTAAGACAGTCGTCCTTAGAATACAGCTTTGAACCATCTAGAATTAAAAATACAATATTTACAGATGATTTACCACTACATCACAAACTGCAGATAGAAGGTGCACATCTAGCGAGATTTGAAACAGGGAAGATAAACGTTTTGAAAGTTGTAGAAAGTGTTAAGAGCAAGTTGCTGTATTTGGTTTTACTCAGACTGCAACATTCCAATGCCACAATGCCTTAAACCTGCATTCTTTCTAATGGCCAGCAGGAGGCGACTCCACTAGCTGCAAAAAGAAGTTATGTTTTCTAGATGTATAGAAGATATAACTCTATTACACTGATAAACTGATTTATAACTTCACTGAGTATTTTTTAACAGGCTTATGGTCTTAATCTCTAGTTTGGAGAATTTTTCAGGAAAACATGATGTTTATTTTATAAAATATGGTCCCATTTACAGCAAAGGGTGTGCTTTAGGGTGTGGCTACCAGTATTCACAGATTTCAGTCAGATGCTGACTCCTCTCCTGAGGCTACTTTCACTTTTAAATTGTTTAGGAATTTACTGGATTACAAAGACCTCCTATAAAATCTTAATATGGTATTGCTCAGTAGGAAAACATTTATGATATTACATGTATATAGTAATCATTTGTTTGTGGCATGTTTGTGGCACTAACTAGGAGGCATCAATATCGAGTTGAACATGTAAAATTTCAGATGCAATGGCTTCCTGTTAGCAGGAAATCAGATGTGGTTTCTTAAAGGCCAGACCAGTCAATCATGAGGAATGGCAAACAGCCTATCATCCCTGCAGCAGTCTAATGATAGATCATGTGTACAAGTCTACACGGTTATTTCACATTTGTGTGTTTTTCTGTGTATTTTATGGTGTTGTTGTGAGCCACATTTACTTAGCACAGCAAACAGGCTTCATACAACGAGTGTGTGTTTTCATTGCTTCAGACAGGACAGGATAATGACTCATCAGATCAAATAATTAGACAAGTCCCTCTGATTAGGGACCCAGTGGAAAATGAAAGAGGGAGATTTTGAGAGAAAATGTGTCCTTTAGCCCTGCTCCACATTTTTTTCCTTGAGCCCCAGTCTGTAATTGTAATATCTCACCCCATGCTGAGCCACTACTGTATTATGTTTCATTTTATCGTACTGACGCATTTTTCCCCCAAACATAGCATCTAACATTTGATTAAAGGAATTACAGATTGTGATGCAATGTTGGCTTTGAATCCAAATAACTTGATTACATTTACATAATTTGTAAATACTAAAGCTGAGTGGATCAGTGCTTCGGGTTACAGTGCAATCTGAAATGTTGCCATCAGCAAATCCCAGCCTGCGAAGCCTTTAACCATACATATTCAAACAGTGTGTGAATTAATGAAGAAACTTAAGCGCCCCCGAGCCATGTTTATTTTATTGAGTAGTGAGATGAAATATGATTAGTTTAGATTCCTCTGGTGGTTTTAAACAAAGATGTATAATTTAAAAACATTTTACCAACTGCGACTACTGTGTTCATGGATTTTAACACACGTGTCATTCTGCATTGCATTCAGTTGAAATTGTTAAGAATAAAAACACAATACCATTTAAATTCCATTGTTATCCTCATTAGAAAAGGGGGGAGTGTCAGAGGATTTTTTAAGTTCCGTAAAAAAAAAGTTTAAAAGACATTAAAACGAACCATGATGACCATTTATTCTTTCTATCTGTGTGTGTAGCTTTAACCAGCTTCGATGTGGTAATCCAGTACGGGCTGGCCACCCCTGAGGGCTTGGCAGTAGACTGGATAGCAGGAAACATTTACTGGGTGGAAAGCAACCTGGATCAGATAGAGGTCGCCAAGTTGGACGGCACCATGAGGACCACACTGCTGGCCGGGGAGGTGGAGCACCCTCGAGCTATTGCCCTGGATCCCCGTGATGGGTAGGTTTACTGTACCTCCTGCTGACATCACACGAAACACAAGTACAGCTTGAAGGGCATTCAGAGAGGGCAGATGTCCACCAAGGCTAAATGTCCTGTGCTGCAATGTTTGCAAACTGAACAAATTATAGCGTCTATAACTCAGATCTTTCACAAAATTTAATGGGTTCATTCTCTGTGCATGCAAGTTTGTTGAAAATCAGACAGTAGTTATTTTATCCAGATTATAAATAGACAAATAATTGAATTGTTAACCTTAGCAAAGGTAAGAAATTGAGTTGATATTTAAAGGGAAAATGTTTTGTAACACCAATGCTGACCCTATTGCACATTAATCTTTAATAACTGCATGCCCATGTTGCAGGATCCTCTTCTGGACCGACTGGGATGCGAGCTTGCCCAGGATTGAAGCTGCATCGATGAGTGGAGAAGGCAGGAAGACCATCCATAAGGAAACTGGCAATGGAGGCTGGCCAAATGGACTCACTGTGGATTATCTCGAGCGCCGCATCCTCTGGATTGATGCCAGGTCATAAGAAGGGCACAAACATGAACACACTCACACAACACCTTCGTTCCATGCACGAGCAGTATAGTTCTTATCAGTCATATGCAGTATTTCATTTTAAGGTTGTGCTGTACACAGGTCTGATGCCATTTATTCAGCCAAGTATGACGGTTCTGGGCTTATCGAAGTCCTGAGGGGGCACGAGTACCTGTCTCACCCCTTTGCTGTCACTATGTACGGGGGAGAGGTTTACTGGACGGACTGGAGGACCAACACACTGGCAAAGGCAAACAAGTGGACAGGAAGCAATGTCACCGTAGTCCAGAGAACCAACACACAACCATTTGACCTTCAGGTCTACCATCCATCCAGACAGCCGCAGGGTGAGAAATGCACATGTGAACATAAACAACTGTAGCTTTGAAATGAAAGGGGACCTATAACACATATTTCAAGGTTTATACATGTGATTTGGTTTTCTACTTGTACATTTATACATGCTTTTATGTTCAAAAAACACATTATTTTATTTATACTGTCTGTGTGACAACCTCTAGGAAGTTCATACAGCTTGATTAAAAGCTCAGTTTGTTTATGAATAATCTATTTAAGACTGGGTAAAGTCAAATTTGTGAGAAAACATATTTCATCCAAAATATTAGCTTAAAACATGTGAAGAGACTTTAAAGTACATGTGGCTGAATTTGCATGGCTTGATGACACACTGGAGCTCCCTGATAATAACTCTGCCTGCAGTACTATATTTTTACTATGGATGTTAACTTGTGTCAGCCGTCACAGTGACGAAAGACGATAATGACTTGAGTGAAATCCTTCGCACAAAAATTCTGGAGCACCTTATGAACCAGTAATTAAACCCTTATTGTGCACGGGTATTTGTGAGGACCTCTGGTTTTCAAGACAGCCAGTCGAGGCCTGACGTGAGAGCAGATCTCTGTACTGCAGGACATTAAAACAGAGTTAACAAAGATTTATTCTCCCTAGTTTGTTGAACATTTTAAGAGATAGAAAGCATGCAGAGTGTGACAGCAGCAGAAGTCAGCAAAGTCAGAAGTAAGATTTCAGATTTCAGGTTCAGCATGTCAGAGCAGAGAATGTAGCTCATTCCTTCACTATTTTAAAACACCATTTTTTAAACACTTTTTAATGCTTTAGATTTGGCTGGGTATTTGATAACACATTCTTCTGTGGTACGGAAAACTTGAATCACTTCTCTATTTTTGCTGTACACAGACTTTAATTATGAGAGTGAGAACTCAATTTTAAAATTGCTGCTGATTAATGAGATGTTAAGAGATTCATCCTGAGTTATTTTGCCATTTTCACTTCTCCCCAGCTCCTAACCCATGTGCGGCTAAAGACGGCAAGGAACCCTGCTCCCATCTATGTCTCATCAACTACAATCAGACGTTCTCGTGTGCCTGCCCTCACCTCATGAAGCTGGGCCCTGACAAGCGCACTTGCTACGGTAAGCATGAACACGCGTATGTGAACGCAGTTGCTGTGGAAAACACACTCTTTGATTTCCCTTTGAACAAGCAGACGATTTTTCTCCGCTGCTTGTCTTGGCAAAATTGTCGTTGAATGCCAGAGTGTAATCCCTGTCCTTGCAGAATTGTTTATTTCCATCCATCTGCATGTTTGTGTGTGCGTGTGTGTGAGAGAAAAAGAGAGAGAGAGAGAGGATTAAACAATCTAGACTTTTTTTTTTCACTTTGAGGTGCTGTTGCTGTGACAGCTTTGGAGAGCACTGAAGTGTCTGTCCATGAAGGCCTGTTTATTCAGTGTGTGAGTTTAGTATTCAGGGCAGCACTTTCTATTATCTTCAGGGGTAATGGAATGGAGAGCCCCATTCTGTCTCATGCAGGCATCAGCCACAGCCCTCCGCATCCACCACCTAGTCTGGCCTGGCCGATACAGCCTGACACTGTCATTATTCTCCCCCTCTCCCTTTCTCCACCCCTCTCTTCCTGTCCATCATTTAAGCTGCACACCGTTAAATGATGATCGGACTGTTGAGACCAATGCAATTGTAGCGTCTCCGCACTGATTGAATTCACTCTTGCTGTCATGGCTGTGCTATTGAGTTAGCCAGCCAGACGCGATCATTAGAGTCAAAGATACAATTGGATTAACTGTTTGTTCAAGTGGCAGGAATAATGCGCAGATGCACCCACCCGTGCTGCAACTACCTATCGTCTCTGACTCTAGCATTAGTGTGCACTGGTGCATTTGACTTGTGACTTGAAGCTGCATTTATCTCCTGATTACCCTCACTGACTGCTGAAGGTTTTGGAATACTGAAGGATGCATGTCAACATGTTCTCCTCCCTTCAGAGTCTCGTCAGTTCCTGCTGTACGCCCGCCAGATTGAGATCAGAGGCGTGGACATCGACAACCCCTACTACAACTACATCATCTCCTTCACCGTGCCCGACATCGACAATGTGACTGTGGTGGACTACGATGCTCTGGAGCACCGTATCTACTGGTCAGACGTCCGCACCCAGACCATCAAGAGAGCCTTCATCAATGGCACTGGAGTTGAGACTGTGGTCTCTGCTGGTACGGAGGATGAGTTAAAACCATACTCATTGTTTACACTTGGTCTTAAAGCACATATGGTTTAAAAGTTGAGCTTAATGCTCCAAGAAGATAAGTTATTGTCGTATGCCGTAGATAACATTTTTGTAATAGAAAATGAAGGAATAAAAGAAGAAAAAATACAGTTGATGCAAATAATTTCCCCTCACAGATGTGTTTAATTGATTGAAAGGGAAAATATACTATTTAACCATTTTGGGATTTTTCATTGTCATTTTAGTTTTTCTCTCACAGGTTTAGCATTTAGTGATTTTTCATGTATAACTTACATGGCAAAGATATCCTACCTCCAGGAACAGCTCCAGGCTCTGAAGTCAATTTCACATAGTGGCCAATGTCCAGGGCCCTGCCTTCATTTCTCTGCTTACATTCATGAAACACTGTAATTGATCATCTGTAAAACCCATCCTCTGAACACAAATTATTCAGTCATTGCTCAGTAACTGTTACTAGACACCTGTCAAAGCTGTGCGCATGAAACCTTAGTGAGAACAATGCTATGGAGTGTAACGCCCTATTTTTCTCCATGTGTAGCTTTAGCCTTAATCTTTAAGCATAGCATCATCATCTCATTATCATCTCTCATAACTAGCATTAATTAACCAGTTAGCTCTGAAAAAATTGTGTTCGAAACAGTAACCATATCAGCCAACAAAAGTGGCTAAAGGTTAGAAATGAGAGGCCTGTCTCGATTGAGATGATTCATTAATAGCTCTGTGTTGTTTGTCTTTCTGTAGACCTGCCCAACGCTCACGGCCTGGCGGTGGACTGGGTGTCCAGGAACCTGTTCTGGACCAGTTATGATACCAATAAGAAACAGATTAACGTTGCCAGACTGGACGGCTCCTTCAAAAATGCTGTCATCCAGGGCCTGGACAAACCACACTGTCTAGTGCTGCATCCAATACTGGGGTTGGTCATAGACACACACACACACACACACACACACACACACGTAAACTGTCACACTTAGTCAAATTGAAGCTTTTTCAAAATGTTTTCAGACACCCTCCTGATTTCACCTTTAACCTGAAACACATACACACAGAAGCGCACACACACGAGCACACACACTCAGGCGGTGTCTGGCTGTCAGGTTGCCCTCTGTTTGCAGTCAGTGCTGGCAGGCTGAATTGTCTGCCATAGATGGTCGCTGACCTCTGACTGTTTCATCACCCAGGAAGTGGTTCCATTTTTTCTCCCTTCACGTCATCTTTCTCCTCTGTCGCTCTCTTTCTCCATTTTGCTCCATTTCTATTTGGGAAAGATAGCTTCTGCGCTCAGATACACTATCTATGAATTATTTACTGCTGGTGTCTCTGTCGTTTGCTGTCGCTATTTCTGTTCCAGTGTTTATCTTACATCCTGTCCCTTCCTGCCTTCTTTAGCAATGTCCATTTTACCCTCCCGTCCTCCCTTTTGAAAACTCAGCCTGCTCTGCTTCACACACAGAACCTGGCCTCAGCCTCTCCTCTTACCAGCAGGGCAGAGACAGACCATCTGTATTTATATATTTAGTTTTGTCCTGCAGCAATATGTGTGCCTTTGAGTATTTGAGGTGGATGAAGAAAGGATATTTTCTTAAGAAATGTCTCTGCCTCTGTGTGTTTTTTTGTGTACTCCTTCCTCTCTTTCAAAGACTTAGCCTACTTAAGCGGAGGAATGTTTCCGATCTGAGCATTGTTGGCATGGGGGAAAATGAGAAGCAGATGCTGGATCCATATGCTGGGGCTGTCTCCTCTTTCTGGCACACAAACACACTGCCTGAATACGTCCAGGAGTGGGTGGGGGCGGAGAGAGTCGACGGGAGGGACAAACTCAAACTTACGTGTTTGTGTGAGCAAAAACATGAGAGTGGGGGCGTTCAAATGCTGCAGAAACTTTATTTAAAGGCATTTTGACAAACAAATGAAGGGTGTGGTGGGATTTAACAGGAAGTGGTTGATGAAGGCAGAGGAGAGATACCCTTTAAATGTAGATTACACACAGGCTAAACACTGTGACAGGGAGGACTTTGACCAGTTTTAGGAGCAAGACGGCATGTTTCAGCTGCTGAACTGAAGTGCTATATCTCTATATCTATCTATATTTCTGCTTTACCCAACTTCATATGCTTCTGTTGAACTTGAGTGGGCCTTAAATTCAAACTGACATATTGCTTTTTTTCAAAAACATTTCACATATGGCTTGGAAATTTACAGACCAGCTGCTTAACAGACTCAAACAATATTTTGTTACTATTTCTGTCACGATTGTCAAGATCCCCTCTGAAGAGAGAAAGTATTCAATAAAATCTAACACATGGCCAGAAAACCAGCAAACAAACTCCGGCCACAGGTGAACAAATCAGGTGATAAAGCTTTTTACAATCTCCAGGGGGAATGAAAGAATGTAACTGGAGAGCTCTTTAAAATTCAGTTTCTATTCAATCCAGCGCTGCCAAGGTCAGTGTGTACACTGGGATATCTAAGGTTACGATGTTATTGGAATGTGTGCAGTAGTTGTAGGGTCTATTTGTAAGGTCTGATTGAAATGAGAATAGATGTAAGGTGCATTAGTTTCAGTGCAACAGTCCAGTTCAGTTTCTGACTCAAATTGAGCCCCCTCAAATCATTTATTAAACCTTTCTGTCAATAAAAAGCCCCTGCCCTACACTGGGCAATGAGTTTTTTATTCTAAGACCTGTGCGTGTTATTTAGGGGCCTGTTGGCTACGTTTAGTCTGCGAGGTAAATTATAATGTGGTGAAAATAAATCAAAGTTCTTTCTCTGCCTGTCCCTTTCAGAAAACTGTACTGGACAGATGGGGACAACATCAGCATAGCCAACACAGACGGCAGCAACCGCAGTGTCCTCTTCACCGGCCAGAAAGGCCCTGTGGGTGAGTGACATACTCTGCCTCTTTGTGTGACTGTATGAGAGACAGCGCTCCCTATTGACAGGGCAGGTAATTACACATCAGCACTTGCTTTGTTTTCCAGGTCTCTCTATTGACTTTGACACTGAGCAGCTGTACTGGATCAGCTCAGGGAACAGCACCATCAACCGCTGTAAACTGGACGGATCTGGACTGGAGGTGCTTGAGGGGGTAAAGGGCAAGCTGACGAAGGCTACTGCCCTTGCCATCATGGGTACGTCTTCAGGAAATGGTCAGATGATTGTCAGAGTTCTGGTTGAGGGTTTTTGTCTGAGAGTGTTGAGCATCCTGTCTTGTGCCGTATTCATCAGGTGAGAAGTTATGGTGGGCAGACCAAGGAACCGACCAGATAGGAACCTGTGACAAAAAGGATGGCGGCAACTGGAAAGTCCTGCGGAATAGCACGTCCCCCATGATGCACATGAAAATCTACAATGAAACTGTGCAGAAAGGTGCAGGGTTGCTTGCAATGCAGCATTTTTTTCAGAGCCTGTACAACAATTGCTTAAAAAAGAAAAAAAACAAGTAAAGAGAGGAAAATATGTCCTTGTCTCATTGATGGTCTGTTTTGCTTGCTGCATGCAGCCTGTTTATCTGTGCCAAAGCACATCTGTTTATGTCTCTGTAACTGGTCTTTGATTTGTCTTGTGTATTTATTCTCCTGCTTTTGCGTTCCCAGGCACCAATCTCTGCAGTAATAACAATGGAGACTGTTCCCAGCTGTGTCTCCCCACATCTCCAACCACCAGAGCCTGCATGTGCACTGCAGGATATAGCCTGCGCACAGGGCAGCAGTCTTGTGAGGGTAAGACACATTTACACACACAGCATTTTTTTATTCAGCCAAATTTTGATTGAAGAATCTATGAAAAAGATAACTGTGATGCAATCCAGACCTCTCCAAGGCTCAAACAGGGACTTTGTGTGCTTTAGGTGTTGGCTCTTTCCTGCTGTACTCCGTGCATGAAGGCATACGTGGTATTCCTTTGGACCCGTCAGACAAATCTGATGCCCTGGTACCAGTGTCAGGCACATCCCTGGCTGTGGGCATTGATTTCCATGCTGGTAAATCCTTTTTGTTAACTACTGTGTTTTATTCACATTCTAGATAAGGAAGAATTACCCTAGCATGAAGGTGTTTTGTCGCTTAGTTTAAATAACAACTTAACTTACCACTGCATTTAGTATGTGTTGGTGTATAAGCGCCCTTCCTCCCGGCCTTCAGCTCATGAAAATAACAGCAAAGACATAAAATAGCCACAAAACTTCTACAGAGAAACCAAAACAAATGCAAAGAAATGTAAAAGGGCCACAAAGATACACAAAGAAACCATAGAGTGACATAGTAGTACTATGAATAGGGACAGAATACCAATAAAGATACACATAATGACCAAAAAAAAAAAAACTAAAAATGACAAAAATAGAACTAAAGTGAAACCTACAATTCTAAAAAACAAGGGCCAGATATTTCATTATTTGCGCATTCTAACAGGTTTCACATATTTCCACAGACAATGACACTATCTACTGGGTGGACATGGGCCTGAGCACCATTAGCAGGGCGAAGAGAGACCAGACCTGGAGAGAGGATGTGGTCACCAATGGCATCGGCAGGGTGGAGGGCATCGCTGTGGACTGGATAGCAGGTGAGAGGCTCCTCAGACGAGTGAAGAACTTTGTGTACAATACCAGAACTGTTGAATTAATCAAATTGTGTTTCATACTGTGCCATTGCTGTCAATATTTCTATGGTTCTTACTTTTTTGTTAGCAGGTAGCAGAAAGGGAGATGAATTTAAAGCAAGAAAAATAATTCATTTTGTATGTCAATGAAAGGTCACTAAGTAGGGCTCGCTAAACAGGGTCGGATAGTCATTGTTCCTGTTCCATCTTCTACAGGAAACATCTACTGGACAGACCAAGGCTTTGATGTGATCGAGGTGGCCAGACTGAATGGCTCTTTCCGCTATGTGGTGATCTCCCAGGGCCTGGACAAGCCTCGTGCCATCACTGTCCACCCTGCCAAAGGGTGAGAGTAAACCACACTCTCATTATGACTGCAGCTGCCGTTAGCTTCTGCTTCTGTAATTTATCTTGTTATTGATTACTGAGGAAGTTTTCTCTTCTGCTCGTGTGTGTTTGTAGCTACCTGTTCTGGACAGAGTGGGGCCAGTACCCCCGTATTGAGCGGTCTCGCCTGGATGGGTCTCAGAGGGCTATCCTGGTCAATGCTAGCATCAGCTGGCCCAACGGTATCTCCATCGACTATGAGGTGCAGTATAACATTCATATCCCTGGTGACAGAGCAGGCAGCCGACTCTGCATCTCAGCATTTGCTCACTAACCTTCTGTGTGCGTGTAGGAGAGTCTGCTGTACTGGTGTGATGCCAGGACGGATAAGATTGAACGCATTAACCTGGAGACCGGAGAGAACAGGGAAGTGGTGCTGGCCAACAACAACATGGACATGTTCTCTGTTTCTGTGTTCGAGAGCTACATCTACTGGAGTGACAGGTCAGATAACCCCTTTCTTATATTGCAGCATCCATATTTTACTCATCTCCAGTTTTTTTTTGTTTTTAATTCTGTTAATTTTTTTAACCAGGACCCATGCTAATGGATCCATAAAGAGAGGCAGCAAGGACAACGCCACAGAGTCGGTCTCTCTGAGGACTGGTATCGGCGTGCAGCTCAAAGACATCAAGGTTTTCAACAGGGCCAGACAGCAAGGTAGGCTCAGGGGTGTTTTCAAAACTGTTAGATGTCTGTTTTAAATGCAAAACATGAGCTGGGACATTGTCTAAAACCTGAACGAACCAGAGTGCAGTAATGTCTTTGCACCACATTCAATAGAAAACTGTAGAAATAGAGCTTTTATTAGGTTCAAAGTGATAAACTTTAGTTTTTGTAAATATGCACTCTGATGCATTCTGTTTTTATTGAAGTTTCACACAGGGGCCCACTTTTTGGGAACCAGGGTTGTACTATGATGGCGCATAAAGGTCAACAACAACTTTTTAGATTAAAATCAAATGGAATCAAGCTACATATTCTCTAGCAATAAAGTGGTAAATATACAAGAAAAAAATAACAAATATAAGACAAAAGAAATAATTGTGTGTGTGTGTGTGTGTGTGTTGCTTTATTTTGCAAGTATTGACCAGATCCAACACTGGAACTAATATGCTGTTGTAATAAACTTTATAAAATTGTGTAATTTCATGTTTAAATATGAGAAATGTATCTTGAGTTGATTATTATTTAATGGATTTCATGTGTGTGTACAGGAACAAATGTGTGCAAGGACAAAAATGGTGGATGTCAGCAGCTTTGTCTCTTCCGTGGCAATGGGCAGCGGACGTGTGCCTGCGCCCATGGCATGCTGGCTGAAGACGGCTGCAGCTGCCGTGACTATGATGGCTACCTCCTTTACTCAGAGCGCACGATACTAAAGAGCGTCCACCTGTCAGATGAAAACAACCTAAATGCACCCATTAAACCGTTTGAGGACCCCGAGCACATGAAGAATGTCATTGCGCTCACTTTCGACTACAGAGGAGGGGGAGGAAAGGGAGCTAACCGGATCTTCTTCAGCGACATCCACTTCGGCAACATCCAGCAGATCAGCGACGACGGATCTGACCGCAAGACTGTGGTGGAGAGTGAGTTTTCCCATATCCTATCTTTTTAAACAGCCCTGTGTCTTTTAGCATTCATCCATCACCCAGTTTATGTCTCAGCTTATCTACTGTGTATTTCTCCTTCCAAAGTTGATATTGAACATGTCGTGAGTCTTTTTGGTTACTTTATTGTTTTGGTGAATAACAAAGACATCAGACCCCCCAGTGAGAAATCTTCTAGAGGAGAAACTCGCTGCCCAAAAACACTCCCAATGATCTAAACAGAACCAGGAAGCTTTTATTCTGAAGTTTTGGACAAACTACAAACAAAAATAAATGTTTGAGAACAGAGCGTACAAACAGGCCTACAGAGAGACCTTCATTCTCCTTATCTCAGCACAACAAAACACAGGTGCACCGTTAATGTTTTACCAGAGTGCCTTCACTTTAAACAGTTTTACAAGGAATGCATGATTCGGGATTGTTTGTCCCGCTGCTCCTGTGGAGCGGCGCCTCAGTGGACTACTGGTTTGATCTTCCTATACAATATCCAGATTACCAGTAAGTGCTGTTTAGAGCCAGAGAAGTTGAATGTCTACTGTTGTGAATGCTATTGTTTTGCCTTGTTGAGCAGACTTTCCTCCTGAGGATAATGATTGTGTCCATTTTTTATGTGAGACGTTGAGTAAAGCAATTCAGCGTGTAATTGTTTTGTTGTAATTCCCAGCAGTCAGTGTTTGTGTCTTAGGTTTCAGTTATATCACGCAGTTGCTGACTGTGAAACTGTCAGGCAGTAGCCATGGCCACAGCGACACGGGCGCTCTGTCCTCCCATCTTAAACAGCCTCAGCACGTCTTGTCTGAACTTTTGGGACATCAGTACGTACAGGATGGGGTTCACCACTGTAGAGGAGGTCGCCATAAGGCGCGCAAATACGCTGAAGGAGCCATAACGCGGTGCAGCGCCGGTGGCCCCTGATTTTTTATCTGCCAACAAGGCCAACGTCAGGCCGTATGATGGCAGCCAGCACACTGTAAAAGCCAGCACCAGCATGGCCGACGTCTGGGTCACTTTGCTCTGGTGGCGCTCGACTTGGGGGGCCCCGCCGGCGTGCTGCCTCCTCAACAGGAACATGTAGATGCTGCTGTAGGCCACTACAATGGTGAACAGTGGAAGCAAGAAGCCCACGATGAAATGAAGCAGTCCGTAGATCATTTGCTCTTGATGGGACAGGAAAGCAAAGCAAATGAGGCTTTCCTGGGTTCGGTGCATGGATCCCACAATGCGAAATACCAGCTGGGGGGCAGCCAGGCAGCAGGCCAGGACCCAGAGGACCAAAGTAGCTACGGTCACCCGGCGGGGGGAGAGGAGGCTGAACGCTCTGGTGGGTACCACCACAGTCAGATAGCGAGACACAGCCAGTATGGCCAGCGTGAAGGCGCTGGCTGAAGACCAGGCTGATCCCAAGAAGCCCACCAGACAGCACATAAAGTTTCCAAACGGCCATCGTTGCATGGCTATGGCTACGGTGTGGAAGGGAAGCACGGAGAGCAGCAGCAGGTCAGCAGCACTCAGAGCCAGCAGGAGGGAGTCGGTTCCTGTGCCTGTCATGGAGTTTTGACTGGACTGCGCCAACCTATTTCTCCGCCTGCCACAGAGGATCACTATCACCATCGTGTGCCCGCCAACCCCCAGCACCAGTACCAGTATATCTAATATCGGCACCAGGACCCGCTCCACCTGCTGTCCGACATCACTGCTGTTCCCCAGAAGATCCTCTGATCCTGTTGAGTTCGGCAGCAGCATCCTGTCTTCAGTTGCTTAGATGTGTCCTGATACTGCCACTGTTTGCTCTTGATTGTGCCGAAAATGTTCAAGCCGGTCATAAAACTACTGATAAAACATGAGAGAATGATTACTCATACTGGAATTTACTCGGAAATAACATTGCATTGATTTTCAAAAGTTTCCTGATGAAATTAAGCAATAAATAAGGATGGTTGTTACATACGTGAATAAATACAAACTCACATATCGCAGACATTCATGTACTGTATGATATTCTGTAAATGACACTGACTTAAAAACACCACCCGCAATTTTCCCAGTACAGTTCAAGCTGTTTCCAGTGTATGTGAATCAAGCCACTGCAGTCCTCGCAATCAGCCTCACCTCTGATTGGCCGGGGGCAGAAAAATG
Organism: Hypoplectrus providencianus; assembly: GCA_028566105.1. Lineage (NCBI taxonomy): Eukaryota > Metazoa > Chordata > Actinopteri > Perciformes > Serranidae > Hypoplectrus > Hypoplectrus providencianus. Next base: position 5,895,932 of record JAOWBC010000710.1, on the reverse strand, counting down.
AATGAAATCAGTTCAGACCCCTCCTGACGTCTGCCGGAGTTTCCATCTGCCTCTTGTTGAGAGCCACCAGGTTTTCAGATCTCGGCTGTGTGATTTCCTGTCACCTCACAGCGGGCGGCTACGCCACATGACATCTCAATCAGGCCCGTGCTCTGCAATCCACAATCAGCCTCGCTCCTGCTTCCAAGGAACAGATCTCCAGAGAAAACAGCTGTAGCAGGGGATCCAAGAAGGGAATATCTCAACAGTGAGAGCGGATGAAACAGAGTATGTGGCAGGTGAACTCTGGACTGATTATCATACAGCAGGCAGAGATGGGCTGGCCAGCTCTCTGTGGGAGGGCCTAGTGGGACCAGACACAGATTTCCCAGGGTTCATTGTTTCTATTCCTTTTCTGTAAGAATATGCACATTTTCTACAAGTCTTGTCCCGACACACACGTACACCGAACACACACACAGATATGATACATGCAGCGAGAGAGACACATCGAAATAGTGTTTGCCTTCAGAAATCAGGGTAATTATTGACTGCCGGTCTGATAGCAAACACTGAACTGCTATCACACCGACTGCAGATAACTGCAATAAAGAACTATCAGTGTCAGTGTAACCAGCTGAGCTCAAGAGCTGTAAATTCAACTCATCTGTATTATTGTAAACACCAAGCGAAAATGTACAGGAACCCAGATAGGCTTGGGTCAACAATGTGAAGATAAACAGAACTGAAAAGCAAGAATTTGAGCAGAGATTGCTGCAGGCTAGAGATTTACAATTCATTAACAGCACCAAAGAAAGAGGAAATAGGGGTGAATGGATTTTATGTTGCTTCTCATCGATTTTTAGGCCATTGATTTATGAGCACGAGAGGCAGAGGGGAGTTGTTTTTGCGTTGAATGCCTTCACTCGGCTCGCCAGTTGCTTTGCTTCATTCACAGTCTCTCAGCATGAGCCAGACAAATGTTGATTCATGTCCGCGGCGTTGCACTGGAGATGTTGAGGTGTAGTGTTAAGTGTCCCACCTGGTGGTGAACCTCGCCGATCCTCCGGCCCGAGCCGATGGAGAGTGAGATCATCATCCGCCCTGTTAAAGGCGGCTGTAATCATTAGACCCTCACTGTTCCATTACTGTAACTGCAACAAGAAGGCACCCATTACCAGTTATTTGGCATTGGAGTGATCTGATGTGTGTTTTCAAACTGGCTCTTCCTAAAGTGCACTTGAGTGTGTGTGTGTGTGTGTGTGTGTGTGTGTGT
>JAOWBC010000710.1:5870492-5884437 GCA_028566105.1 Hypoplectrus providencianus | reverse complement strand
ATAGTGACCCCTTGGCCTTTCCTCTATAACCTCCCTATGATGGTTTCCACATACACTGTATCTCAAAATCTAATGAGCGCATAGAAAATTGCTGAACATTGTCATGCCTCCCCCAGACTATCTCTGCCCGTTTTGACCTTTCTTTTGGCGATTCCCTCAGGCTAGATGATGTTGCAAAATGTAATTGCCATGACATTTGCTGAGCACATTCATCCTCCACTGAGGCAGATCACATGAACTGTTTTGTCGTGCCATCCTGGGGTCAAAATTTACATTTAAGCACCTTTAACGGCAAGTCTGCAAGAAGAATAGAAAAATCACCGTGTTATTATGTAATGGGTATTGCAGTCTCTAGGGGCCATGAGCAGAACTTGTAGCCATTTTAACTCATAAAACTTGTGATCAGGAAGCAATGCTGTCTGTTTCTCTTGCAGCGGAGGTGACATGTGCCCCCAACCAGTTCCAGTGTGCCATCACTAAGCGCTGTATCCCACGGGTGTGGGTGTGTGACAGGGACAATGACTGTGTGGATGGATCTGATGAGCCTGCCAACTGCAGTAAGACGCAGCTTATTATTACTGCACAGAACAACACCTCTGCCTCTGAAAAAGAAGTCTCTCTAACAAGACCTGACTGATTTTATTGACAGGAGTCTCTGGATTTCAGTAAGAATGAAATATAGAGGGACACCCACTATGGATAACTACCTCAAATGTAGCTGGCTTCATGAATTAGAACTATTCCTTTGGATGATTCAGTTGCTCATTATTCACTTGGTCATTTCTGAAGCTTATTAATAACAATGGTATCTATTTGTCATCTGTTAAGTCTGTTACAGAAACAAAGTCAATAAGCCTGCACTCCCATGTCTCATGTCAAGGCGTCTAATCCCTTAAATCCTCTCTATTGCAGCTCAAATGACATGTGGCGTGGACGAGTTCCGCTGTAAGGACTCGGGGCGCTGCATCCCGGCGCGCTGGAAGTGTGACGGAGAGGATGACTGCGGGGACGCTTCAGATGAACCCAAGGAAGAGTGTGGTAAGGACAGACTGGCGGATGGATGGAAAAAGACAGGGCATCGTTTAAATGGCCATGCTAGAACTCATCGTGTCTGTCCGGTGATCAGATGAGCGGACGTGTGAGCCCTACCAGTTCCGCTGTAAGAACAACCGCTGCGTGCCCGGCCGCTGGCAGTGTGACTACGACAATGACTGCGGGGACAACTCTGATGAAGACAAGTGTGGTAGGTTCCCTTCTGCTTGTCCTACTGGGCTGCTCGCTCACACTGCCACAGCATTTTGTTTGTCTAAAAGCGGTGATTCATAATCAGAGATGAGCTCGACTTTAGGCAGAGTGATCACGCGGCGCGCTGCAGTGGTAAGCAATGTATCACCTTTCACTGTGTGTTTGTCCGTTGTATTATCTCAGCTACACGCATGGTTGGGACTTTGATTTCTTTTGTGTTAATTAGTTCTGTGGCCATTTGCACATCTCACATCATCTCATGTCTATTTTGCATTTCACACTGGCCTGTTGATGTGAGCCAGAGGTAGGTGTTTTCACAGTTTCAGCTCAACCATCTACACCCTAGCTACCCAGTCCTCCGTGTGTCCCCCAGCTTCTCTTTTGTTCTTGTCCTCCTCTCTCTTCCACTCCCACGAGCTCCTTTCCTCCACCTCTACATACAGTACAGAATGTTGCACCGTCCCCACCTCTGTTCCCCATGAGTCAATCCTGTGACCTGTATGATCAGCCTTATTTTATTCATGTTCATGTCGACAGAGCACCTCTGCTCTTTTTGCATTCAGCTCCATTCCCACCTTTTCTCTTCTCTTTTCCCTTCCTACGCCTGTCCTTGCTCCTGGCCTCTTCTTTCTTTCCCTGCTCAATCATCCTCTCTCACTCGTCTCAGCCGTCTTCTCTCTGTCCTCAGTGCCTCGCCAGTGCTCGGAGAGCGAGTTTTCCTGCACAAACGGCCGCTGCATTGCCGGGCGCTGGAAGTGCGACGGGGACCACGACTGTGCTGACGGTTCAGATGAGGTACAGCTCGACCATTTCCTTTGTGATTGGCATTCTGCTTTGAATTTTGACACACAAGGGGCTAAGGCAGTACTGAATGTTGTCTCTTTTACATTCAAAGCTTCCATTGAGGTTTGAGAATGAGGCTTTGAATGGCTGTCATCATTTTTTGATGGACTACAAAATAGACACTTCACTTTTATAGCGACCACTCAAAGAGCTTTTCCACCCCAGACTTGATTCACACTGCTGGGCAATCTGGTGGCTCGGGGAGACTTCAATGTGTAGACTCTCATTGAAACCCATAATAATATACAAGAAAAAAAGTTAAAATATTAAAATGCTTATTTTTTATGTGAATGTCAGCATTATGAATGAAACTTCAAAGCTTCTAACTATCCTAAAAAGCCCTACAAGAGGCACTCATAAGGTTTCTTTGCTTTGGTTCAGAATGGCTGTGAAGTGAAGTGTGACAGTGATCAGTTCCAGTGCAAAAACGGCCATTGCATCGCCATCCGCTGGCGCTGCGATGCAGACGTCGACTGTCTGGACGGCAGCGATGAGGAGAAATGTGACAGCGGTGGTAAGGAACACACTTTATCCCTCCTTGATCCTCATGTACCTGCGGTGGATGTTCTGTGCCATTCATTCCTCTTGCCTGTTCTCCCTCACTGCCGTGTTTCAGTGGGTAGGCACTGCCCCCTGGATGAGTTCCAGTGCAACAACACACTGTGTAAACCCCTGGGCTGGAAGTGTGACGGCGAGGATGACTGTGGAGACAACTCAGACGAGAACCCAGTAGAGTGCGGTGAGAAACTCTGCATTTTAACAGTATTCCTTAAACCCATTGATACCTTTGTTGAGAACGGTCTTCTCTCTGTCTTACTGTTTGTCTTTTTCCATCCCTTAGTTAAATTCCAGTGCCCACCCACAAGGCAGTTCCGTTGCCATAACGATCGTGTGTGTCTGCCTGTATCAAAACGCTGTGATGGTGTCGACAACTGTGGGGACAACAGCGATGAACTCAACTGCCGTGAGTTTGTTTACTCTTATTCATGTGTTTTATCATTAAAAAAGAGTCTTGATAAGGTATTTTTTATTACAATAGGATAGAACTCTAAATCCTGGATGAGTGGGACTTAGGCATGTTATAATCAGGGTGATGACCTCTTTGTGTACCCTGTACTCCTACAGCATCGCTTCCACCTACACCAATATGTCAGAAAGATGAGTTCCAGTGCTCTAATGGTCGTTGCATCAGCTCCATCCTGCGCTGCAACTACTTCAACGACTGTGAGGACTATGGCTCTGATGAAATCAACTGCAATAAGAAAGGTGGGGCACAGTATAGATTTCTTAACGACAGTACACATCTGCATGGATGGGGGTGTTAATGCCTGCGATCTGTTTCCGGGCTTGCAGACACGGTGCTGAATGACTGCCGCAGTAACAGGACCGTGTGTGGAGATGGAGATGAAGCTCACTGCGTGGTGAATGGCACCGACTCCTTCTGCTCCTGCAAACCGGGCTTCCAGTCCAACGGACGGAACAGATGTGAAGGTACACATCGTGTCATTTTGTGATACGGTTACAGCTCTTGGAGACTAAAGACTGTGTCTAATGTGGCCTTTGGGTGTTTCACAGACAAGAACGAGTGTCAGCTGTTCGGAGTGTGTTCCCACATCTGCAACAACACTAAGGGTTCCCACAAGTGCAGCTGCCACAAGTACTTCACCAGAATCAATGACACCTGCAAGGCTGACGGTTCGTACTTTGAGCATTTTGACACTTTCTAGCTTTCCTATTTATTTACTATACACACAATTTTGCTGACATGCTTTTATTTTCTCACATCTCCTTTTCCTGGCCTGACATAACTTCTTGTACATCCCCAGCTCCGAGACAGGTGCTCTACATTGCTGACGACAGCGAGATCCGCAGCCTGGACCCCTCCATGCCAAACTGGCGCTACGAGCAGGTCTTCCAAGGCGATGCCAACGTGCGCATCGATGCCATGGACCTACATGTGAAGGCGAACCGCATTTACTGGACAAACTGGCACACAGGACGGATTTCTTCATACGATTTACCTTCCTCCTCTTCCTCACCTAATAGCAACCGCAACCGACGCCAAAGTGACTCGAGGGTCACAACTGTGGAGGTAAGTTAGTATAGACAGGTGATAGTTCCTATGCATTCATATGATGTCAAGAAAACAAGACAGAGTATGAGCTGATCATGCTGCTTCTCTGTCCCCGTGTTCAGATCCCTGATCTGAAGATGCCCCGTGGCATTGCTGTGGACTGGGTGGCAGGGAACCTGTACTGGACTGACTCTGGGAGAGATGTCATTGAAGTGGCCCAATTAGGAGGAGGACGCCACCGCAAAACCCTCATCTCCGGCATGATCGACGAGCCTTATGCCATTGTAGTCGACCCCCAGAGAGGGTGAGCTGGTCGCTAACACAGGTTGATGGTGATTTGGTTGCTATAACAGAAGTAATGCATGGAGCTTGTACTTTTACTTCATTAGGAAAATGTACTGGGCAGACTGGGGCAACCATCCCAAGATTGAAACAGCTGCTATGGACGGCACCATGAGGGAGACACTGGTGGAGGAAAACATCCAGTGGCCAACTGGTAAAATAAACACACACATACTTACTTACTTACTTACATACTGAACTATCTGTCATGCAGAAAATTGTTATCACCTAAAAGGTAAAAATTTAGCTTTTATTTGCACACAACAGAATGGTAGTATACCAAATCCAGAACACATTTAACCTAGCTGCTTTCACCCCAATCCCCAGGAAATAAAAAAAGATAGCATTGTACAACTGTAATATCAATAACAAATGTAGCAGTGAAAGCAAATATAAAAATACTTACTTATCAGTTATAAAAGTACAAATCAAGAGAGAAAGAAAGAGTCCCAAATTAAGAATATGGGTCCAGCAGGGGGAAAATGCCCAGAACTCCATACCTGTCTCTGTATACTTATATAAGTGTATTTCTTTAAAGAGGGTCTTGGTGGCAGGCAGGAACAAGGTATATCTACTTTCTCCTTTTTAAATCTGCTCTCTCTCTCTCTGTGAAGGTCTTGCAGTGGATTACTTCAACGAGCGTCTGTACTGGGCCGATGCTAAACTCTCCCTGATCTGCAGTGTGAGGCTGAATGGCAGCGATGTGGTTGTGGCCGTAAACAGCATTAAAAACAGTTGAGTGGCACAAAACATGACATGTTGTAATCCATACAAATGAGTCAGGAGTTTGACAGTTCAAGGCTGAGACTGTGTTGAAGCTCCTGTAACCTGTTTTCTCTGTTTCTGCACAGAGCTCCATCAACCCTTCAGCATTGACGTCTTTGAGGACTACATTTACGGCGTCACCTACATCAACAACTACGTCTTCCGAGTGAATAAGTTTGGCAAAGGCCCCATTGAGAACCTGACAACTGGAATGAACCACGCCACAGATATAGCTCTGCACCACCGCTACAAGCAGCCCGAGAGTGAGTAGAAACAGCAGGGAGGACTTGAGGACCAAAGCAGGTAGTTATTAGTTGTTATTTTTTAATTCTGACTCTCCCTCTCTCTTTGTCAGTGACGAATCCCTGCGACAGAAAGAAGTGTGAATGGCTGTGTCTGCTCAGCCCCAGTGGACCAGTGTGCATCTGTCCCAATGGACGCACGCTGGACAATGGCACATGTGTGGAGCTGCCCACTCCCACACTGTCTCCTATCTGTGAGTAAACACACAATCCCACAGATACAGAACACACACACACACACACGCTGGCATCTGAATTCATTCTGTGTGACTCCATCATCTGCAGCTCCTCCCAGTGGCCCCTGCTTGGTCCAGTGTCTGAACGGTGGCAGCTGTTTCCTGAACGCCCACAGGCAGCCCAAGTGTCGCTGCCAGCCAAATTATGGAGGAGATCGGTGTGAGATCGACCAGTGCAGGGACTACTGCAAGAACGGAGGCACATGCACACCTTCCCCTACAGGTAACATACGGGCATTGCAAGCTGTTTTTTTTTATTATTACAATGTATTAGGGCCATTGTAAAAAAGAAACTTGAAATGAGAGTTGGGGAAAGGAAGAAAATATTCAAAGTGGGAAGTTAGATTTTATAAGATTAAAATCACATATTTATAAGATAAGTATTTGGAGATTCAAGTGGAGAAACCTCACAATTCCTTGCATCTATCCATTGTCCACCCCAATCTTAAAGAGAGAGAAGGTTTTTGCTTGTACAATTCTGAGTCTGTTTTTTTTTTTTGCCCCAATACGCCATTATACATGACAAAATTTTGTGGTCGCTTTCTTTTGCCCATACAGTATAAAAATTAAAAGTTGATAAAAGTGCAATATAGGTTAAAATGTGGCTTTGAGGCCCCATTTATGTTTCTGTATTATGACTTGTTTTTCTCTCATCATCCCTGCTCAGCCTTCCATTTATTTATCCCTTCACGTCTCCCCCTCCACAGGTTCTCCTACGTGTCGGTGCCTGACAGGCTTTACAGGGCCAAACTGTAACCTCCACACCTGTAAGGATTACTGCAAAAACGGAGGCAACTGCACGGTCAGCATCGGAAACCAGCCAACCTGCCGCTGCCCCTCTGACTTCCTGGGAGACAAGTGCCAGTACAGTGAGTGTCTGGTCAACATGCAGATTTCTTCTTATGCATGTGTCTCTTCAAAGATAATGGTGAGGCTGACATGTTTATGTGTGTGTGAGCAGGAAGCTGTGAGGGCCACTGCATGAACAAAGGCACATGTCTACAGAGCGAGGACGGCTCCAAGCAGTGTCAGTGTCTGCCTCAGTTCAGCGGCAGCACCTGTGAGGTAGACAAGTGTCACTACTGCCGCGATGGCGAGTGTATCCGCACTACAGGGGACTTCACCTGCCGGTAACACACATCGTTTACTTTGAAATAAACTTCCATGACAAAGTTGGCTTGTCTTTGTCACTGCAACTTGATTTTCTTTTCTGTTTTTCTGCAGCTGCACCAATGGAAGAGTGCAGCCCAGCTGTTACACATGTGATTTAAATGAGTACTGTGCAAACGGCCAGTGCTCTATTAACGCTATCACACGACTCCCAGAGTGCAGGTGAGGAGCTGCGATCATTTGAGTCTGAATATCTGACATATCACTGCATGAATTCATGTCTCTACGTCCTTCTTGTGTTTATGCAGATGTTCACCTGGCTGGGCGGGGCATCGCTGTGAGTCTGTAGCTACAGGTGAAGGGGAAGCAAGTTCAGGTGGACGTAAGTCAACACTGAATAATAATAATCTCTTAAACTATTATACATGAACATAACTGCTCATCAGCACACGGGTGGAATGTAACTAAGTACATATATTAAAGTACCACAATAACGTAGTTTAAAGTCTGAGTGAATCCATTCTGCAGAACAAGCACTTTTACTTTTGATACTTTTTGATGCTGATGTTTGTACTTTCTTGTTTGATTGCAGGACTTTTACTTGTAGTTGAGTAGTTTTGCAGTGATGTATCCGTACTGTATACTTCTTCTCCATAGCATCAATAATAAAAATTTATTGAATGGAATAAAATACTCCATGTCCCTTTCTTGTGTGTGTGTGTGTGTGTGTGTGCGTGTGTGCGTGTGTGTGTGTGTGTGTGTGTGTGTGTGTAGGCACGGCCTCCATAGTGATCCCTGTGCTGCTGCTGTTGCTGCTGGTTCTGCTGGCTGCAGGAGCGCTGTTCTGGTACAGAAGAAGGATGAGAGGGTGAGTATTTAAAACCGTTTAAAAGAGTAGTAACCGTTGTATCCCCTCTCTCCCTCCCTCTTTCACTTCTGTCTCTTTTCTACCGTCTGCACTTTTCCTCTCCTCCCTGTAATGGCATCTCTTCTGCTCCTCAGGTCTAGCCGGCCCGGCAAAACCGGCTCCAGGCGCTTGCGGTAACGGTTGCCAGGGTTACTCTTTCCTTCCACACCCTCATTCAATACTGCATCCTGATGCTCTCTCTCTCTCTGTCCCTCCCTTACCCATAAGTCTTGGTTGCCGTGCAGTGTTGTGGTGAATGTTGCGCCATTCTCTCAGATGTTCATGGGAGCTGTAGTCTCTCCTGTTTAACCGCCCTCTTCAGAGCGGCCTCAGATCTATTCCATAGATCTGTCTATGCACACGCCAGTGCTGTAGATCCGTCATATGTTGTCCATCATATCGTGCCATACTGTACCTACTGTACTGTGCTGTGGTTTGTATTGTGGTAGTGTCTCTCACAGTGAGAGATGGACGGTGTGACAGCATTCTTCCAAGCTCAGATTGGAAAAAATGCAATGTGAAAAATCCAGCATTTACTCAGAGCTAGAAACCATAGATGATGCAGACATTCCTAGCAGATTTTGGACAACCTATTGTGGGCTTATTGCGGTCTGAAAAGCAAGTCTGTACGTAAACAATCCTGTATCCAGCTCCTCTGGATCTGGATCTGTTGTGAGCTACATGAATGCTGGGTTTGTGTTGGTGCCTGTGCTGTGGCTTAGTTCCCTCAGCCTGGATGGTGGTGAGAGTCATGTGATGCCTCTTCCCTCCCTTCATGATGTGGCTGTGTCCCCGCTTGCACCATTTAGGCTTCAGTAACCCTGAAAATGACTTAAAGGTCTAACTGTGAGCCTTATGTTTTCCACAGGGCCAAAGGCTTCCAGCACCAAAGGATGACCAACGGGGCCATGAATGTCGAGATCGGAAACCCCGCCTACAAGATCTATGAGGGCGAGCCGGATGACGACGCTGGGGAGCTGCTAGATGCAGACTTCACGCTGGACCCAGACAAGGTAGGGGAAAATACGAGGCGTGCTTGTACAGAACTGATGAGTTCATTTGCAAGTTAAAAAAAATTGTTTTCAGTTTTTATTCATTTTCTTAAATCATTTTTTGTTGTTGTGCATCTATCTGTTTTTGGAAATAGACTCTTCATATACAGTACCAGTCAAAAGTTTGGACACACCTTCACTTTAAATGGTTTTTCTTTTTAATATTTTCAACATTGTACGTCAATACTGAAGATATCAAAACTAAGAAACACACATTGCATTATGTAGTAAAAAAAAAAAAAGAGAGAACAAACAAACCAGAGTATGTGTTATATGATTCTTGCCAGTAGCGACCTTTGGTTTTGATGAGAGCTTTACACACTTCTGTTGTTCTCAGTCAGATTGAGGAGGCGTTCACCTGGAGTGGTTTTCAGTCCCAGGAGCGCCTTCTTAAAAGTTCATTTGGATTTTGTTTTGCCTTTTTGCTGTTTTTGAAACCATCAAAGCAAAAGCTGGCTACTTTTAAGAATCTTAATAAAGTGCAAAACAAACCAGAAAATGATTTGTTTACTACATAACTAAATGTGTTCCATCATAGTTTTGATGTCTTAAATATAAGTCTACAATATACATATTAAAATAAAATTAGAGCGAAACCTTTGGATGAGAAAGTGAGTGCAAACTTTTGACCGGTTCCGTATATACACAAATATTGTATCCCACACTTAAATATAATATCTAATAGATGACTTTTTGATCTTTCCAGCCCACCAACTTCACAAACCCAGTATATGCCACTCTGTACATGGGAGCACACAACAGCCGCAACTCTCTGGCCAGCACAGACGAGAAGAAGGAGCTGCTATCACGTGGAGATGAGGAGCCCCTCGTGGACCCCCTGACATAGACCGCCCCTCGGCCCGGATCACGCTATTCCAAACACACCCCTCTTCTTGCCTTTTAAAGAAAAAACGAAACAAAAAAAAATCGACAAAAAAGTGTGAGAGAAAATTGATAAAAAGTGTGAACACTGTATAAAATGTACAAAAATGAAGGACTACTTTTGTATGTGATTGCAGTATTATATTTTGTTCTTTTGAGATTCCTCTGGTCAAAAATGAATAACATTTTCTATGAGAGATTTTTAATTTACACTTTGTCCCTTACCCTTTACCTAAATAGCCACTACCTCTGTGCAAAATGAAATGGAAACAAGAAAATCAGAAGAAAAGATGCTATCATTGGAGCAATTTTAATTTTTTATTTTTGTATGAATTGTATAGAAAAGAAAAAAACATTGTTCCATTTCACCAGTGCCAACTGTTTGTTGTTTGTGTTGACTTTGAGCGGGAAAAGAAAAACTCAAAGTTTTCTAAATCGGTACATATATTGTCTTGCTGGAGTTTCTTAGCAAGGTTGTGTGAGACAGATTCGTGATAGCACCGTTTGTGTATAGCACATGTAAAACGTCAATACCAGATGGCAACTACAGTATTTCCACATAATTTCTTCTCAGAGAACAATGTTCATGAAATGATTGTGTTGTCTTCCTTGCACAGAATTCATATTTTACGGTATAGTGTATACTGTAGGCTTTATACCGTAAGATGTTACACAGGTGTTTGTTTGTATCACATTGTATGACAGGTGGAGCTCATGTGTTGCTGCAGTGAGAGGATGAGAGATGTTTTTTTGGTGTCTGATTATGAGTGAGGAAGTTGGTCATGGATTAAACATTCCAGGCAGAGTGGTGGTTGGAGATTATAGATGTAAAGAGATAGTAGGGTGGAGGCCTTCACGGTGGGCAGGTGGCTGTGCGTACCCAGACCACAGCTGGATACTGACGGGAGGACCAGACAAGACCGATGGATAGTGTCATGTCTGCTTCATGTAGTTGTCTGTTTCAAGGGTCTCCTCTCAAAGGAAAGGGAGGCTACAATTATGGTAAAATAGAGGAAAAAATGATCATGATGGGTCTTTTGTTTGTCTTTTATTTCTCCAGTCCATTTTTTTTGTAAAGACCAGATAACATCCATCTGGCTTTGTGAGTAGATTAATCTTTCTACCTTTAGATGATCAAAGTCTGTACGTTCACAGTTTTGTAATGACTCAGTCTTAAGTGCATTATGTTCATTTGGTCTTCAGCATTTCTCTGCTCCTCTCGAGCTTTCTAATCTCTCACTCTCCTCTGTGCCCTGCTGCTGCTAATGCTACCATTCTGGTCGCTCTGACACGTCCTTACGCTCAGCCTCTGTCCCAAAATGCTGCTTTCTGTCAAAAATGTGTCAGCCATATCTTAATGCATGTGAAAAGTAACACCAATCTCTAATGTAACTACAATAACAAGTTTTTTTTTTATTTTGCTTACCTGTCAGCAAATGTTATTTTATGCTGTTGTATATGTTTTGTCTTTAATTGAGAGAGAAGTACAATCATTTTACCGAGAGAACATTTTTGCAAAATCATACATGCATTTTCAGAATTGTTTTTTGATTAGTCCTTGTTCTTTTTAATGGAAAATGACACATAGCTTTTATAGTACACGATGCATGGAGGCTCAGACTTTCTTCTGGAAAGAGAATAATGTTTAATTTTTGCTGGAGTACTTTACAAACTAAATAACAGATATTGTTATAAATAAAATTTTAAAAATTGTACAGAAAATAAGCCCTTGTGTTATGTGTTTTTCTCTCCACAACATGTGCAGAAGTGTAAAAGACAAATCACTTTCAGTTGGTTCAATCATTTATTATTATTAAATTTATTGTGTCCTGTAGAAATATGAATTTACGACTCAACAAAAAAAAAACCAAATCATCGTATATGTATGCTTACTAGGCAAAGTTACAGAAATATATGTTTCTAAACTATAAACCCTTAAACTGTAAATATTCAATCCAGTTTAAAGCGATCCTTACTGATAATATGAAAATTACAAGAGAAGAAGAGAGACAGCATATGGTGCAGTAGCATGTTCCTTCCAGTAATTGCTGGTTTTAAATCTCATTTTTTTGTGTGAAAATGTGTCCTCACTCGATGCCTTTAGCCTTCAGCTCCTCTTTGACTCTGCTCAGGTAGTCGGGGTCAGGGTACCCAAAACTGTGGAAACACAGTATGCACATGTGTTACTGTGTGTCATTTATAGGCTTCACATCAATCCAGAATCTTTAGCAAAGAGAACTGAGAGATTTGGGTACTGTACTTCTCTGGTCCTCCTGTTGTGGAGGTCTTGTGGTGAATGTCGTTCCAGGTCACCTGGTTCTCTACCCCAGTGGTTCTGGACGTCCCGATAGTGAAAACAAGGCTCTGGTCGAACGCTCTCTCCAGCAGCATCAGCACCTCGTTGCCCTCTTTGTTGTCTGGCAGGTATGCTGTTCTAGTGGTACCATCATATGGCTGTCCAGGATTGGGATGCCTTGACTGCAAGATGAAAATTAAATATAGAAATTACTGACAATGAGTATATTAGAAAATGATTTAGAAATTATAACTTGAGAGAATGTTTTCAAATATGTAAATTAGGGGATTTACCGCCTGTCTTCCGTTTAAAAACGTATAGGTGATGTTTATAGTGCCGCAGCCTGAGTATCCAGGGAGGGGATAGGAATGTTTATTCCATGTCATTTTCCCAGATGGTTGGTCTCCCTGTACCACACCAAAGACACGTCTGCATACTGGACAGATGGGCCCCATGGTTTTAACTGAGCTTTCAAGGCATTCCTCACAAAACTCATGTTTACATTTGAGCTGTTTCTTTTTTGTAAATGCATCAATGCATATTGGACACTTGTCATCTTTGTTCTCTCCTGCTGTTGCTCCCTCTTCTGTGGGTGCTTCATTCTTGTATTCTGATTGTTCTTCCAAAGCAGGTCCACCAGCGGCTCCCTCTGACGCCTCAGTGAGCCAATCGGCCCTGTGGTGTTTGGCAGGGCTCCTGGGGGACGTTTTAAACCTTTGGTACAGATGAAGGAGAGCTCTGACAGCATGGCTCTCCATTGACTCATTTCCTTCAGATTTTCTGTAGCAAGCTCTGACTTCCACTTCACCTTGACTTCTGAATGATTCCTTAAAGTCCACACCAAACTTAGATTTAATCTTCGTTACTTTCTCTTTGAAGGAAGTGTTGATCAGCTTCCAGCAGCTCTCCTCCACGGTAAGTCCAGAAGTGACGAGAGGGTCTTTGATACAGGTGCCAATGCTCAGATGGGTGTCTTGAGTTCCCCATGCGGACTCTCCAACACTGGTGCTGATAGGTGTTTTAATCAAGGACTTTTTTAAGGCTTCTTGACTTTGACTTGGTCCACAAGCTGTCATCTCTTCAGAGGACACAGTAAGCAACAGCTTGCTCTCCTTGCTCTGAACGATTCTGAGCGCATCTTTCAACTTTTCTTCATCAGCATATTTGAGAGGAAAAGATGAGCCCTCTGACTCACCTAAACACTTCTGGACAAGGCTCGTGAACTCAGTGTAAGCTTTTTGTTTCCTTCCATCATTCTGGTCTGCTTGAAATGTCACCTTTACATCCGATGTGATGGTCACTCCATTTTCTTTTGCTATACGTTCAATTTCCTCCTTGTAGATGTGGTTCACATACCAGAAGTGGCTCACTGCAACACTACAGCTCAACTCTGCTGTAGGAACTGCAGCACCCTGCTCCCCCAGACTCACTTGCTCCTAAATAAAATTCAATGATTAATGATGCAAAAAGCATACATTATCACAGTAATTATTTCCTTGATTTACAACACAGTACATACATCTTTTGGCTGTGACATGGGTGAAGGTGAAGCATCTTCTGGTATTTGTCTCACAGACACAACAGACATGGTTGTGATTTTTTTCTTATCTCTCTCCTTTGGCGGATGTCCATTCAGTTTCTCAAGATCACTTAGGGCTTAAAGAGAAGACAAACACAAAATGAAACGGCTTCATAGAGAAGCAAAAGAACATTGCATTAAAGTCGCAATAAAATGTCAGATATTCATACTTTACCTGGAGCAGGCTTGAGACATATTAGAGCACTCCCGTCTTCTGAAGCATTTATAACTTCACAGTCTCCTTTGAATGCTTCGATGCTGTTGGCCCAACTCTGAAGAACTTTCTGCAGCTCTATTTTGTATTTATTTGGT
>JAOWBC010000710.1:5820582-5832003 GCA_028566105.1 Hypoplectrus providencianus | reverse complement strand
GTGGACGAGCGTCTGGTGGTCGGGCCTCCACCCACGGAACCCGGCTGGGCAAAGCCTGAAAAAGCGACATGGGCGCGCCGCTCTGGGGACCCACCACCTGCAAGGTGTATCTGGGGGCTGGGCGATTTATATATATATATATATATATATATATATATATACACCAGCATGTTCTATGTTGAAGAAAAAAGAAAAACATAAAAAAATAAAAAGCTCATAGTTGCAATCAAAAGTCATAGTGCTGTTTACTTACTTTTGAGTTGGAAAAAGAGATGACAAACTAATAAATAGAATAGAACCAAACAGAAAAAAAACACTGAGGCTGAAGCCAGCACTGCACCCTTACGCACCCTTACCTTTGTTCTCTGAAAATACATACATTCAATGAAATCCTTCGAGTGTGCAATTTGGCATTGCTTAACTGACCCTATTGAAAGACCCTAGAAAATGCTTCATTTTTTGTTTGTTTGTACATCTGATGCTCTAGCTTGTCTGTTATTGATTTACAGATTTTCTGATCTGCTAAATTGATGCTAACCGCTAACTTCTGCTCGCTGTAGTTGCTGTCAGCTAGTTAGCTCAGTTAGCCGTGCTGCTGGGATTGCTCAGTGCTCTGGGCTGCTGTCTGTGTTTAAGCCCCTAGCACTGGAGCTTTGGACCACTTACAGGAGGAGTTTTTCATGCTCAGGGCAGAGGGGATATTGGCAGGAAGCGTTGCTGGTATCTTTAGCAGAACCAGGCGAGTGGACAACCGAATCAGGTTCAGCAGACTGTATGGACATCAGGAAGAGGGAAAGGGACAGAAGAAAGGGGCTGTACAACGAGCTGCTGGACAATAGTAAATTTGGAACTGGGTTTTGAAGAGCTCTACATAATCAAAGTTTGCAGACCAAGCTGCACTGAGGGGCACTAACTTGCAAAGAATATCAATCCTACATCATGCTGCGTCAGACAAATACAATGTGAACCATGTTCACAAACCAGAGTATTGGGTCATTTTAACCAGCTGGTGGTGCCAGAGGAAAGGTCAGAGGACCATCAACTTTACTCACCACTGAGTAAATGTATATTCAAGTCAATTGATGGAAAAACAAAAGCCAGAAATGTCAACCTACTGGTGTTTTGTCTTCTGCACCAGACAAAAAGTCAGGCGATAATTGAAATGATGATAATTCATTCATAGATAGACATTCATATCTGTACCAAACTTCACAGCCATCAGACACCCATCACCATAAATATGAACCTCATGGTTGTGAATTTAGTTAACCACCAAAGACATTAGGTTTCATCTTGAAGGAACCATGTTAGACCAACATCTCCATCCCTAGAAGTCCCATATATGCAAATGTCTGACTAAATTAGAAATGTGCACAACAAAGCAGTATTCCCAAAAGGTGTGCTCAGATACTGTGGGCTTGACCTGTTAAAAACAGCTTAAAACAAAGCAAAGACAGCTATTTCAGGAACTTTCTTCTTTTTTTTTTTAGCACAGATTTAGCAGCTTGATATTGTTCACACTTTGCTGTGCAGATCTCCTAATTTATTGTAAAAGGACATTTTATGTTTATATCAGATCACCTAGTTTTCACTGAGGCGCCTGACTGGCTTTTTATACTCCGTTTTATGTTGTCGAGGAAGTCAGAAAAAGACATTCGCACTCCTCATAGTACAGACATTTATTGATCATTAATCCAGCAATTTAGGTTTTGCTCTTCATGTTTGTGGTTTATTGGTTTTAATGAGGCACAGTAAAAGTTGAATGTAAGAAGTTTATGGACCATTTTTATGATTCTTTGGTTTTACTTCTTTATCTGAATGCTTCTATCGACCTGAGAAAAACACGGTGGATATGAGCCTGTGAGGTGACGTTATGATGTACTTATAGTAAGCAACACAAATAGAAAATTCCATTATAAAAAATTGACAGGATTATTTATATTGCAACGTTTTTCTCACTGTTATTATCCAACGCCGTGATGCTTCCGTGCCTGCTGCTTGTGACGGCATTACACCAGATGAATTTCACAACAGGGGAGCCACATGTCTGCTGCTTTCATTTTGGGGGCTGCAGCAGCTAACTAGCACACATGGTGACTGCACACACACACACACACACACACACACACACACACACACACTAATGAGAGCTCCTCTGAAATGCTGCGAGCATGACCCAGATCATGGACGAAGGGATCATGCCAATGCTCTGTGAGTGTGAGTGTGTATGTGTCTGCGCATCCTGTTGAAAACATACACATAGAGCTGATTTGCAAAAGTAGCTCATTACTGGTGGAAAGGCAGCACTCAGCACACTGCCCTGTGGCCTGACAGAGCCCGGCTTGTCAAGTGTGAAGTGAAGGCAGTACCTTGTTTGAATGCGCAGTGTGAAGAGGCGTCATGACTCAGCCATCCCAACGAAGCTGCACCACACCAGTTTGATGAGTACGACAGCCTGTTTGATCATTCAATAAATGATTCAAGACAGAGTTGATCAGCAGTTTTCGATCAAGGAGGTGGTGTACTTTTGCTCATACTTTGGTGCCTTAAGTCATAAAACATCGAACAGATGCTGCAGATTTGTTGGCTGCCGTCTCTTGTTGCAGCACAGGAAAGGGACATTATTGGATTTAGATCATGAGAGAGTGGAGTCCATTTGAGTGCAGTGAACTAATTTTCATGTTCAAGAAACTAGTTTGAGATGATCTGAGCTTTGTGACATAACCAGGCCAGCCATTAGAATTTTTGGACAGGGGGACAGAAGCCAACTTGGCCAGTGTCCTCTGACATCTGCCCAGTTAACTGGTGATGAATGGATATCTCATCTATTCTGAATACTTGCTGTAAACCCTGGCAATGGTTGTGTGTGATATTCCAAAAGGATCAGCAGTTTGAAAATATTCAGACCAGCCAGTCAGGAAACGACTAAAAAGTATTCACATGCTTTAATGTAAAAAAAAAACACAAAAAAAACATTCTTTTTTCAGAAACCCCTTTTCAATCAAGGCAGTTCCAGGGCTGATGGTGCATGTATCTAACCAAAACTAGTTCTTCATGTTTCAACAGCCAAAGGACTGGTTCACTGCCAGGAGAACTGGTTCCAGAGTGGCACCAAGTCTTCACTGGTCTTGTACCACGAACCACTCACATCAGGGTCTAGGGATGGAATATCATGACCAACAAGAGCAATGAAAATATGTATCATTTTATTTGATTTGTTTAATTACAATTGAATTGATACAGGGTCGTGTTAGCAGGTTAGCGTTAGCTTAAAACAAAGTCTAACATAAAACACATCTTACACTCAGTGTTAATAACAACATAATCTTCATCCATTGCATTCAAGATGAGCAACACAAATGTTTTGTACCAGTCGCGTTTGGATGCCAATGTAAGATGCAAAGCCAGGAGCAACAATTGTAGAGAGACCATGCAGTCCTCCATTGTTGTTAATGTGGTTTTGGAGAGTGGGGATGTATTAAGACATATAGTGATGTAATTCCGTGGCCATGGATAGCCTGTTGAAAAGAAAAAGGTCCTCAGAAAGTGTGCAAGTTAAACCAACAGCAAACCAGCACCAGCAATAGAAAAACACGTTAGTCAAGTATTAATGGTGTCTGTCTGTACTGAGCCTCTGTCTGTCCATTTTCTTGCCTTTATCTTAAAGCCCTCCTTGCAAAGGCCCAGTCTGCTCTGAGCGGCTCGGGATCCTCTTCAGATACTCAGATGGGGGGTAATTATTTTAATGAGCCTCCTCATGTGACATAGAAAGGGGAGGCAAACATGAAAGGCCTTTTGAATCTCATGTTTTCTAATTTAGGCATCCCATGATAATGAGATATTTGTCTTATCTCATAATTTGTGGGATTCCCAAATCCATGAACCTGTACAAAGAAAAAAAAAAGTTTTTTATATATGTCACCTTTGAATCACATTTCTTCCCCATTCTGTTGCTTATTCTGAACTACACAGAACAGCTTGACCACGTCTAGATGCCTCATTGAATTGAACTGAGGTTGCAATAGATCAGAAATGCTGTGTTCCCGTCAGATATCCACACAGCTCTTCTCAATCTTCACAGCCACCTTTGATACCTCTGAGGAGCTCTGGCATCTGGGAAGCCGCTAGAACAAATTAGACAACAAAATGCTAATCCGGAAGTTTCTTCGTTTCCAACTTCACAATCAAAACTCGACATCCCTCCACATTACACAGGTCTTGAAATCAGAAAAAGAAGGAAAAACAAACAAACTTTGAGAACCTGATTCTTTGATCCGCTGGTACGATGCTTCTGTCACAAGGTTTCGGCTTCACTATATCACAAATTAGTGAGCGTATTGCAGCCGAGTTGAGTCAACCCAAGGTTGCTGGCACCTCATTAAATCTAATCACTGCCGTACACAGATTATGACTCATTAAAAGTTTGTAGGATGGAGAATGAGACAGGGGGAGAGGGGGAGAAAGAGACGAATGCCATAATGCAGATGCCCTAACCATCTGTAGTTTATACAGCTTCATACGGCTCAGCCCATTCTGAATGTGCGGCACATCGCAAGGTGAATGCTACAAAATAGAGCCTCTCAGCCCTAAAATCAACCCTAATGGCAGCACTCCACTGGTGATTTGGATAGTGGATACTGTATCAATTTTCTCTCCTTGCAGTGGATTACAGCATTGCACAGCATTAGACTTGCTAATTTACTTCTGTGTTCACTACTGAATGGAGCCATAAATATTAATACTTCCACACTGGCTGCTTGTCATGCGTTGAAGGGATTGCAGGTGATGGTATGATATTGTTAATTAGGTTTGCAGGAATAATGTCAGCAGTGAACCTCTGGACAGGCTGACATGCAGAGGTGATGACTTTCCTGCCATTTCTAATACAGTTCTCAGAGTATACTGCAACGTGGAGAACGCTAACAGACGACATGCAGCAGGGAAGAAAAACTGTCCATCACATTTCACAGCACATATTATTCTTTTTTTTTTCCCACACAAAAGGCTCCGATTAAATATTGAAGAAGGAAACACACTATTTAAGAAATAGTGGTGATGTTTTGTCACGCACAGTAAATAAAAACAAAAGTAAACAGCTCAGAGTGCGCGCACACACCCACACAGATACAAATGCACCCATTAGAGTAAAATCAATTATTCATCAATTTTTTCCACCACAGCCTGGACCAGAGTGCGAGGGCACCCACACACAATCAGGCTCTCCACTCCAGAGGTCATTTTGTCACATGTCTCCAACATGTGGGCCTTCCATCACCCACAGTGTAGCCCACAGCCCGCTGTGTGCTGCATGGCATGACACGTGGTTGCTATAAAATACTACCATAGCAACAGTTGGTCTGTATGACCACTGCAACATGGCAGACGGGGAAGAACTTGGCACATTTTCTGCTTTCAACAAACTGAACTAAATTAAAGGTATAAAGGACTATTTCACCCCAAATGACAGACTATTTAAAACATAAACAGTCTTCTGCATGGATGAGAAATGCGCCTGTGCAAGCATGAGGTTAAATGTTTTAACTAGTGTAGTTCAGGTTGGTCTCATTTACTTGTCATTGTTATGGCAATGAAAAGTAATGACCTAAATGAGTAAATAACTCACACAATTCCGGGCCTGGAGACGCAGGAGGGGTTTTCCTCATAAAACCAAAAATAATAATAAAAAAAATATTATATTAACTTGTATAAATGCACCATGTTCTATATTGTTTATCAGTAGTTACATATCGTCACCTTCCTAAAATACAAAAGGCATTTATTTTGACCACATAATTTGGTTAATTTTTGTGTGTTTTCCGGGAAAAAATGAAAGGGCTATTATTTCACAATGCTTATCATGTGTGAAAACAGAACAGATCATTTTGGGCGTCAAGTATTCTTTTTTTCAGTACGAGAGGTTTGTGTCAGCTTTCATATTCAGCACAACAAAAGCACACTTTAATGCCCATTAGTTTATTTGTTGAATCTTTGATGAAAAAGTTTTCAAAAGTCTATCTATTGATCAACACTTTCAATAGTCTTCTTTTTTATTTACCTGCGAGCTACTTTATTGTGCCCCTGGAGCTGCACAGGATTCACAGTTGTGTTCAAGGACACCTCAGCGGGGTGATGCCTGCTGCCAAAGGGGCTCCAACCAGGGCCTTTTACATTAGTTGAAGGACAGATTCTCTCTGCTCACTACGCCACCCTGATATCCCAAACAAACATACAAGGGCAAAGCAAGCAGATGGAAAGTCATCCCGAGCCCGGCAGCAAACAGAGGTTGAGCATCTGTTGCAGGGATTCATCCAAGCCCACTCCGGAGCTCAAGACAAGTCTCGCCTCACCTTTCCTGCTGCTGTTGCCTCTGAATTGGCAAAGAGATACAGATTGGATTGTGAATACCCCCTGGACACTGCTATTAAATTTCACTTTGAGATAATGCATGCTAAAGTCTCATTAAATCCCAGTCAGAGATAATGTATGGTAAACTCCCATTATGGTTTGATTAGAAGGCACGCGGCCTGCCGTCGTGCTGATTGTGTTTTTAATCAGATCCTTCCTGCTGCAGAGCAAACACGAGCAGCTAAGAGGAGGGGAACAAGACAGAACAAAGCAAAACAAGCTGAGCAAGCAGAAACAATTCCTTCTCTCTCTAAGGACAATAGTGAGATTGTTGTGTATTGTTTTTGGCATAATGAAAGTATATGAGAGTGGATTTTAAATGGAATTGTTTTTCACTGTTATTACTGTGTGACTGCAGAAATGAATAATTTGGTGGAGCGCAAACCAGTGTAAAGGCAAAATAGAGTCTGTCTTATTTAAGTGCTTTCAAACTGTATAAGCAAGATTTAATATTTGTATTTTCTACTTGTATTTTTGTTCAATACATGTATTGCCAACACCAATAGGTGATGCCATGGTGATAACATCACTTTTTATACAGTCTTATTGTTCCCCTGTGCAAACTTAAACAGGGCTCAAATCTCCCTTTAAGCCATACAGTAGTTTGGAAACAAAGTAAGTAAGGTCATGCAACTCTCTGAGGTACAAACTTTCTAAATATTTAGAGTGGCTGCCACCCGCTGTATCGTTCTGCAAGATATTCAAATAACTAGTGTTTTTCCATGCAGATGGAACAGAGCTTTTTAAAGTATCATGGAGAGGACCAGAGAGGAGCCAGCAGCTGTCTCTGTGCGGCCTGCTCCTTCAGACGCTGTGATTTATCATTGCCTCCATCCATGGTGTTGGAGCACAGTCAAATAAAATGTATTTGTACTGTCCAGTATTTCATACAGTGTCTAATGAGACTTTTAAAGGCACATTAAACAGTGGCCACCATATCAGCCCAAACTCTCAAAGACAAAGTTGGTAACAAACAACACAAAAAAGGGAAAAGAACAAAGGATGTTTTTGAAGACGCACAGAGCAGAGGCAATTCAAGCATAAACGTTCCCAGAAATCTGGGGGTGCAGTAAATGCTACAAAAAAAAAAAAAGACTGTGTTCTCCCCCACAAAAACAGCCTCATAAGTTGTTTGTAAAAGCCTTATATTATAACCTGATTATGTGATAATTGTTAGGTAGCAATCTCTAGAAAATACAATAATATAACTGTATAAAGAATGATAAAGTCCACAGAAGTGCATGGCTGTGTCAAACAAACAGGGGACTCAAACCCAGGAGATCGCTGTTCCTGTCCAATGTGAGGGTTAACCAAACTGGTACCACTGACATTTAGGTATGAGGACATGAGTAGGAAGGCTAACTGGACCGTGTGTCCCATCATTTCAAATGACCGATCAAATTATTCACCAAGGCAGCAACAGTGACACCGCTGCATGCCTGAGTAAGGCGCTAACTGCTCTGTAGAGACTGCTTAATCGCATCACATTTAGAAGTTGTGCACGCTCTTCAGACAGACAGAATAAATAGGTTTTAAGCCTGGATTTGAAAATCACAAGGAGGGAGGCTTCCTTGACAGCAGCAGGGACTTTATGCCAAAGAGAGGGGGAATAGCAGGAAAAAGCTCCATTTGGTTCTTGGAAACCAAGAGCTGCAGTTTTAAAGCATGCAAAGGGACGTAGGGGTTTCTAAGGTTTGTTAAGTGTGTCAGAGCAAGACTATCTTCTATTTCACACATGGGCGGATTATGAGGCAATGGACCCCAGGGAACAGGCATGCAAAAGGCCTCCCACCACCTCTCCAACATAGGAGCAAGATAAACAGACATTACAGCTCCAGTGCCCCTTTTTGTCTTTGTTGTTTTGTTTATATTTGTCACGCATCTCTCTGTGGTTTCTGTCTTTTTGTAGTTACATTTAACTTTGCTCAGGATTCTGTCCCTTTGTGGCCATATTGTGTCTATTTGTAATAATTGTCTCTCTCTTTGCGTCAGTGGATTTGAAATTTTTTGTTTGGGTCTCATTGTAATGTTATTGTGTCTCCTTGTGGTCGTTTTAGATTTCTGTGTGGTTATTTTGAGTCTCTTTCTGGTTAGTATGTGTGTCTCTGAGTGACATTTCGTTGGTAAAAGCCAGGGAGGCCTCTGACAGTCTGGGCCCCGGGGCCGCCCGTTCAGTACTCCACACATGTACACATGCTAGGGGCAGCATTTGTAAAATCAAGCCCTCCATGACTAGAGAGAGACTGCTGAGAAGCTGAGAATGGAGAAACATGTTCAAATGATTCAGTCATTATTCCCAAACTTGACTGTTATTTCCTAAAGGTTAGGGCATATTAAGACAGAGAAGATGACATTACAGCACAGCCTGGAAGTAAGGTGCATTAAAGTCTCAGAGGAAGAGCCTGCTCACGGCTCTGTGTCCTGTCGTGTCTGCAGAGACTGGGCTGCTGCTCTCACCTGCACCAGCAATTCTTCTTTCTGTCTCCTTCAGCTGAGCCAAGGAGAGACAGAAGGCTTTGTAACCCGACCCGATAAAAAATAATGTTCTGCTGATTACAGCAGGTACAGCACATCTACAGAAACAGAGGTGCTGAGACAAAAGAGAGGGCCAAAGACCTATTGAGTTATCTATTTTCTGTACAAGAATCTATACATTGCTCGCCCTGTTATTTACCCAGTTCCACTAAAAACAGCAAGGATGAACAGAGGCAAGCCATTCGCTTTGCTTTAGCGGGAAATGTACAAAAATGTCTCAGTGGATCAAGATGTCTCATGTAGTATGGTAATTATTATAGAGAGCATTTTCATATTAAGCACAGGGAGAGCGGGAACAAAGCCATTTAAATTGATGAGCACAATAGTACATTTTTTAACAAGCTTTACCAGTTTTCTCTCCACCATTACACGTGTCTGTTGTGTGTGTGTGTGTGTGTGTGTGTGTGTGTGTGTGTGTGTGTGTGTGTGTTCTCTCTATCTGTGCTTGCTCCTCGTGTGAAGCAGCCAATTAGAGGCTGATTGGGAGAAAATGAACAGTCCAGGTGGAAGAAGTGAGGGGAAATTAGAGGAGAGGCGGTTAGGAGAGGCAAAGGGAGAAGAGAAGAGAGAAGGATGGCATAAACAATAGAACGACAAAGGAAGAACACACACCTTTCTCAAAAAGGGGAAATTAATTGGACCATCTTTAAAGAATCCAGATCTTCTTTTTTCTGTCTGTCTGTCTGTCTTTTTTTTTGTTTTTTTCTTACACGGCTGCGCTGTTATTAATCAAAGTCAGACAGCTGAGCAAATTATTCTCAGGGAGTGATAATGAATGATGAGGGAGAATATGTCCAGTCTTGTCTGAATGGGCTCGCTCTGTGCTGTGATTAACTCTTCCTCCACACACACAGTTATTGAGCACTGGGGAATACAGCAGCAGCAGCTCTGCATGGGTCTTATCTCAGTTACTGTTGATGGCCATCATTTCTACACCCACAACAAATGATGATATGTGTTAACTTAGCATACAAACATGCTATATATTCTTTAATACAGACCAACTGACAAGTTATGTCAACTCCTTTTAATTTACAGAAAACAAAGGGTATATTAAGGGGCCATTAAAATCCTTTTCCCCTCTTATCTTTGGTGTGAGTATCCAAATAGTAATAGTCCATTTTTTATTTTTACTTTTTTGGCTTTGAGGCCCCAAACCGTGTGTCATCTAGTTTCATTAAAATTGACGAGAAAAGGCAGACATCTTTATGGCTGATATCTCCAAGACTTGCGAAACTTGACCGAAATAAAGAAGGTAAGACAAAAAAATTTAATTTTGGAGTGAAATGTTCCTTAAAAATATTTTTTGGGCTCATTGGTTGTTGGGATAGAAATGTTGATCTGACTTTATTCCAAATAAATGACTTTTATTGGTTAGATTACATTTACATTTTGTACACACACTTATTGTTCCCAGTATGAATTGGTACTTAGACAATGATTTTGTTGACCCTGTGACCTTTGGACATTTAGCGTCTTAAGTTTGACATTTTTGGTTTTCAGTGAAATGACTTGACAAGTGTAAGCGGGATGGTCTGGACAGAATGCCACAAAACGTAACTTTGCAAGGCAGGGGATGCCTCAGCAGCAGCATGTTTGCATTGTTACTCACACAGACAGGGAGAGAGAGAGAGGTTGTTCCATTTGTTCCCTTCCCTTCTTACTGATTTTCTCTTTGGTTTATCCAAGCATTTGTCTCTGTTGAAACACAATCAATAGTAGCAATATAACAAATAGTAAATAAATGAGGGTGCATTGCTTAAAAAAAAAACACATTTGAGAAATTTTATTTAATCAAGCAATATGAAAACTGCACAAATGAATGAAGTATAATACAAGAAGTACATGAGTGAGTACATTAACTAGTATGATCAACAAAACAAAAGTTCATTGCAACCTGCAAGTTGCCGTCAGTGTCAGTCAGTCCATTCAGTCCTCCACCTCTTCATCTAAAACAATGATCCGCAGAAATGCACACAAAGCTCCCTAATCTGCTCTGTGTAAGCAGTGATGAATATGAATGAGGATATGAATATAGATGAGAAAAAAATTAATATTGATGAAGGTAGTTTCTCCTCCCTCTGACTGATGGTGTGGGGGCACTGAGTGGAACCAATCAATCATCATAGAGCTGCCACATGATTGGCAGGCGGGTCCGTCGCTCTTGTCAGTATGTACAGTACCAGCTCAGTGTGTGTGTGTATATGTAGTTCTGTGTCCATATAAATACTTGTTTGATGTAAAACCACAAGGATTTGCTGTTGGTCAACTGACCTTTGCAGTGCTAGAAAGCTCTGCAGTCGCCTTGCACTGATTTGTCTGCAGTAATTAATAAGCACCGGTACTTGTGCTGGTATATTTGAAGCTGTGGTAAACAAAATGTAATGAATGCATCTACCCTGAAAAACTAATGGCATCACTACAGGATGTTTGTTGGGATGATAAATTACATGCATAACAAGCACATGCATTTTCCTTAAT
>JAOWBC010000710.1:5758824-5783429 GCA_028566105.1 Hypoplectrus providencianus | reverse complement strand
TGGCTTCGAGCTGCACATCGGTATCTGTAGCAGTAAGACTGGAGGAAAAGGAGGAGGAGGAGGAGGAGGAGGAGGAGAGGGAGAAGAGAGGAATAAAAACTGTCAATAAAATAATTATCCCATCTAGTTACAGTTCATTTTAAAACAACATTTTAGCTCCAACACTATTCCTTGTTTCTCCTTCCTCATCATGTACAGAGCCTGTTTATGCACATTCATTACTCATATCAAACAAACCATTCCTCTGTGCCTAGGACTTATTTTGCATGCAATTAGTTGCATTCCCATGGCAACCAATGCAAGTAATAAGCAAACTGGAATGATCAGCAGTGGGCGGCTCGAATGCTGTTTCAGATAGAGTAAACGTACAACATGCGTTGGCATGAGTTGTCTTGTACTTTCCATTTCACACTTTGATCAGTTTCTTAAATCCAGAATAAACAGGGCTGCTGAACAAGTGGACAGGTGACTGTGGATGCACCCACACAGAAACCACTTCAGCCTCACATACCAGGAAGAAAAGAAAGAAAGAGAGAGAGGCTGTATTTTCCCATTGTAGTCAAACAGGTGGAAAATAACAGAGAGCTCCCCTTCTCCCTTTAGAAATGCTGGTGTCAGAGCTGTTGTTGCCTGGGTTCAATACACAAAAACAGGTTTGCACAGCAAGCTAGATATATTTTGGTCACACTGATCAACTCACATCACAAAGGCTCTCACTGTTCACAAAATGAAACCAACCGCCAGTTGAAACATGTCTGCAGGCGGTCGGACTGATGATTCAGATTGCATGTTTGATAATCAGGATGTTGAGTGTCATCTTTTGATGAAAGCTTCACAAGCATAATGTCATATAAATATTAATAATAAAGGGGTTGTCTTCTTTACCTTGTGGCACATGTAGGACCCTCCCTTCTTCACCTTGTCTGTGCCTGACGGAGGACCTGTCTAAAGAGAGAAATTACTACATATCAGAGCGAAAAGTAAACCTTGAAAACTCACAAATTTAAAGATGATGTGGACATGTTTTTCCTCCCCTGTTTAACATGGTATAGCAATGTGAATGTTCTGCTTCTCTTAAGGCCCTTCACTATCCGGCCCCTTCATATCTTTTTGAACACCGATACTTTTTTAATCTGAGCACTCGGCTCAGCAATACTTTCTATGGCTCTATACTAACTACAACTACATGGATTTGGATTATGGAAGATTTTATATCTAGATCATTTCTGAACTTAATAATAGATATGCTGTTTTTTTAATTTTATTTTATGGTGTCTCGATACACTGCTTCTTGTTTTTAATTGTGCCTTTACAGTCTGCTGTACATAAAATGAATCAATATCATCATTAGTATAAATGTGTTCTTACTGGGTTACGTTTCTGCTCTGTGGTGTGATGCACAGTCCACCAGTCTGAGGTCCATTCCCATGCATTCCCCACCATGTCATACAGGCCGAAACCATTGGCAGGATAAGACATCACCTGCAGGGTATGAGGAGAAGTCACATTAATGCAGCGTCTTATGAAGAGTTGAATTCTGACAAACTTTTAGAAACACAGATATGTGTAAGCCCCACATTTACTACGGTATGTGTGTATTTGTATATCTGCCAGAATAGGCATGTAATTGTGATGACTAATAAATACAGATCATTTATTATTTATTCCTAGCTCACAGGTAGTCCTGAGGGTTTTCCACCTTTGTTTTTTTTATTGCTCATAATGCCAAGCTGTTAAATGAGATGGTAATAAAATATGTTACATTTGTGTTGTGTTGAAGCATATATGTATTTTCAGCTAGTAGGGCCAAAAATATGCACAAAAGAAAACATAGGATTAAAATCTAGCCTTGTTAAAATAGATCCTGTAAGTCATTATAATGAGGAAGCTTCACAAAATAATGACTCAGTATCTCAAAATAATACGAATCAAAAGATTCGTATTCATTATTTTTGAGGTACTCATTATTTTGCCAATATGTCATTATTTTGAGAAGGTTTCTCGTTATAATGGCTCACAGGATCTTTTTTAATCATTTTCGCTGGAACAGACTTCCATACTTTCCTTCAACGGCTCATATCCCTGCAGAATATGAGTACATACATTCATGATTGATACCTCTAAATCAGGGCATTAAAGCCCTCCCAGTGGAGAAAGAGATCCGATTAATATTATCTAATGGTTATTCATTTGATCTCGGGGAGAAGCGAGCCGCTGCTGTGACTTTATCAATTTCTGAAATGAGCTCTTATCTGCAGCACCTTTCATTTCCTTGAGGTTCTATAGGAGGTGGCTCAATTAAAAACCTGTTCCCAGTTTTAGGACAATCTCCTGAAATATGACGTTTTCCATCGTCTCTGTCTCACCGGTGACGTTTTGATGAACCCGTCCTCTGCAGAGTTGTGGTTGGGGAAATCTCCCTGCCAGATGTTGGCGTAGTGCTGTCCTTTGGGGTTCAGCTTGTTTCCCCAGGGGTAAAGTCTACATGCAGGGGCGGTGCAACAGGAAATTGACAAGGGGCAAACCAAAGCACATTTGCAAACGGATCAGAAATGTTATAGTCACATAATGAGTAGATATTGTACCTGTCTTTAAGGCCGCCCCTGCAGGCGTATTCCCATTCTGCCTCTGTAGGAAGTCTCCTGTTGGCCCAGGAGCAGTAGGCAACAGCATCAGCCCAGGATACGTGTACAACAGGATGGTCCAGCCTACAAAACAGGATCTAAGTAAATACTGGGCTTTTATTTGGGTTTGTTTGGGCCAGTTTGCCCTTTGCCAAGAGAAAAAGTGTCAATGAACAAAAAAAAATTACTCATGAAAATTTGTTTGATGATAAATACTGCAGTTATAACTTGGCATCTGTTGGTGGACTTCATCTTGATTTTAAGATTACTAACTGTACTTAAAGGCAGCTTCATGGCACAGCAGCTGGACATGAAAGTATTCAGGCAGTGAGCCTTGTGCTGGAGTCAGTAGAAAAAACTATCAAACTCCAAACAGATTTGCTGCAAACAGCATCCATGTAATCAATGTTACATAAACTCCTGAGCAGTAGAGGTTTTTTTCTTTTCTTTATTTTTTTTTTTTTACCCTTGAGGCTCTTTAAAACTTTCTTTAACCAAAGTTGTTTTCAGGCCAGTTTTTAGTGATGTTCACTGTACTTTCTCAAAAAAATTGCTGGTTATGCGATTGTCCATTGCAGCGTGAAGTCGGGCTGCATTTTCTCCACACTTTAAATATTTCAACTTTTCTGCCACAGGCCTATGTGTTTTTTTTTTTTTCTCAAGCAAACTCTGCACAATAAACCACTGCAACCCAAACACACTATCCTCACTCAGATGCTGCACTGCCTTATGTGGACTTAATGTGGCCTTCAACCAGTGCTCCCATAGCAGTTTTAATCTTTCCTACTTTCCATGTTTGTCATAAAGATCCTTTCTTACTGTAATTCCAGTTCATGTGCTGGGAGTAAAAAAAACCCACAGTCCTTGTTCAACATGAAAACTATCTAATCAAATGGTTGTCATCCAACTCACAGTCCTATTAGTGCCAAACCATATAAAAATACCAAATCTTCAGAAGAATTCACTTAATTTCCTACTTGTTTTGGCTGGCTGTGGATTTTGTCCCACTTTTCTTTCACTGTCCATGATAACAGCAACCAAAAACTGCTAAATGTACACATGAACATGCACAAATAGTTTTCGAAACTTAAAAAAGGTCCGAACTGTTGCTTTAAATTGAACACTTATTTATATTAAAAATCAAATTGGGTATTTTAAGGTTTCCGGTATTTGTAGAGCATCTTTTTACCTATCTGTGATGTGGGAGTCTGGACCCTCGGGGTGCCTCCAGTCGGCCCCTTTGACTGGGAGCCACCAGGGGGCAACAGCCACCTAACAACAAAGAGATGTCAACAATGTTCACTGGCAGATATTATGCTTCTTTCATACTCCTCATCCTGTTTTCCCCCATACACACTTTAAGGTTCATGGAGAATTGCAATACCATACAGAATAGCGGTGGTGCTAATGGTTTCCAGTATTACCACACTAATGGGAACACGGCACCTTCTCAGCCCCATGACCAGGCGGCACATGACAGCTGAGATGAAGCAGTAAATTCCCTGCAGTCTGGCTTTCGTCTCCTCGGGGCCTGCTGTGCTCAGGCCTCTTACAACCGATCTGTGAACATTCTCAAGGCTCTTAAATAACAGAAGTATATGTCTCCATGTCTATCTAAAGCCAAACATATGTGCGCCCTGAGGCTGGCAGGTTTTCCAGATAAAGCTTAGATCGCATATATTACTCTGGAGATGTTCACATACATCATGGTGGGAGGGACATCAGGATAATATCAATAAGAATGAACACACAGCGTCGTCTTTCTTCTTGCTGCACAGCTCGCCTGCTGTCTTATCAAACCCCACCCTCCCTGAAGAACAAATGGAAATCATTTGCTGCTCGAGGGACATTTTGCAGTTGGCAGGAAACTTTATGAAACTGTTAACTTAGGAATGTTAATTTTATTAGATAAATGCCTTTTTTCTGCCAAACCTATTATTACTGCCAGCACAAGTGAACTGTCTGAGCCAGAGGACTACAGGCTATATGGTAGGCTGTCACTATACTATACTATAATATATATTATATTATTAGAATATTTCATTTTCAGAAAAAAGTGCTTTTCCCCCTGGATCACTCATCACATGGTTCATGTTAAACTGTATGTATTGGGAAATTAAGTGATTATGTCCCTTTATGATAATGTAAAATGTTAGTTTCTAAATGCATATGAAATGGTAAATTCAGCCTGGGCAACTTACACCAATATATCAATTTATTTCCTTTATTTCCCACTAATTCCCATAAATAAATATAAAAAAATATTCCTAAAGGTCTGCAACACTTGTCTTGAATAAATTATCTGTTAAAGTCAACAATTACAACAGTAGGTGTAAAGTTTTTCATGCAGATGAAACATGCTATGTAACTTCCCCTGGTAACATAATTATTATTTTGGAATAAATGTTATGTTTTAGTATCACACAGCCTCGCACATCTAAACACAGTGTATGAGACTGCAATTCAATCTTGAAGACAATTAAAGAGAGATATGAAAATAAAATTAAAGATTGATCATTTCATTGTCAGTGTTTTTCCAGATGAACAGAAGTATCAAGTGTACATATGTCTGTATTATTTCTACAGGGCTGTGAAAGGCCCAAAATAACAATATTTCATGTATCAGAAGAAAAAGAGTTTTGTAGGGAAGTTAACCGTTGAATAATTTTACTTACTGCTTGGGTGATTTCATTTTTCACACTCTCGCTCAAAATCCCCTCGAATACAAATGAGTCTCCGAATTTCTCTGCCTAAAAGCAGAAGATAAAAAAACATAATGAGTGATTCCTATTAACCTCATAACACTTTTATAACCACTGACAAACATTTGCTTTCCTACTGGTTGATTTAATCGAATCAATTTATTTAGAGATGCATCATGTGGTTTAACCTTACACACACACCTCAGTTATGTATCCTGTGGCATTGACGAAGCTCTGGAACTGTTGGATCGTGACTTCCTGGATGTCCATGTAGAAGGAGTCCACGTGCACCAGCCTCTGGGGGCCCTCGCCGTCTGCAGGGATGCCTGGGTTGTCAGTTCCCATCAGGAAGTCTCCTCCAGATATCAGGACCATCTGTAT
The DNA here is from genome assembly GCA_028566105.1 of Hypoplectrus providencianus. Taxonomy (NCBI): domain Eukaryota; kingdom Metazoa; phylum Chordata; class Actinopteri; order Perciformes; family Serranidae; genus Hypoplectrus; species Hypoplectrus providencianus. Next base: position 5,777,722 of record JAOWBC010000710.1, on the reverse strand, counting down.
GCAGGACAGAACTTTAACAGTCAAGCATTCCTATGAATATTTGAAGTTAGAAGAAGGTTGCAGAATTAAAATGAATGAGAGTCCTTTTATTTTGTGTGCAAAGACTGATTTAGGAGTAATCAGACTACTGGGCTGCAAGGTTTTGCCATAAACTCAAAAAATACAGTCTCACACATACAGTATTGTATTCAAATGATATTGAGTTATACAGGTAAAACATATTTAGAAACCAAATATATCAAGCAAACATATTTTAAAAAACAACTGTAGAAAGAGAAGTTCAGCATTAGATGAGAAGTTAACTATTTACATACATGTTTGCTGGATTTATAATGTATTCCCCATGATAGCATTAAAAACCTTGTTTAAAGATTGCTATGCCATGAAACTGAGAAATGGAACTGCTTTGTCTGAGCTGAATCTTCATCTTTTCTTCCTTGTGTGTTTGATGATTGTGTTTCCTGCCTGTTGTGTTTCATTATCTACTTAGATACTTAGATTGTTATATCAAGGGAATTCCTGGATAAATAAAGGTGAAATGAAAAACCTGACTGATTTTTCTTTCATAACAGAGAGAGGATTAACTGTGTATTGTGCAGGGCCTGTCCTTTGTTACTGCCTGAGGTTTCTTCAGTTCACGGGAACTTCCATGCTTTGAGCTGACTCTGACTGCTTCACTGGGATTGGTTCACCCCAACCATGACCTTTGGCGCCTCAAACCTAACTCTAAAATAAAGATCTAATTGGTGGAGCCTGTTCAGGGACAAACTGGAGCATAAAGCACTCGGTACTTTCACTTTACAACCAACTGTGATTAGTCTGTAAAAAATAGTGAACAAGGAAATAGAACTGATATGAAGCTCAATGCCACAAACATGCAGTCTTGCTACTAAACTGCCCTGAAACAAAAGCTGTTAGCAACAATTGTTGGAGGGTAACTTTATACTTATTTTCTTCACTTTGTACATCCAATGGGTGAATGGATTGTAAAATATCTTGAAAACTGAGAGCTTTTCTGACTGTCGGGAAAATCCAAAGGATGTGAGGTTTACTTGCATTCATGACTACTTTGCACTTTCTGCTCCTCTATAGCACCAACAGCATTTCATGGTGTAAGTAAATGACTGCTGCAAAATACAAAATACATGAAAGGACAGCAGTTTTTTTTTCCAAGTATACCCCATCAGGCAAAATGGGAATGAGGTACAATTAAGTTAGGCTTGGCAGGGACCCTATTTGACCCTATTTATTGATGATGTAACCTTACTAGATCCATAATGCTAACTTGGTATTAGGCCAAGCAATGTTTATTCAGCTTACAGTAAGTTATGTAAAGGTACAAAGAAAAGGCATATAAATAAAACTGCAAGGCAGCAGCAGGTAACTGGCTAGTTAAAGTTAGCCAGCTAGCAGCTACTTAGCTTCACATCATGGTTGCAATATTATGGATCAGACATTTCTCTCTGCCAGGTTTGGTGGCCCCAGGACTTCCAATCTGAGCCAATCAGCCCGTTGAGAAATACCAGTTTTTTAATGTAATTGTTAAGCCACACGGATGATAAGCAAGGGGGGCGTAAGGGCTGGTCCTACATGGTGGGTCTTGTCCTGAACTACATGGGATCCATGATAACACGTCATTGGTCTAGCATTACATTATAATGCTATCTGATAAAATAATTAACAAACTGCAAGCTAGTTAGTAAAAAAAATAAAAGATCAAATGCTGATACATGAACACAAGGCCAATATGATGTTGTGTCACTCATATTACATTGAACAACTGTCCCTATGGTATGAACGGTCGTTGTATAGGCTCAACACTGAAAATGTCAGCATTTCAGTGACTTGGATCATTACAAGCTTTCCTTGTGGTCCATTGTCAAAACTCTCAGAAGTGACTTGTGGCATGTCTTCTCTGTCCAAAATTAAAATAATAAATAATAATAATAATAATAAAAAAAGCAGCGATAGCTTACCTGACTCTGTATCTTCTTCTCGTGTCCCTGAGCCTCAGTTGTCCTCTCATAGGCGCCTTTTGAGTATTTGTCAGCGGGGTCTGCAGAAGCTGCGCTGTCCTCCACAGGCTCCACAGCAGCAGCGGCTCTCTTCAGGTTCCCACAGCCGCAGCCAGCTGCTCCCTGCGGGGCTGCGGGTTCTGACTGAACCCCGCATGAACCCTGAACACACAACCCTTCGTTCACACAGCTTAGGACGAAAAATAAGGCAAAACAGCGCACCATCCTAACAGGACACGGATCAAGCGCTGCTCATGTTGTGTTGATACGCTCACTTCCGCAATGTCACGTGGTCTGTCAGCTGGCTGCGATGTAATAAAAAGTGTAACTCTTTCCTGCCCTTAATGAACATCTGTTTATTTCTCTTAAAAAGTATAAATGCATTTCAAATTATGAGCATGGCTTTTGAAAACAGTAGATTCCAGTTGTTAAATATAAATATTTTTACTTTGTGGAAATTATGATTCAGCAATAACTCAAACAAAACATAAATATGGTATTATTGAGTGTTCATATTAGATAAGAGACTTGTTTTTATTTGCGACAGTAAACTCAAGGTTCCACGTTTGGAGTGATAATACAGCGAGGATCCCCCTGGTATGGGATGGGACCACATGGACATCATTTCCCAGCTATCAACACTACGGCTGCTTGAGAAGAAGAAGTGGCAGCGAGCCAGGCAGCTCAGCCGAGCCAGTGTGCTGCCTGCCTCAGTGAGCACAGCCCCGGAGCACCAGCAGGCGCGGAAAGGTGATAGAGCTGTCACAAAAACTGGATTATTACAGTCGCTGACGGCTGGATTTCACCCTCGGCCCGGTGGTGAAGAGGAGAAGCCACAGTCATGCTGTCCTAGCCGCTCCAGAGAAAGCTGAACACCCGAGCGTTTACCACGACCGAGGTAAAGTTGAGCACACAACTTGTACAGTTTACCATCCTCTCTTTCTATCTCTATCTTCTCGCTCTCCTTAAATGGTTAACAAAATGCTCGGCTCATGACCCGCACTGGGGATATGTCCTCGTTTAGTGACCGAAAACAACCGAGGAAACGAGTCCGAAGATGATTTGGAAATACTGTGAAACAGTGTGATTGCGGATGCCGAATCAAATGACGCGTTTACTCAAGTTTCTTGTGTGTTTTATTGGGTCGGACAAACAGGCCTGGGAGGAAAGATGCGCGCTTCTGCTGTGCCATAGCTGACCATTTCGTGATATCTGACATTATTTTAGGCGTGCAACAGTTGGCCGTCAGTCAGAGCCGCAGCTACTGGTTTATCTTTGTATGATTTGTCGACCTCAGAGAGAGGCAGTGCTTCAAAAACAGGCAGATAACCCGAGTGAAGTGGACCTGTAGTGCCCACATATCAGCCTCAGCTGCGGCGACCTGTTGCAGGTGGATAAACCTTCCTGCTGGCTGCAGCCCCTAATCATTAACTGTGCAGCCCTGAACCACTACTCAAACCGGCAACAGTTACAACACAGAGCTTCTATGCAAATCCCTGCAGCCAGAGAGTGGTTTCGGTGTAGCCTCGACCTCTCAGGGAACCATCACTTTTCAAACACCTATCTGGTTTTGGTGCTACTGAGTGAGTGCACTGGCATCATCATACTTGCAAATGCAGTCTGGAAGTCACAGGTGCATGCTCAGTAATTATGGGGATCCACCAATGGTGTGACATAGCTGAAGACAACACATTGTAGGTTTTATGCCCTGAAAACCACCATTCCCAGTTTTAAATTCACATTTTATACAGCTGTTCAGGCTACATGGTATTATGGGTGATATGATTTCCATATTTTTCTAGAATATACCTCTCAAAAACCAAATGATCAGTTTTAGGATTTTACTGAACCTTCTTTTGACCTAATTTCAGTTAGTTTTTTGATTTATAATTTAAGTCCTGACACTCCTACGACAACATATCTACCTGTTCTGAATTTTAAAGTGAATTCAACCATTCATTCATTCATCCAACATACAAAGCATCTCATATCTTAATCGACAGGTATAAATTAAACGCATGCACAAATCACTTAAGTTCATAATAGTCAGATGTTGGATATTGTTATATATCTATGATAATGACTACTGAAGACTTATTTCCATTTATTGTCTATTAGGATTGAAATTGTGACACCCATAATACTGAGTGAGTTGACCTGAAGTATATGAGCATAAAGCTCATATCGCTATGAATAGAACAGTCTTTATCTAAAAAAAAAAAAGTGTTTCAGTGAAAAATGATATCAAGTCAGGACCGATAATTTACAGTGCGATATCCTGTTTGTATTTGCAGATATGCAAACTGAAAGTCACAGCTGCATGCTCAGTAATTATGGAAACCCATCAATGGTGTTACGTAACTGTAGCTGAATAATTGCAGATCATTATCACAAACATTAGCGATCTTAACATGACACATTTCAAAATAAAGGTGCAGCTGTTGCTTTTTAGACTGCCATACTAATTACATGTCTGACATTGTGGGATCATGACAAATTTTTACTCTCTCTGTGCTCTAGGTGTTCCCTGTGTGTGTCAAACATGTCGGATAAGATGTCCAGCTTCCTACACATCGGGGACATCTGCTCCCTGTATGCAGAAGGATCCACCAATGGTTTCATCAGCACCCTGGGGTATGTCCATCTCATTGGCTGAACATTATGTGTGTGGGCCTGCTTCACACTCTTCTACTGCAAGCTGAGCAGTATTTGGAAGGAAAGAGAAGTCACACAAGTAGTGGCAACTGTTAACCATTTTTTAGAAAATACTTCTCATGAGTAAGAAATGTGGTGCCATTACAACGTGCCTTTCTACTGGATTCTCTCTTTGTGTGATAATGTTTGTCAGCACGTGTTGCAGACATCATGCCCCTATATCAGAGTGGGATTGTGTTTAAAGACCGATAAATGGATGTAAGTTTTCAGTTTAACCTAAAGAAGAAGGCTGTGAAAACAGTGGGTGCTTCAGCCATGGCTGACCCCGCCACTGATAGCAGTCGGAGAAAAGGAAACATAGGGGCGGCAAACGCACAGTTAATGATAAAGTGTGTGTGTTTGTGTGAGTGTGGCAGGAGTGGGTGCAGGGCAGAAAAAACACTGAAGTGCTGTTGTTTATAATACTCAACACTAATGGTAAACCTTTATTAGCGAGCCCCTTATTTGCCCACACAGTTGCACCATTGTTCTGTTGTTTTTATGCATTAGTTTTACCTCATGTTTGGATCACAATACAAGCAAGTCTGTTTTTTTTTTTTTACATATAAGATGCATTTTAAACATGTTCTGTTTTAGAGGTTGCAGAGAATTACCCTGATTCCAAAAAAAGTTTTGAAAAAACCCCCAATAGAAACTAAAATGTGTTGCACATCCTATGCAGACTACATTCAATTGAATAGTTCAGAGACAAGCTGAGAGACTATTTGTGTTTTGTTTTTATTTATGTTTTATCATCCCAACTTTTTTAATTGGGTTGTATAAATACTGATTCTGAATACTGATTTAAAAATAGGATAAAAAAGAAAGTGTCAATGATTTTGAACTAGAGCCTGACAGATTTTCTGGTTGACAGATATTATTGGCCTAAGGTGTAAAGGCCAATTGGTGTATATGCTGTCTGATATGGGTGTCTATGGAAACTTTTTTTTTCACAATATATAATGCAGAAAATGTTGCTACAGATGATCTAATACCGGGGATGACTATTAATTCTTCTCTGATGTTAATTTAGCTGCTTATTTTATTCCTATTTATTTTTTTATCATCAGTATCAGCTGTCAGGCTCTCCTTGAAACTCCTTAAAACCATGATGTATTTATAGGAAGGTGCCTTATATCATGTCCAGCATCTATAATGCTATCAGCTCATGACCCTGATTATGGAAAACGAAGTGACCTCCAGCAAAGACTGAGTCACTATAGAGACATTGTGGCCTTTTCTCAAGTTCCTGCACTTCCCACGTACACACACGCGCACACATTTACAAAACTGTCCTGACAGATTTGGCCAGTAGCCATTTTCTCCATGCACAACCACCAACTCAGCAGCATTCTCCAGATCATTTGCCCTTGGAGGAAGAAATCATATTTAGAAGAGAGAAAGCTCTTTGAGCATTAAAACCTCACCAGCGGAGCAACATTCCCGGCTCCTGTTGGGTAACCGGAGATGGACCTTGTGAGCAAATTAAAGGTTAAAAATGTCAAAAATGCTGTTTTGCACATTGAGGCTTCAATAGGACCTGTCCTGTCTGTTTAAAGATTAAAATATTAAACTGGGCCCTAATTTCTAACCGGAATAGCAAGTTATTTCCATTGTCAACACATGCAAATGACTGCACACACACACACTGAATAATAACACTCCCGGATATTTTCTCACATTTTATCTAAAACTGCCGGCAGACTTGTTCCTTGAGGTGTTCAGACTGGAGCAGTAGACAGGTCTGTTTGGACAACTGTAGACATTCCCCGGGAAAAGGCCTGAAATGGATGTGGGATTTGGCCTGTGTCCAGACAAGTGTTATTCTAAGCCAGTAAAAGTTAAATTTGTCACCAGAAATTCCAGCCTGCCCGCAGATCATCATTCATTATTTTGCGGTGTTGCAGAGTATTCATGTAGCTATAATTAAAAATGGGAATCACCAGCAGAGTTTAGTACATGCAGAAGCTTTTGATGGGGAAACTAGTTTGGCCACAACGATGCACACACAAACCCATAGGGATTATGGGGATGTAGGGCATGAAATAACTCAGATACCTGAGTAAATGAACAAGCTCAGTTCATCTTAAAAATGCTTGACAATGATGTGCTGAAAATGGTGACATTCATCAACACCACTTCTGATCATTATTAAAAATAAAAAAAAGTTCTTATTTTTAATTCTCATTTTTGTGTATTTTTTACAAATTAAATATTAATAAATTATTTGAAATAATGGAAATTACTATGAATCTATTTCATTATTATTTTATTTTTCATTATACATAAAAAACTAGGACTGCAACTACCATTATTTTCTTCATGAATCCTTTAGTCCTAAAAAATAATAATAATAATAATAATAATTAGCTGATATTGAACAAAAAGTAGTGTTATGCTGACTTTTATAGGGCCTGTGATAAATGCGAAAGCAGATCCCATTCAGCAAGTGTATCCTGATATAATTTGTCGTCTGATTGGCCCACAACCACAGCAGCTACAACCCACACAGTCTGTGGAGTGCTGACACTGAGCAGAGTTTATTTGATGACATTTATGCAACTAAATTCTTCCATTCAGTGTTACATTGATTTAAAATACTTTAATTAGTGTATAAAGCACTAAACGGCCTTGCATCACACTACATCCCAGAGATGATTGCGGCTTATTAACCAACAAGACCCCTCAGATCCTCCGATGCTTCTCTTTTGGCTCCTCCACAGAGCAGAACTAAAACATTTGGTGGTTCACCCTTCAGCCGTGATGCTCCCAAACACTGGAGCAGCCTGCCGTAGGATCTGAGAAGCATTGTGTCTGTAGTGTCCTATTATTAGACTCTTAGTATTTTATTATATATCATAATGTTATGGTTAACACTTCTTTTATTGTTTTTATCTATTTAACCTATATTTAATTGTTAAAACTGAATGTTTATTTTAATGCTATTGATTTTTTTAATGCATGTATGTACCATATTTTCCGCACTATAGGGTGCACTGGATTATAAGGCGCAGTGTCAATGAATGATCTATTTTCGATCTTTTTTCATATATAAGGCGCACCAGCCTATAAGGTACATGAAGCAAAATAAAATAGTTCTACTAAACTTTAGCTCAGTGGTTTACTCGCCAGCATTCCAAGCCAGCGACCCGGGTTCGATCCCCGAGTCGGCCCTAACAGTTTCACTCCATATATAAGGCGCTCCGGATTATCAGGCGCACCTGTGTTTTTTGAGAAAATTTAAGGCTTTTAAGTGCGCCTTATAGTTCGGAAAATACGGTATGTGTGGATATTTACATTGGTTGATGGATTCAAATGATGAGCATTAAATGGGGATAAAAGCTATAAAATAAAGTACTCAATAGGTATCAGTATTGCTTTCAGAGTACTCAGACTGTAATCTTTGAATGATACCAACCCGAGTCATCAGTGATTTGTATAGTGCTGCTGGAAAGTCAAAGACAATAACATACTTGCAAAAAGTATGGTAAGTACAGAATACACAACTTAAAGCACTGAGCGCTTATTGATTATGCACCTGCATGTGTGTAACAGTGTTATTATGTGTGTTCATCCATAGCTTGGTGGATGACCGCTGCGTTGTCCAGCCTGACGCGGGGGACCTCAACAACCCTCCAAAGAAGTTCAGAGGTAAGAGACACACTGAGGCCTGACATCATCCCACTGACTGCTGTCTGTTTATACTGCGGGCTCTGTGGGAGCGATGCCGCTGAATGTGTTATGCTGTGTTTCTCTGGTGACAGCCACAATATCTCTCCCCACTGGACTTCAAACAGGGGGCTGTTAATGGCGTGCAGGCGTGTGTGTGCGCGTGCATGCTCATGCATCCATCCGTGCGTTTAGCGCTGTGTCTGCTCGCTCGCACACCTCGCCTGTGGAGGTCGAGGCAGATGGAGAGAATGAAGCCCTGATGTTGATTTGTTGGAAAACAGCACGCTTGGAAAGCTGCTTTTCAAACAAAAGCCTTGAGACGCCTCTTTGGGTGAACAGGCTATTTTTGGCTCCCATACAGGAAGTGGAACTCATGACCCCTGGTTCTCAGGCTGGTTTATATCTCTGGGGAGAGGCCTGGCCTGACATTGTACAGTCAATATGAGTGTATTGAAGGCTTGTGTAGTAGATCCAACAGGTTCTTGTAGGAAATATAAAAGCTGGACTTTTATCGGATCACAGCTGAATAAATATTCAACTTACAAATAGACTGGTGATGGGTGAATTTGAAAAATATGTGATTACAGATATGTCAAATGCATTGGCCTTCACAATCAAGCAACTTGACTTTAGAGAGTAATATCAGTTTGACTTTGAAGTTGTTGGAGATTCCACACACACACGCTCACTTTGTATCTCCAATGCTATCCGCTCTCTCCAGAGTATAAAGAAGATTGCACCCTATTTAGAAAGTAGAAAGCTTTGATCTGAGCGCTGCCCACACAGTTTAGCTCTTCAGTGGTTCTCTGGTGTCCCGGGACAGGTTATCACCCCCTAGAGACGATAGCTGTCACCGTGATAAACACAGGCTACAGACTGATACCTCCACCTCCTGCAGCCGCATGAAAGACGAGTCTTTTGCTCTCCGTCTGTGTTGCTGTGTGTCTTTCAACAACTGTGAAGATTATTCCATTGACCTGGACCAGGAGGTGGGAATAAGTGGTAAAAGCATTTTAGCAGATCTAACATTTGCTCACGTCCATCGGGATCATGTCACCGGTCATGCAGGCATAAACATAGAAAGTGTTTGTCTGTCTGTGCAGTAAAAAGGCTCTAAAACCATAAGATTTAAATGAACTGGTTTGCTCTAGGATGACATGTGTGTATTTACTGTACTGCACCAGAGAGAGTTCAAATCCTGCACTCCCAAAACTGTTTGTACTCTAGATTCAATTATACTATTTTATGACCATATGCTCGTAATATTCCAGGAATGTTTGAGGAAGACAGTTTTCATTGGAATTGACTAGAATTTGTGGGCATTAAATGGAAATATAGGAGCCTTTTGGTCAGCCTGCATTTGCCATGTCATATGCTGATAGAAAACAACTTTTACTTTGTAATGAACAGACATAAATTGATTGATTTGTTAAGTATATACAGTGTGAAATGTACCATGCGGTGAGTTGGCTAGTTAGAAAGTCAACTAATGTTAATGTGGAAAATTGTTTTTAACCACAACATAGTATTACACCTAGTTTTGTTTTGCATTATAAAATAGGTTCACTATTTAAGGATATTTTTTTAAATAAAAAATTGCAAGATTTCTCCTGAAGTTTTCTTTCTCTTTGCAAGCCTATGTTTGTCCGTCTATTTTCAGCACTAAACGTGATAGTCGCGAGGGAGCTGCCTGTTGGCTCACTTACACAGGAAGGCTTTCACTAATCACTTTGCCTCATTTAATCTTCCATCCTCCCACACTCTGTTTTCCCTCGACTCACCTATAAAACTCATCACAAGCCACAGTTCGCTCCAAGGAAAAGTAACCCTGCTCTAAATCTGACCTGCTGCAAGGCACTTAATGTCTTTTTGAATTTCAAAAAGAAATCAGCTTATTGCACATATGTGGTAGAAGTTTTGACCAGATATTGCAACCAAAACACACAAACATAACATTGTGGCTACAGCTGTGTTTAAGAGCTTTGTATATGTGTCTTTACAACACGTTGGTGAGTCCTTCACCATGGCAGCTGGTCCTGACCACAAGAGGCCTTCATGTCACTGTGAGAAGCCTCCACATGTCAACCAGAAGGCAGAACTATGTACGGGTGGGCATGATCATATGGAAAAGGATGTTTTAGAGTGAAGCCTTATTGTACTGTCTAATAGAGATAAACATTGTCGAGGGACAGTTACCAATTCCTTTATTTACACGTACATGTGTGTTAACTCATGAGTGGAGGTTCCACTCAGCATGGTAATTTATTTGTGATGTCTTAAACTCTGAATGGGCTTCATCAAGTTTGATAAAATAATCCTTGATGATGTCACCAGCCTCGTCTATGACCTGGAAAACTGACAAAATTTTATAACAAAGTGTAAGTGTGGAGTTTTAAAAACAGGAAGGGAGGATCTAATGAAATCAGCCTTTTCATTGCATTATGGGAGATTTTTATGAAATTGACACATACTAGAGACAAAAAGGTCTTCTTCCTTTTTGACCCTATCATTTAATTTCTTTTTCTTCTTCTTTTCTGAAAAAAATCTCTCCCTAGCCCCCCAACATCTAGAAAGTCCAATACCGATGGGATTGCTGAGTTTTGCCTTTAAAATAGCAATAAATATTTAATGTCTGTATGTTTTGTAATTATATATTTGCCCAACTTGAGTTATTTTGAGAGGAGAGATATTAGGAAGTAATTCGAATATTAAAGAAAACAAATATTAGGAGAGGGGATCTCCAGACACCTGCAGAGGAAGCACAGGTGAAAAACGTATAATACTGCTATTTTATTTTGCTGCTTCAGCTTCAGTGACCTGGAACTGTCCATGCTGACTCCCTGTTTTACTGTTGGGGTTTAGTGGGACGCTTGGGTACAACAGAACAATCTGTGATGTTATTAGCAACCTGTGTTTTCAGGACATGTCAAAATGTTCACCAGTGGACATTCATCAGACTGTGACTTCAGAACACTGCTGTCAATTAGGCTCCACAGAGCAACTGCTGTGTTTCACTCCGGTGCCTCTGTTTCCTTTGTGCGCATCACTGTGGGACACTTGTTTACCTCAACACTGCACTCAAATATCAAGCATTTTGGATGTGCACAGGCCGTTGTTGTTGTTGTTGTTGTTGTTGTTGTTTCTGCCTGGCTTCACTTAACCTGATAAATCTGTAAAAACATGCTGCGGAGAAGATTCTTTACAGGGTATCCACAGGGTCTTAAACGGTTTTAAAATGCCTAAAATCCAATCATTTGAATTAAAAGCCTTAAAATATCTAAAATTCTCTTAAAATCTCATAAAATGTATTAAATAGGCTTTTGAAAGGTCTTAAAAATGAATTAATTATACTTTTATTTAAAACAAATGCATAAACTTCAGTGTCACTTATAAATGTGCTGATTCATGAGGATGCTATAACAGGGCTACAGAAACAACCAACCTACCTACCTGTGCATCTCGGTCCAAATTTATCGAGCAAAACCAGCTAGTGTGTGTGTGAGCTCTTTGTTCCGTGTTGCAGGCTAGCATATCAACAAGTTTGAAACGTTCTTGAATTGTATGCATTCTTAAAAAAAAGTCTTAAAGTCCTACATTCCACCTGTAGCAATCTGCAGAGACCCTGTTTTAAGTCTTCAGACTTGACCTTTTCAAGTTTTTTTGTTTTGGCTCACTATACACATGAGCAGGCACGCTGTGGTGAGGTTGTTGGGGGAAATTTATTTTTTAAAGTGTATGCTTTATTCATGATTATGCTTATCCTTATTTTTTATGATTAGAGTTCTGTTGACAACTTTACAAGGGGTTTAAAAATGAAACTCGTGCTTTGAGAGCCTCATTTATGTGAGTCTTGATAAAGTATTGCCTCGCTGACTTGAACTTCACTCGAGAAGTGTGAAAACGTTACTAAAACCAAACAAGAAACTGGTTTTTCCTTCTTTAAACATCCACAAACACAGTCTGGTGTGCTTACATGTTTGATTTTTTTTTCTTTTCATGAGGGAACTTCTAATTTGAGTCCTCTGGGTGTCCTCTGGCAGAGCAAAGACTCTTCTGTTTCTCCTCGCTCGGGAGGTCCCTCGGCTGTTTGAAAGAGACACAGTTGTGCAGGGATAATCCTCCTTAGTGGACGCTGTAAGGGCACTAGGCCAGACCAGCCATGTCCACATGCAGGGCCCTATACTGTCATGACTGAGGTATGCGTAACATTTCCTCCTAATGTAAACACAAGCACCCTCCACACAGTTACACTCTCACTCATGTAGCCTACATGCATATGCTTTGCTTTGTGTTTCACCAGGACGGTGCTTGAAATGCCATTTCACACACACACACACACACACACACACACACACACACACACACACCTACACACACTCCGGTAGTGCACCTACTGCAGAGTTCAGCAGAGTGCACTGAGCAGCAGCCAGCACATCCAAGGCAGAGACAGCATGCGTTTAAAATGTTCTGCTTTTTGACTCTCAGTCGTCTAAATGTCGCAGCACTTGTCTAATTTGAAGTTGCTATGGTGGCAGCTCTCTCTGAAGCAGCACTACAAATTGAATGCTGCATTGTTCAAATGTCATCCGCTTTTAATTTTCATTTTCTGAATCATCAATCACCATCCCCAGCTTCTGTCCGTGGTCAGCAGGCTGCTCACATATTGATAAAAAGACTTTCTGAGCGGCTTATTGTTGGAAAATGTTTGTCGAAATAGCTGAAAAATGATAAAGGTTGATTTTGTGGTGACAAACATTGAGGCGGTATGTATATTCAAAATGTTTGAGGGTAAAAAGGTTAATAATGGCTCAGGAATCTGAAACAAAAGCAAGAAAAGGATGACGAACCATCTGCTGCTTTTACAGAAAAACGGCATATTTTTTAATTTATTTTTTTTTATTTTCATATTTTGTTGTGGCTTTACACAACTAAATCTCTGGGATTGAACTTATTTGTCTCCTGCTGTACAGTTTTCCCATCAAAAGCTTCAACATAGTGTGTGTATAGGCAGCAAATTACAACTCATATTTTCAATTTAATCCGTCCTCTGCCGAGTCATCGCCTTAAACCTTGGCAAGTAGTTTTGTAGCATAAATTCACCAAACTGCAGCCTTTTTTCAAGCTTGAACCATATGTAGATGTATCATGGTGTGTTCTACATCGTTCTATTCAGTCATGTAGGTTGGAGATCTTGTTGCAAGGAAAACACAGAAACATTTAACCTTCATAAAGAGCATCAAACTGGAGCATGAACTCCTTGCCAACACCCACCTCTTGTCAGCTGAAGCCGGTGTTGCTGTCAGGGACACGGCAGACTAGTTGGGTGGTTTGACTGAGATAAACACCAGGAACAGTTCTGTCTAAAGTCCCTTCCTCTCCTAATAACCACATGTGTTGCTTTCCTGTCTATTGGGGGAGAAGAGGTCCAGCAGGAAACAGAAGAAGCTGTTGTCTGTACTATCATTTATTGTCTTAGATGAACTACAAGTGATGAGTTGCTTCCTCTATAATATCTCCAGCAGGATAAGATCCTTGGAGCGAACAGCAGTTTATACAAGGCAGATCATTGAGGATGTTGTTGATTTAACACAGAATAGAAGAAGTATTATGCAATGTGTTTCTCCAGGTCGCCTGCCAGACTGAAGCTGTCTAATTACTGCAGGGACGAGCAGCTCGGATCAAGGTGGAGGCACAGCAGGCCTCACTGCCCGAGTTTAAACAGTGATTTTTGAAAATACTGAACAGTCTAACCAGGCACAGGCCCAGGAGCTGAAAGTGTCAGCCCCCCCAGACTTCAGTTACACAACGTCACTCAAAGAGACACGTACTAACCAGGAGAAGATTTAAAACGACTATGAAGAAGCATAAAATGACACAGACAGACACGTAAAGACACACAGAACAAAACAGCTGCAGAGGTGTAACATATCTGCCTAATTTTGGTTAGCCTGTTCAAACTGTAGCTTGAGTTTCCTCTTCCTAGCTAACAGAAATGGGACCCGGCATGGTCCTCTGCTGCTGCAGCCCTTCTGCTTCACAGTTAGACATGTTGTGCGTTCAGAGATGATCTTCTGCATATTTTGGTTGTAACAAGTGGTTATTTGAGTTAATGTTTCTATTTTGTCTAACCAGTCTAGCCATTCTCCTCTGATCTCTGCCATCAACAAGGCACCTTGGCCCAGAACACACACAGCCATCTCCAGGATTTACAGTCACTTAAATCCCCCTTCTGATGTTTGAACTTCAGCATGTCTACCTGCATAGATTATTGAGTTTCTGCCATGTGATTGGCTGATTGGATATTTGTGTTAATGAGCAGTTAAATAGGTGAATAAATGTGATAAATTAACAATTTTAAACAATGTATGACTTTGTCGGCCATTTCTGGAAATGACAATGGCAAAGAATAAATATAACTTAAATATATAGACCTTAATGGAAGTAATGTATGTTCTGTGCCAGTCAATTTCTGGTCATTTAATTGAGAAATAAATACATTGAATAATGAGATATGCTCTGTATCAAAGGTTTTCATATCAGCAGAGAAGTGGAATGGCCTTCTGCATGTCCGTGCCCAGGGGCCCGCTCATGATCGCCCATGTCCTCACATGATGTTCCTGAGCTGCTATTTTCTGATGAAGCAGGCAGTTTAGCTGGGTGATGAGAAAATTAAAATTTCAGGGTCTTTTCTTTTCCTGCACTTGAAGCCATGACTGTGGTCGTGTGGGTTGCTGCTCTCCTTCCAGTTTCAGATCGTTGTGCTCCTTCTGCGCTCTGATATAACGGCCTCAGAGGTGAATCATCTCTGTTCACTTAACATCCTCACAGCCAGTTTTAATGGTCGCCACGGCTACAAGCATCTTGCTCTTGATCCTCTTAAAGCTGCTGAAGTTTGTCGGTGACGGCAGGATTTTTTATTAGCTTTTTGTTGAACTGTGAGCTGGTGTTGGTGAGCTCTCTGAGTCACATGCTGATTTGTGCAAGACCACGCAGAGCAGGATTGCATGATAGCAACACACCACTTCAAGGAAAACCAACAAAGCTCCATCCAGACATGATTAACAACCTTGGTTTTATTATTCATTTGTATTTTATGGGCCTGGGTGATAAATCACGTTTATTTAAATACATTTATATCATTATTTGTTATTTATTACTATTTGAAAACAAAATAATCAAGAGTTTGTCGTCTTAATCAACTGAGTTACTGACAGGAATTATTTCAATTTGTTTACAATTTGTATTTAGGGAATTTAGTTTTCAGAGTTTACTGTTGTAATGGAAGTGCAAGTTAGTTAATAGTTAATTAAATTAGCTGAATTTGTTGACTTCTTTATTTTGATGGTTATTTTTTTTTTAATTTATGTAAATGTATAATTATTATTGTATATATTATTTCAGATTTTCTTTTTAGTTTAATTACATTTTAAGTTTGATTAAAATCCACAGTTAAGACTTTTCTTTTAAAGTTAATGAAAACATGATGTTTTCAAAATCAATGAGTATTCATGATTGCATAGTGAGCTCAGTATATACCATAATAATAATTATTACGTCTTTTTCCATAACTAGAACACTTCTTGGCTTTTTTCTCATCTCTCACACATCATGATGACATTCAGCAATGTAAACAAATAAGTGAAAGCACAGAGCAGTTTTTTCACACTCATTAGTGGACAGTCAAAGAAAAAAGTATCACTGTGTCCTGTTGCTCAGTTAGATGTTCACGCCTGCCATGCATGTAATCAGCACTAAGCTCATTCTCTGTTAAGGCTTAAAGGCGTTCCTCACCATCCTCCACAGCTTGGAGTCTTTCCTCAGCAAAAGGGTTGTTATTGTTTGGATGTGACATCTTGTTTACATACGTCATAACACTCATCATGAAACTCATCATGAAACTCTGTGGGCTCAATTTGACATACTGACCAGTGATCGATCAAAGTCCTGTCTGGTCATACATACATCACTACACATGATAATAAGAGAAGGTGCAGTCAGTCATGTTCAAAGTTTATCAATAGGTCAAACTTTAGTATAGAGTCAAGTGAATATATATATGGTTGATATATATATATATGGTTGATATATATATGCAGTGGCTGAACTGCAATAGCAGTATTTACAGTATATGGAAGATGCTGGTGTCTGGTGTCTGCAGGTAGTATAGATCTATGTGGTAGGTAACTTTATATAGATACTCGATCATAAACAGCAGACCTTTTTAATAAACTTAACAAAAAAATGTTTATCAGGGCTTATATCTTTACCTTATCTTTACACATAACTCCTGTAAAACATTAAATGGTCATTTTTTTTACTTTGATTTTGTATGCATTGAATAAATGACCTGGAAGCTGGGTTTTGTTGCCGTCAGACAGAGCTAGGCTATTGTTTCCAGCCCTGGTGCTAAGCTAAGATAGCTAGCTAACGGAATTAGCCTAACCCTTTCCTAAAATAAATGTATTTCCCTTAAGAAATCTTTTCCTTGAAAGGGTTATCCTGCAAAATGGAATTGCCCATATATGGATGGCTTAAGTTGCACAGCTGAAAAACAGCATTAGACAAAATAACACAGCTTTTGTTTATTCGTATGGGTAAAGCTCTACATAGTACGCTAGACTACCTGTACTAGCAAGTCACTGATTCTAACACATTAGGATTGAACCCATGATACGACTTACATCTAATATCCATCTTTATTTTAAGGCTTTTGCATTAAAAATTTTTTTTTTCCTTTTTAAAAAAAGGAATACTATAAACACACTGAAATTGAAATGGTTGACTCTGAGAGGCCTGAAAGACTTAGTTTGCAATGTGCTTGGAGCTCTTGTGACTTTCCCTCAATCACTTGTTTTTGCCTGAGTAACATACAAACAGCGCTGTTATGTTCAGTTTCATTTTAGATGAGCATTTGTAAAAAGCACGCGGGCAGCCGTTATGAGAGACAGCTTTGTTTATGAGCTCTGAGTGCGACATGAAAGGATGTACACGGGCTGGCTGTTTCCAAAACATTGTTTTAAGTTGGAATTAATGATTAATGAATCATTTGAGTTTTCTGCCCTCCGGACTCGTCCCTGCTCTGTGACCCCAGAAGGAATTCTCAACCCCGATTTCAGTTTTTACTAAACTGACATGTTTTCCCTCTCAGCTGACTGCGCTTTAAGGCAAACGCTCAGTGTTGGCCGATCATCCGTCACACTTTGCACTCATATTGCTGCCGTGATTGTGAGTTTGATCAGAGAGGTTGCGTCAGATTACAGGGAGCACACTCAGGCTGGAGCTTTATTTATTCCGCGTTGAGACTTGCTCGTTTAATCCAGAATTTACATCAGTTTCATCTACTGTGGGACACACACAAATATCCACTTATCCACCGCCTCCTTCCCTCTCTTACCCTCTTTCTCTTATTTCACATTCTTCACTTTCTTCCTGTCTTCCTCATTTGTTTTTCACTTCCTTTTCCTTGTTGTTGTAGCCATATTTCAGGCCGAACTCAAGTATCTGATGAGAGGGCTGAAGGGAGTTGGAGGTGGGGCGAGAGGAAGATTTGCAAGATAGAGACCATTAACTGGGAGGGAGAGAGTGGTGTGTGTGTGTGAAATGGTTAGAGGAATTCAGAAAGGAGAAGGAGGGATGACAGAAAATCGAGGGGGGAAGATAGGGAGTCCCCACCCTCTTTTCTCTCCCTCTGTCATCCCACTCCCCTTCTCTTGGCTGGCCTTATTTGGTCATGTAACTGCGGCTATAGCAGGACGAGAGAGAGAGAGAGAGAGAGAGGGAGAATGGGGGAAGGATGGACAGATTGTTCTTTTTCTCCTCTTTTCGTCCTCTCAGAATAGAGCACTTTGGTGTGATGAGAGGTGAAGTCAGAGGAAAGCCAGGACTTGGAGGGAGGAGTCGCTGATGGGCAGAAGTTTTAACTCTGCAGGGAGAATTGTCAGTTTTCTTAACATGCTCCGGTTAACTGCAGTGTGAAAATGAAAATGTAGCAGTTGCGACAGAAGAGGAACTCTTCTCAGTCAGAAGAGGAACTCTGCATGCTAAAACTGTGTCCACATGCAAATCGAGGGGCTGCTCACCCTGCCGCCTGGTTTCTACGGTATCTATGAAAATGAGCAGCACAATCAGAATCTGGCTGACGATGGCATCGTCTCATGGTTGCCGGGGTTACGAACTTTGACTGTCCACGACGTATTGCTGTGTCACATCACAACAAACACACAAAGAGGTTTTTCTGCACTGTCACTTACTGCAGACTAACCACAGGATGTAACCGCATACAGTCTCACTGTCATTTTATACTGTGATATCACACACACACACACACACACACACACAGACGTTTGTTCACACAGATGCAAGCTCTTCTTTCCCTCATTGTGCACCTCTGAAGCAGGCAAAGCCCTTTGATCACCATTCAAAAGAACAGTGATTATTTATTTATTTATTTATTTATTTATTTGTGAAGAACATGGCATTTTAATGAACAAAAACACAAGATGTATCGTGTTTGCTCT
>JAOWBC010000710.1:5722719-5754182 GCA_028566105.1 Hypoplectrus providencianus | reverse complement strand
CGCATTATGTCAGGTTGTTTGTCCATCCCAAAGTCTTGAAAGTGATTTATTAGGAACGCCTTGAGGGAATTTCTGATTTGATTTGGCAAAAACATCCTCTTGGGCTCAAGGATTAACTGCACACTATAAAAAATGGACGTCCCATATCCACTCCCTTACTGTAGATCAAAGCAGCCAAAATTGACCAGATCCTGGTCGCTGCCATCTCACATTGGAGACGCCATTTGATTCATTTTATGCAGTAGTGATCTGGCAATTGAGATCCCACCCATACATAGCATAAAGAAGATAACTAAATAGAACCAAATTATTGGTGAAATCAACATGTGGAAGAACATCAGTGTGTTAAAAACTGACAAAAATAAAAAAAAATAAAAAAACTTCTGCAGAAAAATATCACTTTGACTCTGGCTGACTCACTAAAAATATATGCACCAATGCATGCATGCACTTTGCATCCAAAAGGTCAAAGGTCAGCTTCACTGCGATGTGCATAAGCACGCTTTAGGCCATTAGCGCTCAAATATGTAACTTGACTGGCTGGAGGCATACAACAGTGAGGCTGTAATTCTATTTTTAATTTATTTAAACATATCAAAGTTTAGATTAAATGTAAGCATTTTGCCTTAGCCTGTCATTCTTGATTTTGTCTCACTCTGGGTACAGAGGAATAAATAGAACTCCATAAACGCTAAAATATCTCCTTAACCTTGGCAGTGTTGTTGCATTTTTCCAACTCTACAGGAACCCTTCCAGGGGATTAAACCTACAGTCACGCTGAACTCTAATTGTTTGTTTTTCAGGTGAACTCGGTCAACTGTAACACCAGCTGGAAGATCGTCTTGTTTATGAAATGGAGCGACAATCAGGAGATCATCTTGAAAGGGGTTTGTCTCACAGTAGCTACCAGAAAAAAAAAAAAAAACAGATCTTTTGTACGGGAAAATTGGTTTATAACACATTTATATCAAATGGAAGAGATGGATATATAACACACACAAAAAAAAAATTATCAGCCAAGTGAGACAATAGGAGGAACAAAGGGGAATATCTGCATAAAAAATGTATTAAACACACACATTGTTTGTGGTGTTGTATAATGTTCCTCATCAGAGCTGAGTGGGCTGCTGGCTTTGTTTGTTTTCTGTTCTAGTATTTACACCAAACAGATGAGATTCTGCTTCATTAGTTATTCAGCAGCTCTGCATTAGGAGCTTCAACACCAAAAATAGAAACGACTACAGTAGGTCAGGCCAAATGAGGTCTTCAAAAGCGTGAATGAATAACTTACGGTAATTTTGGGGAACATCTGGTACGCATGAAGAAGTGAAACTGGTGTTTGCCCCTAGTGATTCCAATGAGGTCTGCAGAGGTGTTTTTATTTATTTGTATTAATTAGTATTGTCTGGTTTAATATAAATTATGCATTAAGTAGTATTCATAACATGGGTACACAATCAGCTTTTTCTTTTGAGTTATTGTTTTATTTGAGCGGGATCTTTCTGACAGTAACAAATGTTCTCCCTCTCTCCAGGGCGACGTGGTTCGGTTGTTTCATGCCGAGCAGGAGAAATTCCTCACCTGTGATGATCACAGGAAAAAACAGTATGTTTTTCTCCGCACGACTGGGCGGCAGTCGGCTACCTCGGCAACCAGCAGCAAAGCCCTCTGGGAGATAGAGGTGAGGAAGAGTATTTTTGGTTTGCTGGTTGTGGTTTGTACTGTGTGGTGTTTGGAGAGAGGCCATCTTTTGCTTTACACTATATGGGGTGTTTCTGTTGAATAAATCGTGCGCATTGATGTGAGGTGTCACTGCTGATTGTGTGTGTGTGTGTGTGTGTGTGTGCGTGCGTGCTCTGGTTTCAGGTTGTGCAGCATGATCCATGTCGAGGGGGGGCCGGCTACTGGAACAGCCTGTTCAGGTTCAAACACCTGGCCACCGGACACTACCTGGCTGCAGAGGTCAGCGGAGCACACACAGGCAACACCGAAAAATGAAACACTGTCTGCACTGGACTGATTGCATTTTATTGCTTTTTTTTTAATGCATTTACATCACTCATAAATAGTGCCCCATAACTCTAAATCAACTTGTCATACTCGGGAAACACTACTTTGTCACAGTTAAAATAATGTATTTCTGCAGGTGAATCCAGAGTATGAAGAGGAAAGCCTCGAGCCCCGCTCCTCAGTAAGTAAGATACGCTGAAAGATCTATCACAGTGGGTTCCATTAACGTAACATATCCTATATGATTACATTTTTTTTAAATCTCATGTATTGTATTAATTATTTTCATATTTTGTATATATGTTAAGTAGTTTCAGGCTTATGAAGTACACTTATGTTATGGCAAACTTCATTTCCAATTCCACTTATTTTAATGTATTTTTTATATTTATTTTTAAATATATACCAACTTATATGTTGTTTCTTACTTTTAATCTATCTTAATAACGTTTTTGTAAAACAAGATTTTGTAAAGTTAAATGCATGAGAATGCGAAGTCATTAGTGCATTATTGTCTTATAATAACCTGACATAACTTGTTCATTTAAAACTGTTAATATAAGCAAGAAAATACTTGCTTCTGATTGGCTGGCAGATATTTGAATTACAAGCTTGTCAAAATAACTCCAGTTCTAGACCACGTGGCTTCAACTACCAAACAACAGTAGTTAAATAAAAAAAAACAGCTGACAGTGTTTCTTGTCTTCAGGCTGTGATGGTGGTGTAGCTAAATAATTTATCGTGTTTCCGTCCAGCAGCAGGTGGCTGAATGTATTGAGGTGGTGTTACAGCTCAGTCACCAGCAGGTGGCAGCCTCTCACTGTGAATGGATCTGTCTGTAGCGGCGCTTCACTTCCTCTGCTTTAGCAGCCTGTGAATTACAGCTGAGGCTGTTAACAGCAGGCAGTTAGCCTTCACTCAGCTGACAGACAGTCTGACCCAGAATTAATTAATTAAGTTAAAAAAGAAAAAGAAAACGCACAAAACCTGGAAGAACAGAAGTATGGCAGTGGTTCCAGGTAGAAAATCCCCCCCTAATTATTCTCATGTGCCTAAAACAAGCGAGCCAAAACATTTACTAATTGTGTCCAGTCTGAAAATTGGTTTAGAGCTCTGACTGATTTGATTTAGTCTTTTAGTCACAGATGACTGACTGCTATTTATTTCTGTAAAATACAATTTACTAAAGAAAAAAAAATAGTTGGGTGCTTTTGAGGAAGGGGGTGTTTAAACAGAGATTGCCTTATCTACTGCATTTCATTTGCCTGAAATCTTTTGGCAGTGAAAGATAATCCTGTCACTGATTATTGATCTTGACACAACAGATAATCTCAGTTTCTGATTCTGAATGGTGAAAGATTACTTAGTGTAGTTACTGAAGTACTGTGCATTTTTAAGTACTTTTACTAAACTTCACTTTTCTTCTGCTGCATATATCTACTCCACTCTTTAATAATAAAAATATATAATAAACTTAATTTACAGAGTGCTTTTCAAGCAAAGGTACAAAGTTCCTTATGTGTCTAAACATGCCAAAACATTTAAGGACTAAGACGAATAATATCAGGTGATAGGAAATGCACCAATGAAATGGATTCAAAGTAAAGCAGCCAAACAATGCACAAGTCAGATAATGGATGTGTGTGCTCCAAGACTGCACTGAGGCAAATAAATACAATTAAAATAATACACAACTTTTAGAATACAATACCCAACAATACCAAAAGATAAAAACAATTATAAAAAGCTGATAAAACTATGACTAGAAATGTACAAAGGGGGGCAAAAAGTGTTTTGTCTTTACATTTAACAGCTACAACACTGTAATAAATCCAAAAATGTTCTTAGAAAAATATCCATAAGTAGTTTTAGGTAGTTTTTTTGTAACGCTGGCTGTTTTCTAATCCCGAACACTTTGCTTGACTTTGCCTCCAGCTGGACTCGGAGCAGGAAGCCCTACGGGCCCGTTTGAGGAACATCCAGGACAAAGTCATGTACACCCTGGTGTCTGTCCCTGATGGAAACGACATCTCTTCCATATTTGAGCTGGACCCCACCACATTAAGAGGGGGCGACTCCCTGGTGCCCAGGTAGCAGCGTGTGACTGTTTGGACCTGCTGTGGCTTGTGTTGTGTTTTGTGTGTTCGTCCAGTCACCGGTGTGTCACTTTTTCCAGTGAAACCACCTCAGCACGCGAAATACAGATCGGGGACTTCCACTGTATATGAAGTCATGTTAATGCGTTCACCAAACCATAAACCGTGAACAGAGAGTGTGACTTACTGTTAGTCACATTAGACTGTATCACTCCCGTCGAGTTCGTAGTTTAAACGCAGATAAGAACGGTCATGCTAACAAAGTGGATTTCTGTCACAATCCTCGTCCGTGACTCAGCATTTGTGTTTGTGCTTGTTTGCTGGGTAGATTAATTTCTTTTGCAAATTCTCAACAATGCATGCGACTGACGTTATCTTCCTGGCTAACTGTGAATTTGACTAGAATAAGTTTAGGAAGCGGAAGCTGCACACACACACACACACATGCACACAGATGTGGTGTGTTCATGTGTTGACATGCAAGTTGTTGTGCTTCTTGTGTATCTGAAAACAGTTAATGTAAGCAGGTCAGCTGAGGAGGCGTGTGATGATTTTATGTTTATTGTTTGTATCTAAGCACATTACCGTTGGTATGAAAACTGTTCATGTCATTTGATCAGTTTAGATAGTTGTTTTGAGGAAGTACTGTAGCTTAACATCTACACTCTGTCAGACTGATGCATATTGATGTATCAATCAATATGCGGGTTCCTTTCTTGTAACATTCCTGATGATTGTAGACAGTGGCAGACTGCCTGAATTGCAGGGGTGTAAAAAAAAGTTCAGTATTTTCAACAAGAGCTCACATTTGTGCACTGCATCCGTTTTTTTTCTCCTTGTAGGGCGCCCTAGAGGGCACTTTGTTACATTTTGTTACATAACGGCCACCGTGGAGGGAACTCTATCATTTTTATCTGCTAGCAGGGCTTCCAAAGGCCACTTTATAACAGCACAGAGCTCCTGAGCCTGATTGTTATTGAAGTTTAAATCTAATGTCTTTAAATGTACAAATTTCAGGGATATCTTTAATCACTGCTCTGTCTTTGCTGTGTGTCATTTAAAGATTACCTTTTCAAGTGTTAGAATGTGCAATCTATTGTTTGTTCTCCAAAATGACATACCACCATGTGTTTTAGGAACTCCTACGTGCGCCTCAGGCACCTGTGCACAAACACATGGGTCCACAGCACCAACCAGCCGATCGACAAGGAGGAGGAGAAGCCTGTCATGCTGCGTGTGAGTGCATGATCTTCAGCGTTTCTTTAGTAAACTGCTGGGGCAGGATACTGTGGTGAAATGCTGAGAGTCACCAGGGGGTCACCAGTAATAAAAATCTAAACCAGCAATTGTCAGCTGAGTTGTGTAACCTTCTCCTTTCCTGTTGTGTAGTGATGAAAGTTCCTCAGAATTTAATGTGTAGTGTAATTGCTTTCACAATAAATGTAGTATTGTAGTTTTTTGACAGTGTTGTACATTTCTTTTCTGGTTCAAGATCGGCACCTCAGCACTCAAAGAGGACAAAGAGGCTTTTGCCATCGTGCCCGTCTCCCCGGCTGAAGTGAGAGACCTGGACTTTGCTAATGATGCCAGTAAAGTGCTGGCGTCTATTGCTGGAAAGCTTGAAAAAGGCACCATCACGCAGAATGAAAGGAGGTATAAAAAGGCTATAATCTTGCCAGATGGTCCATTTCTAACAGGAAATAAGGCGGTAAAGTGTCACTGCTGTGTTTCCCTCACTTGTTTGTGTAATCAGAGCGGTGACCAAGCTTCTGGAGGATTTGGTGTTCTTTGTGGTGGATATTCCCAACAACGGGCAGGATGTCCTTGAAATCATGGTCAACAAACCCAACCGGGAACGCCAGAAACTCATGAGAGAACAGAACATTCTCAAACAGGTAATACAGGGAATGTAACCGTGTGAACACACCCTTTAGATGATGCTTTACACTGGATGTGAGCCTGTCTGAACCTCACTGAACTCTACCTCAAAGTGGCCTGCTGTCTGTGTCAGCATGTTCAGCAGCGTTACGGTTGTCACAATCTTTCCCCCGTGTTCAGATCTTCAAGCTGCTGCAGGCTCCTTTCACAGACAGCGGAGACGGGCCCATGCTGCGACTAGAGGAGCTGGCTGACCAGCGCCACGCCCCCTTCAGGCACATCTGCCGCCTGTGTTACCGGGTTTTGCGTCACTCTCAGCAGGACTACCGCAAGAACCAGGTACAGTTTTGTCTGGCCTGGAAAAAAAAAAGCCAGCTGTATGAGCTTCAGCTCTGTGTGACATGTGTACGTGCCGCTGGAAGTAGTCCAAAGGTGCATTCCAAGTCCCCGTGATCCAGGTCTAATAGAAAGTGAAAGAGGCCTTTGCTCCGCAGCAGCCCCTTATACAGTGATGTGATGTGTCTGACCCCTTTATCAAATTGCCTGCTAATATGAATACACTGAGCCCCAGTGATACAGCATCATCCTATAACAAAAGCTTGTCAAAGTGAAATACAACATTCCCATTTCCCAGGAAAAATTGATTTCTCTTAAAGTCATTACAGGGTAATTATTTGAGGGTCATTTAATTTAGCTGAATAAGGAGGCAGTCTGGTCCATGTGAACATGCTCTGTTTCCATGCAGAGGAACAAAGGTCAAAATGACCTCAGTCAATATAAGTAATGGATATAGACATAACAACGTTAAGCCTCGTAGTCCCTCTGGAGAATGTAAAGAGATAAAAACGAAAGTGGCTGGGTTAATAATGACATTTGTCACAGTGAGTCCGCGCCGTCTTGTTCTGGTTTGTGTACGCTCAGTTTGTTTGTCCGTCTGTCCCCGCAGGAGTATATTGCCAAACAGTTTCGCTTCATGCAGAAACAGATTGGCTATGATGTGCTGGCTGAGGACACAATCACAGCTCTACTCCATAACAACCGCAAGCTGCTGGAGAAACATATCACTGCTGCGGAGATCGACACGTTTGTCAGCCTGGTCCGCAAGAACCGCGAGCCCAGGTTCGTGCGTGTATCTGTCTGTATGTGCAGCATGACCACAGTCATCTGGGGAAAAGGCAAATAAATGTGTGAACAGACATTCTTCATATCTGATATTCTGCAAATCTGATCATATACTAGACTCAATGTGTATTCACACTATAAGTCGAGCAAACTTCCAAAGCCAGTTGCTGACAAGAAACTATATTTTTTTTTCTTTAAGGTTTTGTGGTTGGAGCTTAGGTTATTTTCTATGCTCATGTCAAATTCACCAGACTCCATTGACAAAAGCAGTAATTTTACCTCACAGTTTGCTTCAGGTGTTGATGCCTGCAGTTTGCTGAAGCAGGTAGGAGAAAGCTGAGCATGTACTGCTTTGGGCCAGGGCAGAAGCAAAGCAGATGTTAGCATCTAAAAAGGCCCAGTATGGTATATTTAAAGAGCTCAAATTCGTGAATGTGTTGCCGTGATGCATTATTCACTGTACTTTCCCATATCTGGGGAATCGGCCGTTTGATCTCTGTGGATTTTGTCTTGTTTGATTTTTGAAAGGACTGTGGATAATTGAACTGTGCTTATCTTGTGTGTGTCTGTGTGTCCAGGTTCCTGGACTACCTATCAGACTTGTGTGTGTCAATGAATAAGTCCATCCCTGTGACACAGGAGCTCATCTGTAACGCAGTGCTGGATCCAGCTAACGCAGACATCCTCATAGAAACTAAGTGAGTAGTTTGCCGTATCCTCCTCATAATGAACTTAACGCCATCCCTTTGAGTGGGATATATTAATAAGCTCATACATCACTCAGGCTGTACCGATGTGTTTATTAGACTTGCCCAAATCTTTTTTTTTTCTGACAGTAATTTTCAACCTAACCCTTATGTTTGTGTTAAAACCTGTCACAAATTCCTTCTCATTTATTTCCATCAGCCTTTTAACAGAAATAATCCCCTCCTCTTGCAGACTAGTGCTGTCGAGATTTGAGATCGAGGGAGCGCCGCTCGGGGAGAACTCTGTGGAGTCAGAGGAGGATGAGGAGGAGGTGTGGTTGTTCTGGAAAGACAGCAATAAAGAGATCCGCAGTAAAAGCATCAGGGAGCTGGCCCAGGATGCCAAGGAGGGCCAGAAGGAAGACCAGGAAGTGATCAGTTATTACAGGTAGTTACTGGGCTTGTTCTCCCAGTGGTTGTCAAGGAGGAGGTGCATGCAGAATAGGTCACATGTGGTGAAACAAACATAGCAACAAAAGCATTGTGCTCACCGCTTGTATTTTCTGCTTCAGGTATCAGCTGAACCTGTTCGCCCGGATGTGTTTGGACCGCCAGTACCTGGCCATCAACAAGATCTCTGGCCAGCTGGATGTGGACCTGATCTTGCGATGCATGTCAGATGAAGACCTGCCTTATGACCTGCGAGCCTCCTTTTGCCGCATGATGCTGCACATGCACGTGGATCGTGATCCTCAGGAGCAGGTCACACCTGTCAAATACGCTCGCCTCTGGTCCGAGATCCCCTCAGAGATCGCCATAGACGAGTGAGTGAAGAGAGAGACAAGTCACGGATTGTTTGCTGTTTTATGTTTTGCATGCTGTAGATTAACTTGTGCTTTTCTTGTAGCTACGACAATGATGGAACATCCAAGGATGAAATTAAGGAGCGATTCTGTCAGACTATGGAGTTTGTTGAGAACTACCTGAGAGATGTGGTCTGTCAGAGTTTCCCTTTCGCAGATAAAGAGAAGAACAAGCTCACTTTTGAGGTCAGTCTGGAACTTAAAATAAAACTTTTTATTCATTTATTTGCTTTGGTTTACAAAAAAATGTATTCTCTGACAGGACAACAAAAAATCAAACAAATAAATAAGTACAGGCATAAATGGCCAGGTGTTTACAAAAAGGCAAACATTTGCAGCAGTTTCTAATTGATCCATTTTCCATGTTTAGGTGGTGAATCTGGCCCGGAACCTGATTTATTTTGGCTTCTACAACTTCAGTGACCTGCTGAGACTAACCAAGATCCTGCTGGCTATTCTAGACTGTGTCCATGCGAGCACAGTTTTCCCTTTCAATAAGCTGGAGAAAGAAGACGAGAGTAAAGGTATAAACATCATGGCTGGACAGTGGGGGACAAAATCTTGTGAAAATGGAGTAGATGTGTGTATTTATGCATGTGTGTGTGTGTGTGTGTGTGTTTGTTTCCAGGCAGTAACGTGATGCGGTCCATTCATGGCGTAGGAGAGCTGATGTCCCAAGTGGTCCTGAGAGGTGGGGGCTTCCTCCCCACCACTTCAACCACCAGCACCAATGGAGACACAGCGAAGACCCAGACTGAGCCTGAGAAACAGGACATACTGGTCATGGACACCAAGCTCAAGATCATTGAGATCCTGCAGGTGACGGATATGAAATAACACACTGAAATGCATGTACCTATAGGCTCAGACTTTGGGGAAACACCAGAAGGCTAAAGATGCCCATTGCATGCTTTCGTGCATATGAAATAACCGTTTTGATTAATTATCGTCACATGTTGGAGACTTAAACACTGAAAGCAGTTCACACAGCTACATCACTTTAAACTTTTCGCATCATGGCCTGGAGCTCCACATTTTTAAATATAATGCAGGGGGGATGTGTAGCTATTAAGGAAAACATTTTAAGAGGGATTGTTGTAGTTCAATACTGAACAGGCCAAGAAAAGCTTGACTGTAATACCTAGTTACTGCTTTATATCCATGACACCTAAAAGTGGGAGAACAGAAAGGCTCATCTTGGGCCTGGTCAATGATCTACATGTATCCTCTGCAGATACCATACACATGTAGGGCAAGCACTCTACATCCTTTAAAATATTGACATAAAACTTCCTGTCCTGCCCTGCAGTTCATCTTGAATGTACGCCTGGACTACAGGATCTCCTGCCTGCTGTCCATATTTAAGAGGGAGTTTGATGAGAGTAATTCCCAGAGTGAGATATCTGTAACTGGAGCAGTGGAAGGGCCCAACAATATGCCAGGTCAGGGTAATGTTCACGGCAATATTTTACACAAATTTGGGGCCAACATATTGGACTTTGTTGCTAACACTTATCTTTGTGTTTTGATTGCAGGGGCTTTGGATTTTGAGCACATAGAGGAGCAGGCAGAGGGGATATTTGGTGGAAGGTAATTCCTGATTAATTCAAGGAGAAGTCTTTAAATTCAAGAACATAGATGGGTTTTCATTGAAGTGTTTGCTGTGTGTGTCTAGTGAGGAGAACACCCCACTGGATCTGGATGATCACGGAGGCCGTACCTTCTTGAGGGTCCTTCTCCACCTAACCATGCATGACTATCCTCCTCTGGTGTCCAGAGCCCTCCACCTGCTCTTCAGGCACTTCAGCCAGAGGCAGGAGGTCTTGCAGGCCTTTAAGCAGGTATAGCAATAGAAAAAAGCGTGCTTTTGATTTTTTTTTTTTTACCATTATGACACATGCATGAATCAAACACAAATGCATTTTCAGCCACATTTCAGTTTTGTTTCTGCATCATCTTGCCATTTTTGGCATTGTGCTCTATATTGTAACATGTTCTCCTCTGTTCACAGGTCCAGCTGCTGGTCACCAGCCAGGATGTGGATAATTACAAGCAAATAAAGTCAGACCTGGACCAGCTGCGCTCTATCGTAGAGAAGTCTGAGCTCTGGGTCTACAAGAGGCAGGGGCCAGACGAGGCCATGGATGCAGGAGAGGGCCTGTCCACTGAGTCAGAGCATAAAAAGGTGCACTGTAACGTACAACAAAGAACCACACAGACAGTGTTTTTACAGTCAGGGCTTTTTCTCTGATGCATTGTCTTTGATGTTCCTTGTAGGGGGATTCAGGGGGCACAGACAAACCAAAGAAAGCAGAAAGCACCAGCAGTTACAACTACAGGGTGGTAAAGGAGGTAAGTCTCTCACTTCAAGGTACACTCAATGAGATGGCTGTGTCGCAAATGTTGTAGCACAGCCTCGGAGACCTTTTCCCACATACCCAGCCCCCTCACAATTTCTGTGTTTGTTTATCAGATCTTGCTGCGGCTCAGCAGGCTATGTGTCCAAGAAGGTCTGTCAGGTAGGAAGAGCAAGAAGCAGCAGCAGAGGCTGCTGAGGAACATGGGGGCTCACTCTGTCGTCCTGGAGCTCCTGCAGATCCCCTACGAGAAGGTGACAATAAAAAGATAACTAAATTAGTCAAAGCTGTGAGGGTTTTGTTTAGGTCACAGAAGTTTTTTGTTGAAAAACATTTTCACAGTTACCTTCCACGTAATGTAACATAACACCAGATTCATTTTGTGTTCACTTTGTGTAGTTCAAAGTATTGTCGACAGTATCTAGTTTTTGTGTCTATTGGATATTTTCATATTGTCAACTCCATGAAAAGAAAAATTTTGTCCATGAAAATGCATGCAGGAAACTTCAGTCAGTATATTTAAGTTGGCGTACTTTTTGGTAAAAGTCTAAAAACCTTCATATCGCCCCCCCCCCAAGGGAGAAGATTTGCGCATGCAGGACATCATGAAGTTAGCCCACCAGTTTCTGCAGAATTTCTGTGCAGGAAACCAGCAGAACCAAGCCCTGCTGCACAAGCACATCAATCTCTTCCTCAACCCAGGGGTGAGCCCTCCTTGCAGACAACACCCGGCCACACACCCACTGTATTACATCATCACCCTGTTCTGATGCTCTGCTCCTTTTTTCCTTCGCTCAGATTTTAGAAGCAGTCACCATGCAACACATCTTCATGAACAACTTCCAGCTGTGCAGTGAAATCAACGAGCGCGTAGTTCAGCACTTCGTCCACTGCATCGAAACACACGGCCGCAACGTCCAGTACCTCAAGTTCCTCCAGACTATAGTCAAAGCAGAGAATAAATTCATCAAAAAGTGTCAGGACATCGTCATGGCTGAGGTCTGACTTGTCACTGCCCCTGTTATGTGTGAACCATACAACAGTTTGTATGCGTCCTCATGTTTATTTGTTTCCTCCTGCAGCTGGTGAATGCTGGGGAAGATGTTCTGGTCTTCTATAATGACCGCGCCTCCTTCCAGACTCTGGTCCAGATGATGCGATCAGAGCGCGACCGCATGGATGAGAACAGCCCCCTCATGTACCATATACATTTGGTGGAGCTCTTGGCCGTCTGCACTGAGGGAAAGAACGTCTACACGGAGATCAAGTGTAACTCCCTGTTACCACTGGATGACATAGTGCGGGTGGTGACCCATGAGGACTGCATTCCTGAGGTGAGATCAGCGTCAGACTGAGCGGTGCTGAAAAAATGACTTTATACAGCCCCACTTTAATAGATCTAAACTGATGGAAATAGTACATGCAGGCGTTTTTTGAATTCTTGTGCTAATATATATTTTTTGATTTTACTCTCAGCCATCCTTGACTCTCACCAGAGTTTTAACTAATCCTGATTTTCAGGTAAAGATCGCCTACATCAACTTCCTCAACCACTGCTATGTGGACACTGAGGTGGAAATGAAGGAGATCTACACCTCTAACCACATGTGGAAACTCTTTGAGAACTTCCTGGTTGACATCTGCAGAGTAAGGAACTCTCTGTGGCAGCTTCGTCCACCTCTCCTAGAAAATGATGATGGATCAAATTCAAGCAGATTTGTCATGTTGTGGTGCTTTCAGGTGTGCAACAATACGAGTGATCGTAAGCACGCAGACACCATTCTGGAGCGCTACGTGACGGAGACGGTCATGAGCATCGTGACGACTTTCTTCAGCTCGCCGTTCTCTGATCAGAGCACCAGCCTGCAGGTGTGTGACACCAGCGGTCTTGGCGATTATCAAATGCTGTTTAGGAAGAAAAACAGTAAAGTGTAAAAGCAAAAACACTAAAGATTTATGATTCTGAGTGAGTGAGAATATTAGTCCAGTGTCAACTTGTGTCTCTGTAAAGGATAAAGTGGTTTTATTATTATTATCTTATTTCATGGAGGCCAAACACTACAGCTTAAAAGGGAAAAGTCACTAAAATATTGTCATTCAACTTTTTTTGTTTTTTTACTTTTTATCAAGTATTTTTAATTAATCTTCAAATGAGGCAGTCTCTTATGAAATAAGGGCTAATTAATTTCCATTTTCAGAGGAAATGTTAATATTGGATAAGGCCAGGTTCAAAATTCTTGTTTAATGTTGTGGACATATTACATTAAAAATTGTGTTACTTTTTATCACTTCACATTTCAGGAAATCTTTTCAAAAGCCATAACTTATTCAACAAAACCTTTAACACATAACTTAATTTCAAAGACATATGCACAGATGCACAAGAGACAAAAATAAATAAACACCTACATCTGTATTTCTGGTGTTTTTCTTTCCACTAATCTTAAATAAGACTTTATAGACGTGAAATAACACCAAATGTCAAAACTGAGAAATGCATGATTAAGCAGTTTTAGCCTGTAGTGTCCAGCTTCACAGTATGTTTGATCCAAAGCAGCTGTGGGAATGTCAGCAGCACATGCAGAACTGCACTCAATGTACAGTATGTTGGTGTGAACCTTCCTTACAGACTTGTTATAATCTCTGACTCATACAGTATGCCCAGTGCAATCTGTCAGTAAAAGGTCATCTTTCTCAAAATATACCTCCTAATATCCACACTTCCTATTACTGTACACTATTTGTGGTGCTCTAGGTGGCCATCAGGAAGAATGTAAGTACAGATTAGATGCCCTGTGTCTGTGACCTTAATCACTAAACAGCCCTCTCATGAAACCCCCATAGAAAAGCCTGACCTTCAACGAGAAACCAAACCATCCATTAGTGTTTTTCATATTAACTTCTTCCTTAAGTGGTCAAATTAGTTTTTCTGTGGAGTTTCTCAGAATTTTTTCCCTCTGGTTAGCATCCCTGTGACTCTTCCCATTGGTTCGTGTTGATCAGAGTAATGTTAGTCACGGTCCTGCAGAGGTTAACAGACATTACAAAGTTAAATTCAGTTAGTCGTGATTGTGATCGTTGGCATCCTGTCGTGCTGATTAATCATTTCCTCATTAGATCCATACAAAGTCCCCCTTTATACTGATTCACAGAAATAGACTTTTATTCTGAGAATACATGTTCAGTGCTGCTATAATAACTCTGTGATTCTGTCGACTGATGCGATCAGTCACAATTTGGATTATCATGTCTCACTTGACAGTGATCCCATTGTTTTAACAACTTCAAGCTTCGCATTATAGAGCTCTGAACATATCTCCAGGAATGACAGCTGTCTCAGAAATGTATAACATTGTGTTTGGAAGTTTTTTGTGATGCATCCATGCTGCCTTCTCTTCACTGCTTGTATCCTCTGCTGCAGGCCTCTCTGTTGGGGAAAATATTTCAGGTATTTGTTCAGTGGGAAAACACAGCATTGGTTTTCTCAGATTGTTGTTGGTTTAAAAAGAAAAAAAGAACATTTCTTTTTTATATATATATGTGTGTGTGAGAACTCTGAGCAAAGTGCTTCTGACTGGGATGGTTTGGGCAAATGTCTGCTCAGGGATTGATGGGTCTCCTTTAAAAGAACAAACCAGCACTGAGTCAGCATGCTGGTCTGACTGCAGGCGCTGTCACACCAGCTGAGCTGCATCACTGTGTGTCTGTGTGTGTGTCTGTGTCTGTGTGTGTGTCTGTTCAAAAGACAAGTCCATGGTACACATTGTTGGTGGTATAGTTGACACATGGCTATGTTTCAAGTTGAGGGACATCTGTCTTTCTGTTAAAGAGACAGTTCACTCCACATATTTTTCCTCTGACCTGTAGTGCCATTCATTAGTCTTGAGTGTTTTGGTGTGAGCTGCCAAGTTTGAAATATACAGTGTAGAGATATCTGTCTTCTTTCAAAAATAATAGAAACAGGTGACACTTTCTGGCCTTGTCACCCAAGACTAGGGCGATAATGATGATTATAACATCAAAATTATATGAAAGTGTCTATATATTGTTTGGATGACAGAGTCAAAAATCCAGCGGCTGACTGCATTTCAGCAATATTTAGGGGTGAACTGTCCCTTTAAACACTACAGCAGTATTCCAGTCAGCTCATATCATAATCAGCTGCCTCTGCTTCTTCTCCTCAGACCAGGCAGCCTGTCTTTGTGCAGCTGCTGCAGGCTGTGTTCAGGGTCTACCACTGTAACTGGTTGGTCCCTGTCCAGAAGGGCTCTGTTGAGAACTGTATCAAGGTGCTCTCTGATGTCGGTAAGATCAAGATCCTTCTCAACACTCATATCAGTGTTGTCCCCAAACCCTTTTTGTCTAAATCAGTCCCTCATTAAAGTCGGTTTAACAGTTAAGTTATGCTTCTTTATTGTATTTAATGTTGAGAAGTTTGGGTTTATTCTCTTCACACACTGCCTGTGCCTTGTGCATCTCCGTGTGTATTTACAGCCAAAGGCAGAGCAATAGCCATCCCTGTGGACCTGGACAATCAGGTGAACAACCTGTTCGTGAAATCCAACAACATTGTCCAGAAGACGGCAATGAGCTGGAGACTTTCGGCTCGCAATGCCGCCCGCAGAGACTCCGTGGTGACCGCTTCACGGGACTACAGGAACATCATCGAGAGGCTGCAGGTTTGTTGTTTGTGAGTATTTGTGCTTAAATCTGTGCTTTCATGCAGTAAAGACGTTTCACTGTCTGGACTGCAGGACATTGTGTCAGCTCTTGAGGACCGTCTACGCCCGCTGGTCCAGGCTGAGCTGTCAGTTCTGGTGGATGTGCTGCATCGGCCCGAACTGCTCTTCCCCGAAAACACAGACTCACGCAAGAAGTGTGAGAGTGGAGGTTTTATATGCAAGTAAGCACTGAAAATACATTCTTAAGCTAAATATGTCTATTCTTGGCACGAGTAAGTGTATTCATTATAAATGAGACCTATGAACTTCTGTACCCGCGCAGGCTGATCAAACACACCAAACAGCTGCTGGAGGAAAACGAGGAGAGACTGTGCATCAAAGTTCTGCAGACGCTGCGAGAGATGATGACTAAAGACAGAGGGTTTGGAGAGAAGGTAGGAAACCAAGAAGCACAGACATGGAGGGCTGCTGCACTTCATGTGCTCAGTACCACTTGGCATACAGTTTTCTGCTATATATTCAAGGTTTGCTCAGTTTTTTTCAGTGTTTTTACGCTGATGCATCCATATGCAGAATTTCTATTTAGAGATATATGATGATTTTGCAGGCACAATACACACTGAAAACAAAAATGACTGAATTCCAAGTTGCAAATTCCATTCCTTCCCATTTCAATATATCATGTTATTAAATTCTATTTTAAAAAATATTTACAAGCAACTATTGAATTTTGACTGTAGGTTTTATTAAACTTTGGATTATAATCTAAATATGTTCAACATATTAAACATAAGTAAAAGCAAATACTATAAACCCAATTAAATTTGATGAACAGCCGAAAAAATATGTTTAACATAGTAATATAGTAAATAAATTAGAGATACATAAATCTGATAAAATATGTTGTTGTGCACTGCCATAACCTTGTGACAACTATTGAAAATATATCACAATGCAACATGTATATATTGATAGTGGTGGAAATGCTCCTGCTTTTTAGAGCTGTCGAACAAACGTGTAACTGATTTATAAAACAAGAGAGAAACTGTGAATATAATGTGGCATAATCTCTATATCAGCTTAATATTCATAATTGAAATATAAAGTTTGATAACCCTAGTGCTGATGTAGGTGTAGCTGTACCATCACTGCAACACATGCACACTATTGATTAAAAACTGCCAGGAGAAGCCTTATTTTGAAGGGAACAGGCTGTCGTCTCAGTCACTTCTGCAGTCAGTCAGTCAGACAGGACAGGTCACTTCTCAGACATGCTTTCAGCCTCACTCACCACTGTATGACACTAATTCTGCTGCCTTTGGCTAAAATCCATTCATAAATACTGTTTCTCCTGTGCTGCTGAGGTTGATAAATATCTCCACAGTCTTAACTCACCTAATTTACATGCCCTGCTGTATCATTGACCTCTGCTTTTGCTTCCTCCTTCCTGTGTTGTTATCTAACCCCTTACACCCTCTGTTCTCTTTCAGCTCAGGGCCTTTGATGATGAGATGGATTTGCCTAAGGTTGTTTCTCTTTTTCTTCTACTCGTGCCCCTGTTTCCCCGAGCCGCTGTCTGCTATGTCTGTGTAACAGTAGTAGTAGTTCTCTGACTGTCCTGTAGCAGCTGCTGTGGCTGTGTGTTGTAGGTAGTGGAGGCCCTAGGCACAGCTGGTGGTAACTCATAGCGGCAGACTGATTCCTGCTCTAAAACCAACCGGTGTGCAGATCAACTGAAAGCAGCGAGAAAGAGAGAGAGATAGGGAGATGAGTGCTGTGGCTCACTGTGTGTGGCTCAACAAAGTTGTGTTATTCCAAGTTCCAAGGTGAGTCACTTGCTGACTGGGCAAACTGCCAGTGCTGCATTTACAAGCCCTACATTCTGCCAAAGTAAGTGTCATATCAGGTAAAAGTCATTCTGGGACGTATTCATGAGGGATGCACCCATCTGTTTTCAGGCCCCCTAAAGACGTTCATACATTTTTGGGTGAAATCTGGGTATTGGCTGATACCAAATACCAATCCTGTGTCCAGTATGTTATTAATGAGCTTTATGCGTAGAAGTGACTGGGGTCATTATTTAATATGAAAGACACCTTTAAGTACTAACTTTATTATTGTTCTCACTCACACCTTTTAATAACCAGCGTTCAGAAACTGTGAAATGTTAGGTCTAGTTACTTACCTCCACCATCGAGGTTTTGTTTTCTCCGCAATTGTCTGTTCGTTTGTTTGTTAGTTAGTTTGTGTACAAAATAACACAAAACGTACCACACGGATTTGGATTAAATTTTTTGCACAACGTTTGGATTGGGACATGGAACAGGTGATAGATTTTGGTGGTGATGGGTGATCCGGAACCATCTAGAATTCATATTGCAAATTTATATTGTATCAGTGACCATATTGCCTTCACTAACTGTTCACTAACATCTAGTGGATGATATGTCAATACCTGGCTCACGCCAGTAGTTTGAAAACAGTGTTGTGCGAAAGCTATTGCCTTGGCGGAGGTCTGCGCTCTCTGAGTGCTTTTCTAGTTTAAGTTATGTTACTTTTAACACAAAATTATAACATATATATATGTCACTGATACCTGATTGCGCTGTTTGAGTGCATTCATCATATTAACTGTTTACTTTACAGTCTAATGCTGATGTCAGATTTTATTTTCACTTAAACACAAGGCATGAAAACAGATGGGAAAGAGAAGTCTTGAAGCTAGATGTTTATACTAATTCGAAATTTTTAAAGGACACAAATAAAAAAAAAAATTCAAGGCATGATAAATATATATTGATGTACAAATATTTGTGGACCATTCCATATACATTCCCTGTATTTCAGGGAAATTTTGCATATGTAGATTTAAAAAGAAAATCAATCAAAGCCACTAAAGCCTCGGCACGTCCTCCCCTCTCTCTTTCTTTTTCTCTATCTAGGTGTTTATTGTCTGTCAACGTTCAACAGCTTTTTGAAGGGTGTTTCCCCTGCAACTCCTTTAGGTGGCAATAGGGGGAGCTGTGACTGTGTTCGTGCTGCGTTCTGTGTGTATTAATGAATGTGTGGGGCTGTGGCAGTCATTGAGGCTGTGTCCTAGTTTTTCTTGCCTGAGAGCTGCACGATTCCTGGGCCCCTGCCAACTCTGGGCTGAGGTTACATAAGAACCAGGCTTTTTCTTTTTTTTTTCCTGGAACTCAAACCCTCCGCTGATGTGTGACCTTCAGCAGTAATTGCCAATAAAAGTGTGGAGGAGCTGTTTACCCACACTGCAGTTACGTGTGTGCGTGTGCGTGCGTGCACCTGTGTGTATAAATGCAAGTTGCAATCATTGGGTCTGGGGGGGGGGGGGGTGAGTGTGAGTGAGATGATCCCTTCTTACACCTGTTTAATGTTGTATCTCCATCTGTCTGCACATGAAAAGCAGCTCTGATGTAAGAATGGCAGTTAAGTGGAAACCTGCGCTTCTCCCCACAACATGTGCCAATCTCTATATTCCTCTTTTCTTTTTTTTTGTCTGTTAGAGGCGTATAAAATAGACGGTGAAAAAAGGGCGGTTGTGCTGGGGCCCGTGGCGCAGGGGGCCCATAGAGAAAGCGTCCATACAATAGAAGAACTTAAGATAAATAAAACATGGGGCCATTTGCTATGTATGAACATGAAAAGGCAAACCCATTTGGGTTAAAAAAAAATGCTGTAATTTATAAAAAACTATACAAATACATCAACTATAAGATATCTAAATAAACATTACACATAATTGAAATAAATGAATAATTCAATATTTATTTGGTATTTTTGTAAGACAGAGATATGCAGAGATGGTCCTTCACTTAAATAGCCCATACGTCATTTGTACAGCAGCTTATTAAAAGCTGTTTTGACATGTGTAGTTGGCGGCGACCTACAATAGCAAATTATTCTAAATTACGTGAGTGTGTAAATGTTGTCCGGTAGATTAAAAGTGACCTTGGGGGAAGGTTAAAGCGGAGGCAGGCATATCAAACAGCTTTCATGTCCATTGTGTGGTATTTGATATTTGAAATTTTATTTTGAACATGTAAAAGAAAAAGATTATCATACAAACATGGAGGGGAAAAAATAAAAGACAGGAGAAATAACTATTCTAAACAACTAAATAGCTTTCATGTCCATTGTTAAAACAAGTCACCATGTTATTAGAAGTAACTTGACTTGTGTGCATCAAGTTTTCTTTAACTTACTTTACATATGCGTGAAGTGCAACCAATCAGGGTGTTATTTTTGGAAACGCTACTGTGGGTGGAATTTGTTGTAGAAACAAACGACAGCTGAGGTCATATGGTTTGGAGGAGCTGTTGGATGCACAGTGATGATTGCTGGGTAATTTGTTTACTGATGTTGTCCAGTGGCAGGTCTCTATTTAATCATGTCAAGAAGAAACAATTTACAGTGGCTAGTTTGGGAGCCAAATCTGTCAAAACCCATTAAATGAGTGCATGTGCTGGCCGAGTGTCCTGAGTGTGTGCACATGCACCCGGGCCTGTCCTAACTACCTCACACTGCTGCTTTTGGCCCCGAAAAGTCAGTACGGCACAATTCCTCAATAAATACTAGCCACTTCCACTCACACCCTTTCTCACATGGATGCAAACACACACCCACGCTGTGTAAACTTAATGGATCTGGCTGTGAGTGTTTGTGTAGGTGTGATATGAAAGTGCGTAGTTGGCACTGTCGCTCTTTGAGTAATAGCATAGTATATGATTGAAGAGAAGAAGGGTGAGTGCGTGAGCTTGTTTAACAGGAAACACGTTCTATGTGGGTCACATGAAGTAGGTTTTGATACTGGCAAGGTATTTTGCATAATAGGATGCATTTGTTAAACAAGAG
The DNA here is from genome assembly GCA_028566105.1 of Hypoplectrus providencianus. NCBI lineage: Eukaryota > Metazoa > Chordata > Actinopteri > Perciformes > Serranidae > Hypoplectrus > Hypoplectrus providencianus. The sequence continues at coordinate 5,733,616 of JAOWBC010000710.1, read as the reverse complement.
ATGAGTTGCATTTTGGAGCTCCCACAGGCGCTAAATGTCAGAGAGGTGATTATCAGCTAAATTCTTTGCTGTCATAGTAATGTAAGAGGAGAGTGTGTTGGGCTCTCAGGATCCCCTCTTCACCTGGCCCCTTGTGTGTGTGGTCTAGTCAAAGCGGTTATGCAAGCCCTGCATGTTGAAAGTGAGGCATGTTTCATCCCTTTCACCTCCCTGCCTCGTCCCTTGGCAAGCTTGTCAGTGGATGGATTTAGAAGAAAAATCTTCTCTTCTACTTTTTCATCCTTCTTTTTTTTTTTTTTTTTTTTTTTTAAGACAGCATCTGGCTTGCTTTTTTATCCACTCGACACATTTTCTCCCACACTCACAGCGGTACTTTGCCCACTCTGGTCAAGATGGAAATTCATTTTACACTGCTTGCATAGAAATGTAGGTCAGATGCAATGAAAATGACAGAGCATGGGCTTTTAATTTAGTCTGCACATAACAAGCAGCGGTAAACCCCAGAGTCCATGTTATTCACCGCTGGTTTAAACATGACTCAGTCTAAGCCTGCAAAGACGCAAAGACGTGTTTGTTTATGCACTTTCAGTGAAAACACTGAAACACAAAGTAGAATGCGCTCTTTGTGTGTGTGTGTGTGTGTGTGTGTGTGTGTGTGTGTGTGTGTGTGTGTGTGTGTGTGTACATATTGTCAAACTGAAAGGTGTAAGACTGATCAGGGGTTTGCCCTGGGGAGTTTCCAGGTTGGTGGAATGCACTGTAGTCGGGCGGATGTGGCAGCTGTGAGGGGGTACCCTGTGGTGTTTTTGGTCAGACTGGGGACGATTAGCTGCACATATCTACTCTGATCAGCATTCTGCTCTGTGGTTTGATGTGGTGACAGCGAGGCAGAGTCTGCAGACTTAAGATGTTGCTGCTGCAGTGTGTGGCCCTGACCTGGTGCTGAACTCTGCCCCACTGCTGTGTCTGTAGGCCAGATGAAATGCATTCTTGTGCTTGTCAAAAGTTGTCACAGTGTGATGTCTTGACACAAAAAAGTCTTAAATCGGGGCTTAAAGACGAGTGAGCTGAGTACAAGTCATGAACTTTGAGGTGTGAAATCAACAACTGGAAACTTTGAGTTAGGTATAAAACACGAATAATAATAAAAAAGCTCTAAAGTCAACTTAATAGTGGCTTTTAAAAAATATGTGCTGAAATGTCCACATTTGTATATTTTGTATATTTTGAAGGGTTCATGTAAGCACATTCAGTGTTTTCCCTTTCTACTTTCACACTGTCTATTTAGTCTATCACGTTCATATTCTCACTGGGTCTCAACACTCCCCACCTACCCATCCACCCACTCATCAACAAAGTCCATCCAACTCATTCTTCTTCTTACCTTTTGACTATTTAGAGCATGGCCATGTATCTTCAATATTTATAAAATTATATTATAAAAACAGAAGTTTCTTCAATTTCTTTTACATCTAACACTTGCTAGCTTTGTTAGCAAATGGGATCAGTTATTCAAGATGAACAGGTGACTTCTTAGAATGTTTTTTAATTGGACCAAACACAAAACAAGATTTCTAAGCAACCACATTATTACGTTCATTAGGTGAAAACACACTGCGCAAGGGTCAAAGTTCTATGGCGAAACACATAATCCGCTATGGTAGCCCCAGTGTATTTTACTCTGAAGACAACCATAATTTACAAAATAAACATCATGTAGAAGTAAACACTAGCAATTGTTTAATGATGTCATAAAGTGAGAGAGAAGTAGTGTAATTTTCCTATTGCCCCTCTTACGATCAGACTTCTATTTACAGTCAGTGCAGTCGCCCCCTGCTGCCTGTTAGGAAGAATGCAGGTTTAAAGCACCTCAGCACTGGCTTCACTATTCAGGCCCTAAGGTTATTGCTTGCTAATGTGCTGTTAAGGTGGATTTATTGTCTTGTTTAGACACTTTTGTCACATATAATTTCACCAGGTAACTCACTTGTTTGATGCGTGGCTCCCTCCTAACAGTGTATTCCATTTTTATATTACCATATTACTTGAGGTCAAAATATCTTATTTTTGTTTAATGAGGGGTATTTTTTTTATACCTAATTTTGTTTAGGCTTTTGCTTCTTTTCTGCCACATCCCCACCAAACAACAAATTGCATCAGTTTTATTTAGTCCAGGGGAATTCTACATGTCAGGTTAAGTACATAAGCTAAATTCCAAGGGAATTTTGGTGAACTCACTGGAGTCATAACAATATAGAGATAAACTCTGGTGACTTACCATGTTAAGTGCAAAGTAAAGTAACACTACATACCAAACGTAAAGCTTAATATGGATACTTAGGATGCAGTCTTCCCTTGACCCTGACTGACAGAGAGGGACCAGTTCAGCTGTCAAGGTTTGGTAAATCCTTGTGTTTTTATTTTCTGTCTTTCACTTCTCTGCCTCTTGCCCTCTGTGTTTTTGGTGACAGATGGCCACTGTAAGCAGCTCTGTGTCACTGGTTTAGTGACCTGGTTCCTTTTGGAGTGATTATGTAACTCTAACCCCATCGCCCCTTTCCAATCCTCTTCCCTCGCCTGCCCCTCCTAGTGTGTCCTTTTACATAACAATTTATGTGGAACATTGCCTTTTACCAGTTTCCTTTCCTTCTTGTTGGAAACTGTACATGGAGGCAGTGAAGTTTGATACTGAAAAATGGTGTCTAACCTGAATTTCTATTGTTTGTGTGAAACCATTTAGGAAATTAGAAAAAGGATGAGGGAAAAAAAGTGGTCTATTTGGTCTTTATTTGATTAGTGCATGGCTCAGAGTGAGAACCTCTCCCACGCTGTTTACTCATTCTTGCCTTGAAATGACTGTTCCAGTGTGATTTCAGTCTTTGCTTAGTATTCCTTAAATATTTAAAGAAGAGTTTGACATGTGGGTGAAAAGGCTACCTGGAGTGTACTGTCACACCACATGATGCTTTTTCAATGCCACAAAAATTCTGGCACCATCACCGTTATAACAGTGACTAGCAGAGAGACACAAGGAAGTGTGTTTGATATTAAAAAATAAATAAATAAATACACTTTACACTACCAATACACTTTATATAGTGATGGTTGACATGACGGCTACCTGAAAGTGAAGCCAAAACATCCTTATCGCCCCCTGGTGGCCGGCTGCAGGTCATTAGTTCTGCCCCCTCCATGGTGGTGAATGGGACATGGGCCAAACTTGGAAAATCAATACCATCCCTTACCTAACTTTACCCATCTTGGCACAAGCGTAGCAGACAGAAATCAGATTTCAGGGATGGCTCGTGCAGTGACAGGAGGAAGGGGAGATGCGGCGTCCATCATTGCATCCCGTCTGTGGGACATAAAGTGCTGTCTTTTCAAATTGTGTTATTATATTCCCCCAAATTGCGAACTTGAAAATAAAAGTTAAGACAAAAATATAAGAAAAAGTCATTTACAGTGAATTTTGAAAATGAACAGAAGAATCACACTGGACATGTTTTCCCAAATTTTGATTCATATATATATATAGCATCAACAGTCAGCACTGTTCCTGTCTCAGTTCTCCGAAACCTCCACAATCATATTGCTGCTTCCCTTTGTTTCTAGCATAACAGTAAATGCACGGGCACTCACACCAAGCAGACCTTTGCATGGCTACTTAAAACTGCTTAATGACAATTTCCTGCATGAAAACTAACCCTGTGTTTGTATCTGTTGGATCACTGTGCTCACACTCCTCACTGCACCCAGCAGCTGGATCAGAACCAGCCTGAGAAGCTGTTGGAGGACCAGAAGAGGGTAGGTACCCACAGCAGCACCGCAGCTTCTCTCAACACTTCAGAGATTCAGAGCGAGGTATCAAGTTTTAGAAATATTGAATGTAAAATGACCGACTGTGTCCTGCTTTTTGTGTTTCTGATCACACCCTTCACTGCCTAAAGTAACACCTAACCACCCTGTCACACTAACTAATGTTTAACTGAAGAAAGGAAAAGAAAACGGTTTAAATAACTTTCACATCCCTCTGAAACTTCTCCAATGAATTTTCATGGTGATGCAGGGACTTTACAGAGCCGCAGGTGTTCATGTGAAATAGGCAAGCTCTAGTATTGATGTTCCAGAATAACATAATCGATTGGAGTTCATCAATATATAATTATAATCACCAGGAGTGGAACATTATTTATCAAGCAGGTAAGCTCAACAGCTGTTCAGCAGTCCTCATCATATTACTCAAGGTCCTGCATCTGTTCTAGTAGCAGTCATTCCACCACATGTATTATATAGATATAATAATTATATATTGGGTAAGTAGAAGTAAATGGTCCCTCCTTAATGATTGGGGAAATATAATGTAAAGAAAATATTATTTTAACTGTCAAAGTCAGGAATATTCTGGAATTTGAATATATTTCTTTTTTTTTTTTTTGATATCTTAAAGTAGGCCGTCACAAATCTCTAAATTCACAATTCAGTTGCTTACCAATAATATATTTGTTTCAGCTTTTGATTTTCTTTCAGATGCACTAAAAGATTTGCCTGTGTTGCAAGTTAGAATATGTAAAGATCAAGGGATATTAGTTTTTCCCATGACAACTTTCTGTTACTTTTTCAGATTCTTAAAGATGGGCCACATGATATCAAGTACGATACAGCCGCCATATTTATCTGGGATGTAACAAACTAAGGCCACATAGTCACAGTTTCAGTTTAGCTGATCCTGTTTCTGAAACTGAGCAATTGAAACTGAGAGCTCATTTCAATAGATTTTCATTTCAAGATTTAAATTGTGAGAGCTTTACTTCAAAGTGCTGGAAATGCTTGAACTTCACACTTATAAAGCTGCGTGATCCCAGAGATAAGCTGGACCTGTGCCAACAGTTTTGATGACGTTGGGACAGGACACCATGATGATTTGGCTCATGACTCAAGGCTTCTGGAGGAAAAGAAATCCAATATTCTCAGATGAGACTAAGGAATCATCTTCTGCCGACAGTCACACCTTACTGGTACACACATTTGCATACAGTGGAATATCCTCCTGATGAATAGTGTTCTTCACACCTCTTACATAAACTAATCTTGACCTCCAGAGCATAACTGTGGCAGCGGAGCTTACATAATGGTGCTGTCGTCTATCATGGACCACCCACAGCTGACAAAATCACTTCAACATAATCACGCACAAACACGCACCAAAAAAACCCTTTTTCATTTCCTTCACTTTATCCCATGGGAGGTCTGTCAGGTAGCTATGGGCTGCGGTTGCCATAACAACGGCAAAGTCGTGCTGCAAACTGCTCAACGGTGGATGAGTCACAGTGTGGGAGGGCTGGCCCCAGGTCTGTCTCACTGAAGACCAGGACCTCACATTGTCGCTGCGCAGGGTCACTGCGGCTGCTGATAGCAGCGCTGGCTGTGTGGGTGGTGCGGGACGTTAAGTTTTTCTAGCATACAAATGCAGGAATTCTTTCAATTCAGTATTTAAATCCAGAAAGTTGTGGTTTGTCCTCAACTATTGACTGCAGAGCATGGTCCTGATCACTCTCTGGGCTCAGTGGGTTTGTTTATGTGCATCTAAAATGAACAATATATCAGTGATGATGCATGCTGCTCCTGTTATACAACATCTCCCTGTTGCTGACATCACATCATTACATGCCTTCCTTTCTTTCCCTCTTGTAGGGCGAGGCACTGAGACAGATTCTGGTGAACCGTTACTATGGCAACTTTCATCGAAGCAGTGGGCGGAGGGACAGCTTGACGTCATTTAGCAATGGCCCCCTCAGTCCGGTAGGACCCGGCAAAAACCAGTCAGGTGGGACAGATGTTGCTCGTTCTGAATGCAGAAGTTTGTTGGTGATTCTTCACAGCAGGAAGTGATAAGCGTGTTGCAGTTAGTGCACGCAAGGCCACGTAAACACTGATTCCAACATTGAGCTGATGTTTCTGTAAGGCACTAAGCAAAAGCCAAAGAGGAGCATGACTTGTAACAACTGCAAATGCTATCAGAGGGGCAAAGTCTAGATTAAGCTTTTGCTTTTGGTTTGCCAAAATGTCTTTTTCCCCCTGAAATCATAAAGACATAAGGCAGACATAAGTTTTTCTCAATAATGTTACATAAGCACGGACTCTATCTGTCTGGCCCTGAGCCGGTTATCACATCCAGAGTTGTGGTGCGAGCTGCCCTTTGAGCACGCAGAGAACAACATTCTTATCACTCCCTGATAACGTGCTCATTGTGTTACTATCTGCAGTCAAAATACTGAATACTAAATCTCTATGCAATGTTTTTGCCACTTTTTGAGTTTGAGATTTCTGATATGTTACATAGATGATGTAACATTTATCTGCACAGACATTTTGGAGGACATGTTGGTGCCAATGGTATGTGCTGTGGGTGTGTTTCATAAGAAATCAGTGCTGCGATATTGACCTAGTAACCAGAACAGGTTTCGTGTCTGCTGGGGCACAAATGCGAGTGTTTTTACATTCAGTGTAACACAAGTGTAAAGCCACGACATATGGGTATCATGCAAATAATACAGCAGAGCCAGATGTTGCCCTAGCTGAACTCAAAAACCCAGAGAAAATCACCCTGGCTCCCAGTTCACCATCTCTCCCATGTGCACCAAGATGTTGGCAAACTTCCAGAAAACAGGAAGTGTGACCCCCTCCCCCTGTGTGATCCACTTTTCGCTGTTGCTAGGTGACAGGCTGCTACTTCCAGTGAAAACAGCCTTTGCACCTGTTGCAGAAACAAGAGCCAGGCTGAGAATTCCTTATGTTCCCTGAAGCTGAGGCCTCGGGGGGGAATGTGAAGGCAAAGTCACGTAGAGTGAATGACACTATAGCTGCACTGGCTAGTGCACAGGTAGTGGAGGCCTTTTGAGTAGATAGTTTTAGACTATGTATGTGCCACATTTTCTGTCCTTTATATGAACATGGATCAGATATGCCCCGCACTGTATCATTAAACTTTGAGGGGTTTTTTTGTGAAATCAAATCTCAATCAAGCTTTGCAGATAAATGTGTCAAATGTTGAAAGGAGATAGAATATAGAAAATAATATAGACAAAATTAATAAAATAATGAATTGGTGAGATTTTTTTAAATGACAGAAATGGCAATGTTTGAATCATTGGATCCTTTTTTAATTACTGATTTCATGCTTCACAAATGTGGGCATGTTTAATAGCATTACGCAGGGCATGTTTCCTGACTTTGCGATATTTTATGACGCAACAATGAATTTATTAATCATGGAGTCAAAGGAATTCAGAAATTAAGTAAATGAGGAAATGATTAAAAATGAAAAGCAAAAGATCTTATTACATTTATTTTTCATATCCCAATAGCAGCCACAAGTTTAAGGATTTTATTTAAATTGAGAATTATAAAATTCTCATTTTAGGACTGTACATTTTTTTTTATTTTATGACATTTATTTATTAAATAATACATTTCATTATAACAAAATGTTTAGCTGAATACAACATTTATCAGCCCTCTGCATTTGCAGATATTGTAAAGTAATATACTTGCAATTACATTAATAAATAAAGACCACAATTAATTTTTTTTCTCACTGTGTACTGTGTTAACTTAACTATTCAGTGTCTAGCTCAGGATTTTTATATAGTTTTTAGGGGGTATACTTATTATTTTTTGTATATGTGTTCAAGTGACTGAACTTGCAATTCAGGGAATAATATCCATATAAATACATTTACATTTAATTGTGATCTGGCATGTCATTCTGTCCCTGTCTCGCAGCTTTAGGGGGTCCGGGGGGGCTGAGTCGTGGGGAAATGAGCCTGGCAGAGGTACAGTGTCACCTGGACAAGGAGGGAGCCTCTGACCTGGTGATTGACCTCATCATGAACACCACAAGCGACCGCGTCTTCCAAGAGAGCATCCTCCTGGCTATTGCGTTGCTGGAAGGTGGAAACACCACAATCCAGGTCAGTTTAGCCCCAGATCTCAAATGTGGATGGGGGACAATATATCTAAACCTTTATTATTGTAAAATAATACAAATGACACACTTACCTAATTCGCTCACTGTATCTGATCTGCTTTAAGTTCATGCGCTGTTATCAGAGTAGGAGCTCATCCTATCCAGCACTGCATCTGTAGGGTGATCAGTGAAAAGAACACAATGTTCCCTGGATGAGGTTATTTTTTTTCATGAGGATCTACAGTATGTGGGTCAGTGGGCCACTATAGCGGCACATATACATTACCAAGGCGGCTCTCATGTCCCCCAGCCTATATGCAGCTAAAAGGGCAGGCCAGCTGCTGATCATGTCAGAAGCTGGTAGATTAGTTTATTAAAAAGCATCTAAATTTTCTCACCTGTCTAATCTGTGCATTAAACAACGTCACGGTATGCTTTTCCCCCAATTTGCGATAACCTGAGCCACTCTAACCCCTCTATTTCTATCCGTCTCTATTTTTCACATCTCCCTGTCTGTTGCTCTGTCTGTTGATCTCCCCGTCTTTCCATCTGTCTATCCGTCTGTGTGTTGTTGTGTAAGCACGGGGCTTGCATAATCAGATTAGAGCGAGGGAGCCGCTGTGGTGGAGATAATGCTTTGGCTTCCCACGGCTGCTGCAGAGCTACGTCACGTGATCCGTCTGCGTTACATAAGGCCTGTGTGAATGAACAATGAGGAATGTCTCAGCCTTCAAAACATTCCAGCCTCTCTCCCGCTCCCTCGCACTCTCCTGCCGGCCCAAACTGGGTCATGCTGGGCCTCCGGAACTGGGGCAGTGGGGAGAGAGGGCGGAGGGACGGGGGGAACACAGAGGGGATTGAAGAGAAACTGGAGCTCCTCTCTCACCCTCTTAAGTTTGTTCTGAAAAGGGAGGTTTCTTTGAGGGGGGACTACTCTGTATGCAGCGCTAGAAAATCTGCCACATAGTACAAATATTTGTTTTCTTTGCATTACTGGATAATTTCCTAAAAGATACTTAAATTAAGCATTCTTTTTCCACAAACCTAATTCGTGCCCATGGGAGACCACGTTTGCCCTCTGCTCTTTTCAACAAGGCACTCCGGGGACACAAGGGGTTGTTTTTTTGTCTTCATCTGACATGCCGAGCCGAGCACCTGTTGACGTCGTGTTCTTATGTAACACAGTTAACTATTTACTCATGACCTACATAGCGCACAGAAATAAACCATGCACACGTATCACTCACGGCCCTCTCGCTCTGCTGTCATGCCAAGCTAGTGCATGCATGTTCTTGAAAGTCTTGGAAATTTTACAGTTGTAGAGCATTTTGCTACTCTCTAGACTCGCTGGCTCCTTGCTGGGCCTCTATATGTCGGTCACAAGTCAGGTCCTCTGTGACGGCCACAAGAAAGCTCCAGCAGCTGTAAACTTTGTTGTGACAGGGTGACTTGGGACATTTCACTCATCAGCCGTCTGTTGTGTAACCGCTTTCTGCGTTGTGTTTGCCTGAGAAAATCTTGCATCGCAGTCAGGTGCATTTTAACCGATGCTGCAAAGAAATAAATGCAAGAGGCAAAGTATTTCAGGTGGAGGAATAATGAGAGAGGTGGCTGGTTTGAGGAAAGGAGGAAAAGGACTTTGAGGAGAGCAGAGCTGCATTTGGTTTGCATGTGGTGCTGCCTGACACGAGAGGGAGGGCGAGAGGGAAAGGGAGCGCGAGTATAAATAGCTGTTACATAACATCCCTTTGTTGATGCCAAGTGGCGGAACGGAAGGAGAGAAGGGAAAGCGCTATGACCTTGTTTTTCAGTGTTGTCCGCCCCCACCTCGCCCCGCTCCTCTCCGTCTCATTCCACTCAGGGTTTGTCTCCATGGATACAGACAGGCACAGTGTTTACCCAACACTGCAGGAGGCCCCTGAGATGCTCCCTCTCTCTCTCTTTCCTCTTCTCCTTCAGCCTCCTCTCCAACTGTCACTCCATTCTCTCCTTGACCACCATGTGTTACTTCATCCATAACGTCACCCCCTCCATCACGCCATTTTTCGTCCTCACTTTTCCACTGATATCAAAACACAGATGGTGTCTTGATACGGCAGCACAGATTTTGTCTGAGTGTGTGTGTAAGGACCAGCATCAAAACACTTCAAGGCAGCAATGTGGTTAGACATGAAAGTTTAGGTTTTTTCGTTTCTGATTCAAACCTCACATGCAATTCTGAAGAAGCCATAGAATGAAAGTGTGCTGCGGTGTTTCTCTTCACTGTGGTGTTCTGGCTTCATGCGCAAGGTTTTGCCTTTGTTTCAGTGACTCACTCGATCCACTAAACCCCGCTCAGTTCTTAGAAACAGGCCATTTTAAAAATGACTCTGCTGCAGGTGAAGACTTTCAGCGTTGGGCACGGTAATTAATAACTCTAACGTGGCCAATACATTCCCCTTGCAGCCACCATCAATCACACACTCTCACCTTTACTGCAGTGAAATATAATAGCCTGGCTAACCCTGATCCATAATATGAAAAACCCCTGCCGCCATGGTGCCACTCCTGCCAACCCCTCACTGTGAGCCCGACTGCACGCCGAGACCCAAAGCAGTATCTCAAACCCCGGGATATCCCACAGATGAGGACTGGGACATTAATAAAACGATAGTCAGTGGAAAATGATTACATAAGTTGGCAGTGGCAGAGTTTTCGGGAGAATACTGTAATACTGCATGTGTGAGATGCGGGTGTGTCCTCTCAAAATTGGCATGTGCGTGTGCCGGAGACAGCTGACCTACTTTTACAAGAGTAAAAGTCAGTGGGTGTATTTGCGTATGCACTCTCCAGCCTGTGTGTGCTTGTACTGTACAAGTGTGTGTGTGTGTGTGTGTGTGTGTGTGTGTGAGTGTGTGTGTGTGTGTGTGTGAGTGTGTGTCTGTGGGAGTT
>JAOWBC010000710.1:5705724-5722635 GCA_028566105.1 Hypoplectrus providencianus | reverse complement strand
GTGTGTGTGTGTGTGTGTGTGTGTGTGTGTGTGTGTGTGTGTGTGTGTGAGTAGAGACAGACAGACAGGAATGACCATCAGCGCCCCCCCCCTCCTCAAATCTCCCCTCCCTCTCCGGGCATGCTGTGAGTTGTGAGCTGTGAGTGGCCTGCCAGTGGTGCAGCTAATCCTCCTCTCTGCGCTCTCCACTCTGTCATCAAGTCGTTTATTGCGTGATGGCCTTGCCCCCCCTCACCCTTCCCTCCAAACGCTGCTATCTCCTCGTCCCTGAGTGTTGGCAGTGTGTGTACGTGCAGGAGGGCTGCTGCTCAGTGGAGGAGGGCCGGGGTGGGGCACAGTAGAGGCTCTGGAATCCGCTTCGGGGCACAAGCACACAGTTATGTCATTGTTTCTTTGGAAGAAACCCGGCCGGCTGCACAACTGTGTTAGCTCTACTTTGTGTTCCCTTAATAAGCTGCACACACTCTCTTGTTTGGCTGCCTAATTGGTCGGTCACTATTTTTCAATTTTGAATGCACTAAGAGGTTTATATGCATTAAACACACCGCAAACACCCGCACAATGTCCTTGAAGTAGCAGAAACAATGCTTGTTTTGTCCGTTTTGCTTAACCTTTTCCTTGTGACTGTAATTTATTTGATTCCTCCAGTAGCCTAGTTTTACATCTAACCTGGAAAGACAGATGGTTATGTAACAGCTTTGAGAACTGGCCTAGATACTGTCTGATAACATTCCCTCCCTATCTCTTGCTCTCTTTTCCCCCTCTCTCAATCATCTGCTTCTTTTTTTTTTCCTTTCTTACTCCCCTATTCCCTCTTTAGTGTCTGTCTTTCCCCTGCAGCTCTTCCTCTTCCCGCTCCCCACATTCTCCGTTTCTCTATCTGTGTAAGTAGGCCAGGTTTCTACCTCTCGTGTCATTTTTCACCCTGTTAGAGAGGTGAGGCTGCTTCTGCTGGTCGAAGCCGTTCCATAGGCTGCAGCAGATAACAGCTCTTACATAATCAAAACAACAGCCCTGTGGGTTGGGACACGGTGTATCATTGCGCTCGCAGGCTCGAAAGTGTTTCAATTTTGCCTGACCCCATTCCACAGGAATAACTGCAGCGTTTAGACGCTCCCTTCTCAGTAAATCCAGACTTCCTCCACTGTGGTTATGTAATGTGTGGTGAACGTCTGATGATTTATTTGTTAAAATGTAGAAGAATATGTGTGCAGACAGACGAAACATTTTAAGTCTATGTTGCCTGTTCCAACATCACGTTCACCAGTTTTGACCTTTGTTCCCTGCACTCTAAATAACTTGTGAGTTGCATAATAGAGCTTGGAGAGGAAAATGAAGTTTCGGCAATGTTAAGCATGTGGTAAATTATATCTGGTTAAACTCATGGCATTCCAAAGTACCACTTTATTTTATTTAAAGGAATTTTAACAGGCTGAAATCTTTCAGTTTTTTTGTTTTTAACAAAATAAGGAGCAAAACTTAAAAAAAATATCTTGTGTTTTTGCCTCAAGAATGACTGTCCTCCAACAAAACTACTTGGTTCGGTTGCAAACAAGATTTGAACATATGTAACTTAAGTTACTAGGTAACTTGCATTAAATTAAGTAAATGTTGACTATTGTTTAGGACTGGGACTGGGAAACATGCACAAAATATTCTGTCCTGTACAGGTTATTTTCTATTCCACTATATGAAATAAAACAATATCTATGCTGTATATACCATGTTATTGCATGGTTTTTGGTCATTTGAAATAACCACATATGAAAGTCTATAATTGTACTTCAGCTTAACTGACATAAATATCACAATAATGCTAGTGTTTCCAACATTGTTATGGAAATTGTAAAGAAAAATATACACAGTCAAGATTTTTTTGACAATATCTATTTTCACATTGCCCTCAACCATTCATCTCTTACTCTCCTCTCTGTGGACTTTGTTGGTCTTTAAAGTACACCAAACTAGCTTAGCTCCTGTTTATTTATTTCTCCAATTCTTTGGTTACTAAAAGGTTTCTGCCACAATAGATGTAAATATAGGTTTTAATTTGCTGCATGTATAGCTGGTTTATGGGGTTGAGGGAAAGACACTCTTGATTAATCGATTAATAAATTGAATTTAGCAGACAATACGCATCATTATCTGTTTTCTCTTCTTATCTGTATCCAGCGCTCATTCTTCTGCCGTCTAACAGAAGACAAGAAATCAGAAAAGTTTTTCCGGGTGTTTTATGACCGCATGAAGGTGGCCCAGCAGGAGATTAAAGCCACAGTGACAGTAAACACCAGCGACCTGGGAAACAGGAGAAGAGATGATGAGAGCCAGGACAAAGATGTCCCTGTTCGCAAAAAAGGTGAGAGGTCACACGCTGTCAACTAAAGTACGAGTTTGTCTGGTTGTTACCATCTAAAGATAATTATAGGTTGTTTGCAAATCCGGAGCAGAAAGAGGATTTCTGTCATTTTTAAGTGCAACTTTAGTCCCGTCTTGGTTTCTGTGTCTGTTTAGCGAGAGACTCCGCGGTGGTCATGACAGAGGATGTGAGAGAGCAGCTATTAGAGGCCTCATCTGCCACCAAGAAGGCTTTTAACTCCTACCGGCGTGAAGCAGACCCTGAGGACCACTTCAACTCAGCTGACGGCCAGCCCAGCACTGGGGACAAGAACCAGGATGAGGGAGAAATGAGTTTTGTAATCGTCATCATGCAGCCCATCCTTCGCTTCCTCCAGCTGCTCTGTGAGAATCACAACCGTGATCTACAGGTGAGACGGACTGATACTAGACAGACTGGATCACAATTGGCTAGAGCTGTGACCTGTTTCCATACATGCCTTTTCTTCTTAATTACAGGTTTTATGTTTTTTTTATTACAGTGTTAATCTTTTAATCAGCATTGTAATTTCTATGTGAAGTCTGGCCAGGTCTTCTTTAAAGCTCCGTGGATGGCTTCTCTGGCAAATCCTCATTCATAGACAGAAGAAAGGAAAACTGTGTTTCATTTCTTCCGTTCGTGTATTCAGAGTCTCCTGTCTTTTTTTGTGACGTTCTTTCACTGAGCCTGGAAAGAGCTGCTTTAACTTACTTAACTTCTTAGTCTGACTGTCAATTCCAGAAAGAAGGCAGCTGAAGAATTTAATTAGGTTTAGCGCAGTATGCAAATCTAAGAAATATGCCTGCTGATGTCTTGCCAGATAATTAAAATGACTGTGCACTTTGCATCCAACAATGTGAACCGACTCACCTGGTCCATGTTTGGTGGTTCAACTATATTTCGCAAAGCTAACTTAACCACATTAACTCCTGAAATAAAATTCCTCTGTTTTACTTTCACTCAGGAATTGCTTCCTACTTTTTCCTGGACAAATATCCACATTTTATTTTTATGAAAAAGTAGCCTCTTGTGAAAAGTAAGCCTCTTTGTTGCCTTCAGCAAATGTTATGATAATTATTTTAATTTGTAGTTAAACTTTTACATCACTGTTTAGTTACTGTTATCACATCTGCCTATTCATGCAGGATCTGAAGGCAGCAGGGGAAGACTTTGGTATCTGAAGCCTTCTGGAAGCCGTTAGTAGTCGGAGCAGTAACAATCAATCAATCTGAGCAGGTTTCAGCAACATGCAGATAAACAGTCCATTTGGAGGGCAAAGAGAGGGAAACCATTGGCTGTAATGCAACTGTAACCCATTAGCTTTCGTCAACAGTTATCTGGCTTTTTATGTGCTATTTTAAACATTTCTCACCGTTCAAAATCAGTCTGGTCGCAGATGGAATCAGCTCATTTTCTCATCTTACTTTGCTATACAGACTGAAAACACTCACCAGCAAACGGAAGGAAGTCTTTGCTTGGATATCTGTTAGCCGGGTACCCGCTGGCTGCACCAATACCCCAGAAATATTGGCCAATGTCCCCAGAGGCTAAAACAACTTCAGACAGATATCTAATTGGCTCACTGACTGGTTTCTATTTGTTTTATTACAGGTTTGTCTCCAGTTCATGCCATAACATAATATCCCATTCACACAACCACTTGTATCTCCTCAGAACTTCCTTCGCTGTCAAAACAACAAGAACAACTACAACCTTGTGTGTGAGACTCTGCAGTTCTTGGACTGTATCTGCGGCAGCACCACTGGGGGTCTCGGCCTCCTGGGACTCTACATCAACGAGAAGAACGTTGCCCTCATCAACCAAACTCTGGAGAGTCTCACAGAGTACTGCCAGGGCCCCTGCCATGAAAACCAGGTGAATTAAGAAACCAGAACAAAGAGCATGTCTTTGGCTCCATGAGGGCACTATGTGTCTTTTTTTTTTCTGTTTGTCGCCAGGTTTAAAACAAATATGGCTCTGTTCTTATGAAACATGGTAGAAGAATGTAAAGAAGAGCAGTCCTTTTAATTTTTTAAATATTTTTTTGTCATTCTTGTAGAACTGCATTGCCACACATGAGTCCAATGGAATTGATATCATAATCGCCCTAATCCTTAATGACATCAACCCACTTGGGAAAAAGCGGATGGACCTAGTGTTGGAGCTCAAGGTGAGTTGGCGTGAGTGAGGAGGAGGAAGGAGCAGCTTCTTTGTTTCAAACAGGGAACGGGTTCACGCTGGGTCTGGGTCTTCAGCCACAAACGAGAAGAAAAACTGCAGTAGTTTCCTTTCACAGCAGGATGGAATATCACTAAGAGGCTCCAAGTATAAGAGCTGGGCATTCATTCGGCTGAGCTGAAGCAGCTTTGTGCTCGCCTGCCAAAACAAATAGCTACAGAGTGTATTTTCCCTAAAGCAGCAGGGTTTCTGTCTGTTTTCCTTGGATGTAGACACTGACACAGCCTAAGTTCTTATCTTGGAAGTCTCTTTTCCTCTGCTTGCTTTCTCTTTTCTTTTTTTTTAAATCTCAGAACAATGCATCCAAGCTGCTGCTCGCCATCATGGAGAGTCGCCATGACAGTGAGAACGCTGAGAGGATCTTGTACAACATGAGGCCCAAAGAGCTGGTGAGGAGATGATGTCCAGTTGATGGTTTTACATCTCAAACACCTCGGAGCGACTGCCTTGGCTGCTCTGATCACAGAGCACGCACCGTAGCTGTGTATGTGTGTTTATATGTGTGTGTGCAGGTGGAGGTGATAAAGAAGGCCTATCTGCAGGGAGAGGTGGAGTTTGAGGACACAAAGGAGGAGGAGGATAACGGTGAAGAGGAACATGATGCCGCTTCTCCCCGAAATGTTGGACACAACATCTATATTTTAGCACACCAGGTTTGCTGAGCATCACCTCAACATGTTTTTTTTTTATAAATAAGCAAAGCATAGGGCACAATGTTACACAACTATGAGACACACTTGTTATCTAGGTGTTGTTTTTTGTGACAATCTAATTTTTTGGCTCTGTGTCCTCTGTACAGTTGGCGCGCCATAATAAGGAGCTGTGCATGATGTTAAAGCCAGGAGGAGCCAACGGAGAGGGGGATGAGGCCTTGGAGTTCTACGCCAATCACACTGCTCAGATAGAGGTCAATGCACACAACACATGGCTCTAATTGAAGCCCTCTGTAGTAGAACTTCACCATCAGAACTAAATTTATATTTTGCAACACCAAATTTACAATAACATGGACCTACTAAGGTGACCGTTTTTGTCTGTTTAGATTGTGCGCCAGGACCGCACCATGGAGGAGATAGTGTTCCCCGTGCCCAATATCTGCGAGTTCCTGACCACAGAGTCAAAGCTGCGAGTCTACTACACCACAGAGAGAGACGAGCAGGGCAGCAAGATTAACGACTTCTTCCTGCGAGCGGAGGACCTCTTCAATGAGATGAACTGGCAGAAGAAACTGAGAGGTGAGGCTCAGAGTTTGGCCAAAATTGAATTAACGCTCCAATGCCGCCCACAGAAATAATTCAAACTACATTCATTCTTTATTACTCAGTCTTAATGTATTAGAAAATAGTGATTGGCTAACCATCACAAACCCAAGCAGCTTGTCACTTGCAGGTTTTTTGTTTAGTTTGAACAGCAAAAACAAACCAAAGATAAAATAAATGAAGCCAAATATATAAAATCAGCAACTCTTTACATCTGAATAAGAGGAATCAAATACATTTTGCTTTCTGTATGACAATTGCTTCTTCCAATATATATATATATTTTCCTCATTTCAAATGCTTCAGACAAAAGATTCCACTGCCAATTATCTTATAGAAAAATACACTAAAAGATGACAGGTGAAAAGTCTCTGTAAACAGCAGCAAACACCAGTGAGCTTGTCCTCATGACCACTTTTTTCTCATCATAAATGTGACCGTTAGTTAATAGTGTTTACAACTTTATTGCATTTTCTACAGAAAATGACACCATGCCTCAATATTGCAACTTAGTTTGCGACATGGTGGCTCAATAAATGGTCACTGTCGTAGCGTCCCTGTGGCTCACTGATAGAACACATAGCCCAAAGGCCGAGTTTATCTCACAGCTGACTCAGGTTCGAATCTGTCGAAGTCGCTTTGCTACACATCTTCTCTTCCTGTGTCCCCCTTCAATTAAAAATGTCCTTTTTACAAAAAAAACCCTCACTGTTGCCTAGCAGTTTTGAACCTGTCAGCAAAGCCTGCATTCTTTGTAATGACCTGCAGGGGGAGACTTCACTGGTTGCAAAACACAGTCTTATTGAGTAGAGGTCCATTAGGAAATTACAACCTATACCTTGATTTTTAAAACTTTTCTAATCTCAATCACTTTGCAGGTCTTCTTATATGTTCATTTTACAAATTAAGATCCCTACAGGTTAAAATAGATGATAAAACAGGCAATGCTTTGTTGTATTTACTCTTGAACAGTTAGTTGCACATTTTATTCACCTCAAATTCTTCAGCTTTCGTTTTAAGTTACTGGAAGAGGCTTTAAGAAGTCGGCTGTGCTAACTTAGCTAGCTAGCCCTAGTAATAGCTTAGCTCCACCGTCTCTCCAATGATGGTCATTTCTGGATCAAAAAAACAAAATTGGCAATGAAATGAAAGTCCTGTAACAATCTGCTGATGTCATGTCACGGCACTTTTTACAGCCATGTCCTCTCACTGTCCAGTGAAGTGTTTAAGGTTGATTGGAAACGACTTAACCATAGCATAACCATAACCATGCAAAAGTGATTGTATAAGGACCTGTCCAAGTGACAGACTGGCAACATGTCCAGGGTGTATCTCGCCTCATGCCCACTGCATGCTGGGATAAACCTCAATTCTCTTCACGTCTGAACAGGATAAGTGTGTATGGAAAATGCATGGAAGCATCCCCAGCTTGACAGCAGTGCTAACAGTGTCATCCTGTGTGCGCTCGTGTTATGTGTGTGATTGTTTCCACCGTCTAAAAGCAGACAGGGACTTTCCACATTCTTTGAGCCGTGAAACAGTTGTACAATAACCTTATGAATCACAACTGAGAGCGCACTTGCTCATGCACACAAACATACACACACAGACCCGCACCCACACTCAGTCACATTTCTAATCCACGTACGAGACAGCTTGCCCACACAAAGCCATGTTTTGTCTCTCACTCAGAAGAGGGGATGGACAGAGAAAAAAGTCCCTGCATCAATTTCTCTTTTCCACTAAGGGCACAGGACAGGAAATAGTCTATTTAAAGTCAGGTTGTGTGTGAAAGGTCAAAGTTGCATATTATTTTTTTAATTTTCAGTGTCAACATACAATAAATTGGTTATTTCAAATTAAAAGAGCTTTAATCAAAAATTCAATTTGTCCCTGGTTAGAGATAAAGAGATGTTGTTGCCGTGGAAAGCACACGACTGGATTCAGCTTCCATTCTATTGGGCTAAGGGATGTGTTTTTCTTTTTATTGTCTTTTCTCGTTTCTTCTGAGTATTAACTAGGCCTCTTGCCTCCTGTCACGGTGTTCTGATGTCTCTCTGCTTCTCTCCTCCTCAGCCCAACCTGTGCTGTACTGGTGCTCCAGAAACATGTCAGTGTGGAGTAACGTTTCCTTCAACCTGGCTGTGCTCATGAACCTACTGGTCTGCTTCTTCTACCCCCTGGAGGGGGTACATGCAGGTCAGTCACCTGAGTGTTGAAACAGGCTTTTTAAAACTGACCCATGACGCTGCTTACATCCTGTTGCTAATATTACTGTAAGATCTCACTTTACGTTTCTAGTGCTTAAGTCATTTTGAATCATTTCTATGCCTTTACCTGGAGTAAATAATAGCTTAATCCTCTTTATTGCATATGAAACAGATTTCAAATGTGGGCTATTTCATGCATGTTTTAGTGATTTCACACCTCAGAGGTGTATTTGTTTGTCTGCACTGTTCTTGCATTCAGATTTCTAACGAAATCAGGGTCAAACAAAGGTTGTGTGCTCAACGATGCAAAACAGGAAGAACAGGAGCTTGCTGGAGCGTTTGCTGCTACAAACAGCCTATTATATCTTACAGCCTACACCGACATATATTGAAAGGACGTGAAAAGAATAAATAGATGGAGCATCCCACAAGGACGGGCTGTATTACATTTTTAACAATCATTTTTACAGACAGGAAGAAGTACTCAATATACAAGCAGAAATCAGGAAAAAGCAAAACATCCCACATTTATAGACCAATTATGCAGCCCATTTTAGTGTGTTCCCAGTTATTATTCTGGATTTTTAAACCTTTTCCTTCCCATCTAACTGGAATGGCATGTCTCATGGCGCAGCCGCCCACAGAGAGACGTGAGCCCTCAGAGTTGACCCACTGATCTCCTTTTAACACGAAGTACTGATCTGCTGACTTCTAATCACCTGACCAGGACAAGAAGCAGGACCTGAGAAACCCTCTCCCTATTTTTAAGACACACCCTCCTACAAACACTAACACACACACACACAAACACACACACACATATATACAAACATTATACAGCCTGAGCCACTATTTACTTTCAGTACTATGGAGACCACAATAAACACAGGAGTGCGCCCTGTGTCTTTTAAAGTCCCATAAACAGAGCTAATGTTGGCTCAGGTAGGACAAAGTCGAACGCGACATATCAGGTTATCAAAGAAGTCTTACATCATGTTTTATACTACAAACAAAGCAAGTCAGTCAGCTGATATTTGTCATATTTCCATTTGAACCTCCATGCTGCTTATTTAATTTAATGCATTCATGCAGTTATGTCTGTATATATACAAACAAAACATACATAAAATAATAATAATATTCAAATTAAATCTGAATAAGCAGAATTACCATTGTAAAGTAACAGGATCCTTTTTAAATACTGCCATCATTTACTAAAATATACAAGACATACGATGACTCTGCAGTTTAGTTTGAGTTTTTGGGCTCATTTTTGGACCGCTTGTATCTATTGTATATGGATAAATACTTCTATAAATTAAGGAAGATGCATAAAGGAAACAAAATAGGGATAATATATATTAAGGGAAAAGGAACATTAATTAAATAAAAAAAAATCATATATCTGCTATGCTTTTAAAATCATCTAGTTAAGGGTGACTGTAGCTCAGAACAGGATAAGGCTGCAAATCAAAGACGATCAAAAACTAAACTTTGGACAAACAATGTTGCACACATTTCATATGAGGCCTTTTACATCCTCAGGAATAAAATACTTAAAAATAAGCCAATGAACAGTTGGAACTATAATTCCATTTTGTCTGCAGTTTTTGTAAAAAAAGAAAAAACTGCTAGCACAACATGACGAAGGTCTGACTGTATTTCTCCTCTGCACTGGAACACTCTCTGTGTGCAAGACATCATCACGTGAGACTCAGCATACCTTTGGCCTGCTTTAACAGGCACTTTTATGGCTTTGGGCCCCTGCCTTCTCTCTCACACTCACACGCACACAAACACTGTGCTTACCCTCCCTCGGCTCTCCTCCCTCCTTTGCTCAGGGCTTTAGAATGAGGGTTATAAGAGCAGGAGATCTAGGTCAGTGTGTTCTGCCTGCATGCATGACTGATTGTCTTTTGACGAATAGCCTAGCTTAGCACCACGTACACATCACATGCTCACGCGCAGACAATGCAGCCTTCTCAACTGTTGATTTTTACAGATGTTTGAGCACAATCATCTGCCTGCACGGTAAACCCGAGCACAAGGTAGTCGCAGAGCTCGCGAGTGCACACAGGCGCCCCGCTGTTTCAGTCTGCCACATCACTGGAGCTGCTCGGTCCTCATGAATCTTTCAGCTGAGGTATTTTTAGAGACGGCTGTTATGTATGTGGCACCTGTCATGTGATCTCCACAGGGATTGGGAGGGAGAGAAATCTAGGGGAAGGGAAGGAGACAGAGATAGGCAAGGCAGGAGGAAAGGAAGAGGGGGAGGAGAGGAGAGGAGAGCTCCCTTACCTGCAGAACTCCCCTTCTGTTTTCTCACCCACTACGACTCACACTCATTTTTTTTTTTTAAACCTCACTATTCTGTCCCATTTTCCTTTTTTCTTGGTCTCTTTCACCATTTTCTACAGTTCTGACATCAAGTCATTCACCTGTTTTCTCTGCTTCCTGTTGTTAGTCTGTGACCAGTGCTGATAGAGCGCTTATAAACACACATGTTGGCCCTTTGTTTTAAGAAAGGGGGATCAGGCACAGAGGCAGCAGGTTGGGTGTGGCCCTGTTTCCATGCTGATCAAACCTGGTCTAGGGTTTTTTAGCTTGAGTGACACTCTGTCACATGAAACCCCTGACTAGGACACTAATCCTGGATTTACCCTCAGATCAAGAGAAGCATCAGGTAGGCTCTCACCAAAGCTTAAAGCACACACAAACACACAGAAAGTATGTCACATACTTTTGGGTGTTATGTAACCAGTTCTCTCTGAGTTCAAAGCCTAACTAATGAAGGCCCGAGGCCTGCCTGAGAGGTAGAACTGAGAAGAGCCTGTTAAAAGCCCCGTTTATCCTGACAAGGCCTTGTTTAAGCTGCAAACTGCGCTGTTGTCCTCGCAACATGATAGTACTCCACATATGTAACTGTGTGACAGGGTTGTCTAATATAGTGATTTTAGCAGGCGTCCTCATAGCTTGCGCATGTGCATTCATTTGTATATTTATCTTCTGCAGGTATGCTGGATCCCCACCTGTCAGCGCTGCTGTGGATGGGAGTCTTGGCAACAATGGTCATTGTTATCATCATGCCCCAGCCGCTGGGCATCCGTGCCCTTGTCATTATCACCATACTCCGCCTCATCTTCTCCGTCGGCCTGGAGCCCACCCTCTTCCTCCTGGGTGCCTTTAATGTGAGTCATCGTCCTTAAAGTGTCTGTTTACCAGAAACACCAGTGGTGGCTTTCAGTCATGCAACTAGTTTGTTTGTTTTTTTTATTTCACAGCTTTTTTAAGATATCAGACACTGAAATCTGTTACCAGCAGTTTAGTTTTGTAGAGCTGAAACAATTATGCCACATTTCTGCCGCACAAAACAGCAGTGACATGACTGTTGCGGTGGTTGTGGATAGTACCGGGTACTTTTCCTTTGGTACTACCTTGGAACTGAACTATAAGTTTGACCAATCACATGCCTGCAATGTTTAAACTCAGAGTTAACTCTCACTTGTGCAATTGTGTAATGTTCTAACCTCTGAAATGTGATATGATGCTTTTCTCTCATTAATATCTGTGTCAACTAAATAAATTTAGATTTTTGGTGCAAACAACTTTAAGATATCATTGTGGGCTCTGAAAAAGTTCAATACCGCGCTTTTCCTCTGGAATTCATTGAAAATTGACTTAACAGATTAATTGCCAATAATAACAAAGATAAATTCCAGCCCTACAATCTTTTTTGTGATCTGAGAATATTTTAAATCCTGGACAAGTAAAGACATCTTTATGTTTTTCATGTCCCTCCTGTTTCTGAAAGTGTCTGTCTCTGTGGTTTTCTCATGATTTTCCCCAGAGAAAAAAAAACATGCCATTTCTATTTCCCATTCACTGCACGACTTGTACTTTCACGTACTGAGAAACCTTCACCGCACTGGTTCCAGTTCTTCTTTCAGCTAGCTCTCACACTCATGCCCAGTTGGCAGACGGGTGCCCCATCTGCCTGTGGTGTCGCCCCCTGGCCCCACAGTTCTCTTTGGCAGCGCCTGGCTGTGCTTTGGGGTGTGAAGTGCGTCACTGAACCCTAGAGAGTGTGACTCCACCCCTGCACCCGTTAGAGACTCTCTACATGTGCCCTAAGCACACACAAACAAAATAAAGTCTTGTACACACCTCACACTATCATGATTTCAGTCATTTCGATCGCATGTTCGCAAGAAACCGGGTTATTGAGAGAGATCAGATTAATGCAGGAAATCAGAGAGCATGGACTTTGGTAACCTGGTTACTCCAAAAACTAGTTTGCATGCAGCTGGTCAGTAGTCATAAGTCTCTCTGACTTTTTTTCCCCATTGGACATGGTTAACCAACTTTTTCCCTTTGCTTTTTTTTTCTCTGTTTCATGCTTAGTCATATTTCTGATTTCATCATTGAAAGGATGCACTTCTTATGACCTCTGCTTTTGTTCCTCCCGTGTCACAATGAAACCCTCCCTGCCCCTGAGTCTTTGTCATGCACATGCACACTTTGTCATGCACATGCACACAAAAAAAAAACCCTCTCAGAACATCGGTAAGCATATACATGACCAAGAAGTCAGGTTTCTCCAGTATGTGACTACAGAAGCCGTGTTAACCGGGTTTCTGTTAATCCCCCTCCCTCATGTCTCGTTTACATGACAGTTTAAGAAATCAATAAAGCCAACAAAAAACCGGTTACTTATGTGCATGTAGACACACTTAATGTGTCCTCATTTACCTTAAAACACCTGACCCATCCTCACGTTGCCGGGTTTTCTGTCTCCATCCCAAGAAGCAACCTCTGAAAAGTGAAGCCACTCTGCCCCTAAACCTGGATTCTTTCTTACAGCCGGCAGTAGACGACACCGCTGGCTGCAAGAGTTCAGCTATACAGAAGTCTATAAGAAAATGACTGTGTTTTTTACTTAATTAATTATCTCAGTAAACATTTTCCTATTTTTTTTATGTCCATTTTGAGAAATATTGTGGAATTTAGAGGAAAATCCACTTTAAATCAGGGTATGTTTTGGATATGGATGCTTTGGTATTGACAAGCCACTTCCATTTTTGTGAAAGGGTAATAAAAATAAATTACAGCATGTTGTCAGTTAAAAATAGTTCATTATAACATTTTGCCAAACTTTAGTGTCATGTTCAGCATTTGGTTGGCCTAAGGACACTAAGGAGTCTGCTGTCTGTACATTTTTTCACTTTGCTAATCTAGCTAGCTAGCAAGCTTGATGCTAGTGCTAGCTGATAACTTCTCTTCCAAATATTGTCACTTCTTGTTCCTAACAAAAGATGCTGAAGACAAAAATGCCAAAGTAAGGGTTTCAAAGCAGTGGTTTACTTTCTTGCGAGTGGTGGCTATGTAAAGTCCATGGTTTTCCCCAGGCAAAGGCCATGTTGATGTTCTAGTCCTAAAATAACTAATTGTTTATTGTCATATAATCTGATTATTAAAGGGAGCTTGACTTTTTCTTGCAGGTGTGCAATAAAATCATCTTCCTGATAAGTTTCGTGGGGAACCGGGGAACCTTCACACGAGGCTACAAAGCCATGGTGTTGGACTTTGAGTTCCTCTACCACCTCATGTACCTCATCATCTGCTCTCTGGGGGTGTTTGTCCACGTCTTTTTCTACAGTCTTCTGGTGAGAAAAAGACACACACACAGCATATAAATACTAACGTACTAACAGTGTATGCTTCAAGACCTTTACAAACAGACAAACCTACTGAGAAGGGCTGAGGAGCAGCAGGATTTTAATAAAACCATGTGTAAAATATTACTTTTCTCTCTGAAAGTAGCCTAAGCTTTCCACCATGGTGCATTCAAGGACATATTCTACTTTCAGGCCAGACATTTCCATATTTGGTGCTGTGTTTCTGTTGTTGTTTTGTCTTGTTGTTGGGCTATTCAGTGCCATGTGCCAGCACCTCAGGTCTGTTTAATAATGTGTAAAGTGGACATGCCAGTATTTTGAGATGTTTTCCATTCGCACAGGCACAAGCAGCTCCTCTGTAGATGCAGTGCAAAATATTTTCATATTTCCTGGATAACAAGACGCTGAAAACTTATATAATTCATGTCAGACAGAGAAAACTGAGGAATCAGCGCAGAGGAAAAATTATAAAAGCCACATGATGCAAGAAAATCTAATCCAGCACACCTACTCGGTTCTTGCAATCTTGTGTAACCTCACACACACTTTGCAACAAATAGTGGTTTGGTAAAAAAATGGCAGAATGTCAAGTAAATTCAAGTAAAACTACATGCCTTCTGAGAGGCATACAGTCACATTACAGTTAATCTACTGCACAAATTTGTCCCTGTAGTTGTTTGACCTGGTGTACAGAGAAGAGACTTTGCTGAATGTGATCAAGAGCGTGACTCGTAACGGACGCTCCATCGTGCTCACCGCTGTCCTGGCCCTCATCCTGGTCTACCTGTTCTCCATCGTTGGCTACATTTTCTTCAAAGACGACTTCATCCTGGAGGTGGATCGTATCCCCAATGCGACTCTGAGTGAGAACCAACCCTGTTAATTTATTGTTTTTTAGGTTTCCCATTTGAAAATACGAGAAATCTTATGCGCTGTCCCTTCCTGCTCTCTAGAAAACGGAGGAAGTCTGGCCAGTGAGTTTGTGTCTGCAGGAATGTGTCAGGGGGGGATCGACGAGAACTGCACGACAGAAGCTCCAAAGGAAGGTAATCTATCCTGCATCATTGTAAATAAAATCAGTTTTCAGTCCATGATTATTTGAAAGTTTTATGTTTTTTTTTAATGTATATAAAATTTTAAAATAAAAAAGATTAAAATAAATAAAAGAAGAAATACTTGAAACTTTTCTTAGGATGAAAGAACTACAAAAAAAGAGCATGAAGTCTTGACACATGACTACTTGTAACTAGTACCTAATTATTTTATGTGAAAAGTGGTTATTTTAGTCGCAACATTAGAAAAATGTACAGAAGCCACCATGTTTCAGATTTGGGTTCATGTAGGATTTGTTTATGGCGATGTCTAAAACAAGTTGAAAACTGGCAATCATCCATTGTAGAGCCTTTTTTAAATATTGGGACAGCATCCTATTCTTGTCAGGCATCAAGTGAAAGGAAAATGATGGGATGTCTGGCTCTGTTTACTCGTGTTCTGCAGCCTCGCTCTTTCATTCATGTGACTCCACCAACACATCATCACGTAACTGCAATTTGACCTCAGAGGCCCTCATGTGACACCAACATGTGACCCAGTTTATTCAGTAAAAACAGAGCAGCATCAGCCCAGACATTAAAACTATACAATAACTTTTATGGCCAATAATAAACAGTTATCAGTGGGTCAGGAAATGCTCTATCACATCAACCACTTGACTGGGTCAGAGGTCATTCTTCAGTGGCTTACAAACTTTATCAAACTGGATAACTCTTTCAGAAATGTTGATGTCTGCTTTGCTGTCTGCCTCAGGAGAAGTTCAGCTCAAGCGGTTGTCAAAATCTTTCCAAACAAAAACCACTTTTGCTTTGACTCACTGCCTTCACACTGTGAACCAAAAACATGTCAACAAAGTTTCAAAGGCTATCAAGTTATGCAACTAAGCCAAGGATATTTAAATAGCAGATGAGAACGTTATTACAACCAGATTAGGAGGCTATCAAGTCCTTCTCTGATACAGATTGCTGAAAGTTATTTAAAATAAGAGAAAGCATTTGAAAACAAGCTCATTCTCTACTTTGAATGTTTGGTGTTTGCCACTTCAGCAAATCCTTTACATGACCATGATAAGCACAATATTATGACAAGAAATACCATAATACACTCATTGCATTACATTTTGCATTGAAAATAACTTGTAATGTATGATAACATACCTCACATTTCATGTTGGTTTTCTTAATTAATACATTTAATTACTTTGTCATGCTTGTCCATTTGGTCACATGAGCTACTCAGTTATACCAGTTTATAAAACTTTATAGAGTGGTTGTTGTTCTCTGGTGCGGCTGTAAACAAACACATGACTGCTGCCGATTAAAAAAACAGTGAGAGTAATTTAATAGCCTTTTGACAGCCTCTTGAATACATAGATGAAAGTTTTTCCTTCCTGCTTCCTCAGATTTTGGGAATGACGATGAAGAGGACAGCGACATGGAGCGGACGTGCGACTCTTTGCTCATGTGTATCGTCACTGTGCTGAGTCACGGCCTGAGGAGCGGAGGGGGTGTCGGGGATGTTCTCCGAAAGCCTTCTAAGGAGGTACGAGCCACTCTGATTAGGCCCCTCACAGCGGTGTGTGTGTATATGTGTGTGTGTGTGTGTGTGAGTGAGTGAAGCACCCGCAGCTGCAGCGTGGGTCATGTGAGCTGGCAGCAAGCCCTTTGGACTCCTTTTTAAAAAGAGGTGGAGGTTTCACAATGTTTCCTTACAGCTGCACTGCCTCCGCCTTGTGCGAGAATGAAACCTGAAAATAGATTTCCACCGAATTCAGACTCAACCACTAATGATGTCAAAAGAGGATGTGAATGACTGCCTCATGTATACACAATACGATGCGGCGCAGGCCAAATAGTCCTTGCTGTCTGCTGAGATCAGGGACTGAAGAAACAGAGGAAATAAAAGGAAAACCCGAATAAAAGTGTGAGAAACGTGAGAAATTATCAATTGCAGATGTTTCCATGCATCAGGGCTCACTGAATGGTTAAGTGAGTGTTACCAAGGTTCTAAATAAAATGCTTTACCTTTTATAAGTACTGTATGTGAACAGGTTTAATGGCTGGAAGATTTGAGTGAGCAACATGAGACAAAGCTCTACACCA
>JAOWBC010000710.1:5615322-5634741 GCA_028566105.1 Hypoplectrus providencianus | reverse complement strand
CCGATTCCTGAAGGTATGGACTTATTTTCATCATTAACCCCATTCCCTCTTCACACACACACACACACACACACACACACACACACACACACACACACACACACAATTATCATTACTGGGACAGTTCAGTGGAGCAGTAGGCCAGTGCTCAGCTGCTTGAGACAGAATTAGAGTGGCAAACAGCTGAGCTTCTCTGGGGTGCTATCATGTGACCTATCCCACCCACGGGGCCAAAGGGACCCACGTTTCAAGTTACCATGTCCAATTTCCAGCATAGCTGTTATTTGGGATTGGAAATCTGTCTTCCTGTGTGTTATATCTGTTCCAGTAGCTGAGTTGTAAGGGGAATTTGTCTCCTCTATCTCTGCCAGTAAACTTGCTCTCCAACCTGCTGATAGCCGCACCTTTCTCTTAGCCTGCCATTAGCCCACACTCTGCCCTTTGTCCCCACGCTTGTCTCAGTGACCTGCTTAGGGCCGCACGGCTACACGGGGAGGTGTTCATGATGTAACAAGAGACCACATCTGGGGCGCTTTGCCGCAGCAGTGAGAATGTATCAAACAGGCTACCTTGTCCACGATGAAAAGAAACGCCCCCACAGCACATTTGGGATTGTTTAGATGTATTGTTTCCTAGCCTGCAGAATAACAGCATGGCTTTTTTTCAGTGTCTGTCAGCAAAGCAGGTAAGGGAGAAAAAGCTGAGCGCTGCACTAGCCATTACTTCTCACCTGATGAAAGGTCTTGTAACAACCATGGCCATTACTGGCAACAGTCTCACTCGTGGTGCTCTGAGATTATGGTCCACTTATGGCTGATCAGAGGCTTTATCTACTGACAGAACATAGGCAATCAGAAACTATTGAAAGGTTGGTGTAATGACGAGGATAATCACAAAAGGTGTTCATTTCTGTCAAGACCCTGCTCTTTAATCGTGAGATTGCAGTCTAATAAAATTATATTGCAAAGGAGAGTCGCTGTTGAAGCTACCACTTTCTGAAACATTGCTCACACATGTCAAACATGTGCTTGTATGTGTGTGTGTTTGTGTGTGTGTGTTTGGTACAGGCCCCAAAGCAGAAGGCGTGTGTCCTGCAGGGCCTTGAGTGTTTACAGCAGAGTAACATGAGGAGAGGACCAGCTTGTCCCGCCTACTCCATAACTCTAAATGCAGAAACACAGCTGTGTTTCTATGTATAAGGGACTGAGGAGCAACATAGGGACAGGAGGGAAAGAATCAAATAAGGCCATGGAAAAGGAATTATATAAGAAAGCATGAGTTTATAATAGAATATCAGACAAAAGTAAAAGATGTACACACTTCTTAGTCAAGAGTTTTAGGCCAATGTGGAAGTCATCTACTGCTACCCATGCATGTGTCCAGGCCAGTGTGTATGTGTGTGTAAGTGTGAGGGGGGGAAGGGGTAGCACAGGAATTAGGTAATATTGACATGGTTGTTTCAACTCCACCCTCCCAACACCACTAAGATCAATGCACCAGATCAATAGAAGTCATTGACAATAACTGAACTTCTCATGTGATCAGTGAAGGAGAAAATTCCCTATTTTTCAGTAGTGTGTGTCCCACATGCTCATTTATCACACTGAAGGACGCATAAAATGGAAAGGTGCAAACGCACTTGCAAATAAAATACACAAATGGACACACAGAAATGCACGCACACATATAAACACACACACAGCAGGGGGAAACGGGCTCTTCTCTGACACTGCATGATTGGTCACTTTTTCCCTCTCTCACCCTTCCTGCTGAAATAGTTTTAACAAAAGAGAGGGAGAAGGAGGAGGGGGAGGGGTGGCGTGGTTGGGGGAGGGGATGTATGCGCTGCTCTGTTGTCACTGGGCGAGGGAGAGTGAGAGGGGGGAGGGAGAAAGGGAGCTGCAGGGCGAGCGAGGGAGTGTAGGAGAGAAGGATAGGGTCCCAGAAAAGAGTACAAGCCCAACACACACACACACGCACGCACTCACACATACACATAAATGTTGGCTCCCCTGTCGTAGTTTGTGGATTACTTTCCAAATTGAACAACTCATCAAGCAAATCCAGGCATAATCAGGTGAGTAACCATGTAGTCACTTGTTGAAAAAGATTTTTCTTTCATTTCTTTTAAGCAGTAATGACAATGTTTCTGCTTCCTATTGCACATTCCTTGTCATTTTCAATGCTCTCTGTTCTCTCTTTATGTGGTGTGTGCACTATTTTCTTGTCTGCTTACTCCAGTGTGTATGCTGTAGTTTCTCTTCCTTATGCACATGCATGACATTCTCAATAGTTTGTCCTCTAGATGTCAAACCAGGTTACATGTCTGCACACTCTCATTCTCCTCATGTATTCCATGTTAGAGACGCTAGCCTCTGTGCTCTGCAGAGAGTACAGAGTTTCTTTTGCTGTTGAGGCTTGTAATATGTGTTGAAATGTGGGTGAATTCAATAACCTAAAAATTTGTCTCTGTCTTGGCCGTGTGGTTTGTGGTCAGACAGTCAACCCCCCACCCCCTCTGTCAGGACATTTAGCATTCAAACTGTCCTTATTCGTTGCCCACACACGTGCATGCACATAAACAGACAGAAAAACAGATGTGAGCACATGAGAAACGCACAGTGGGTAGGTTTCTGCAAGTATTTCTCAAAAGTTATTTTAAATTTTCTTTTCGTGTGAATATTGTCTTCGACGTGCAGTAAATGCTAGAAAAAGGGGGTGTTTATTTGATTATTATTTGTGATTTACACCTTTATTTAGTTCCAAAAATGTCCCCACAATCTGACTTGGATCCTCGTTTTTTTGGCTCTGACACTGGCATGTGTGTGCTTGTCAGGTGGCAGCGTGTCGCAGCGTTGTTTAGCTGTGAAATGAACCATGGAGGGGTCCAGGAAGCCGGACACTAGCCGAGCCAACAGCCGCACAAGAAGCAGTAGCCCGGGGAGGCCCCGCAGCATGCAGCTGGGCCCTCACTAGCACCAAGTGGACCCGGTCCTCTCCTCTTCACCTGGGGCCAGGGCTGCAGAATGCTCAGTCCTGTCACCCAATACAGTAAGTCTACTCCACTTTTATGCTTTAACATGTGTGCATTTGTGTCCCTACAAGGATTATCATGTCATGTCCAATGATGGGACTGTTTGGGATGTTGTATGTGAAAAGTCTGACCTGTTTTTCTGTACAACTTCTTCATTTGGCTCCTCTTTTGTCCAGGACTCATCTCCTGTGGCTCAGTAGAGGGAAGTGAGGGGCTGGGGGGTCTCTGAGAAGTCATTTTGAGAAGGCAGATATGCTAATGGCTTTAACAGCTGAGTCTCCAGGCTTTGCATTGAGGAATTTCACAGAAACTGTTCAGTTGCTGTTTTTTCAGCCCCTCCATGTGAAAATAGTAACAAATAGTTTAAACATATAGCAGCTAAAGCACCATTGCCCTTTCGTTTAAGGAGCAGACTGAAAAAAGTAAGTCAGTGCAGTGGGGCAGTTGACTTATGAATGGAAGATATGTTCAATTATTTTTAAACAATGATAACACTATAACCTTGAGATTCTTGTGTTTTTTATTTGAGGTAGAAAATAGCTTAAGTTCAGATGTAAAGTATTGTTACATACATCATAAAAACATACCTTAACAACATGTTGTTTCAAGTGTTTTCACACAAGACAGTTATATTTTCTATGTGTGCAACATTTTTCTGTTGAATTCCATTAAATCACACAAGTTTGTGTGACACATCAGCATGCAGGCCTCACTTGTATATGTGCTAATGATGAGAGGTTGCTATCCAGCCTGATGAATATGCTTATATTGATTGACTGGGCTATTGATTAAACCAAGCTTTAACAGGATTACAACGGTAACCTGATTGGAATAATGCAACAGGGATTTACTTCTAGGTTTTAATATTCTAAAGAGCTATACAGATGCGCAGAGACAAACAGCAGAAAACGTCCAGGGATAAGGAGGTAGTTGTATGAGCGGACAGAAGTTTGAGTAACATACGTCTGTCACATTCCTCCCTCTAAAAGTCTCACAGTGTCACGTTAGATTTCTTTGTGCAGAAACTTCGACTATGTTCAATACCATGATGGCGTTCTTACAAATCTAACGTTTTTACTTCCCATCTGCACACATACACACTCAAACAAATAAACATACAATCACAATCACTGACACCACAAAATGGGCTCTGTCTATAATGATGATTAGCAGTTTCCCTTTAAAGCAGCCAGTTACCAGGGTGAAGCGATTTTGTGAATGAAAGCCAGGTCGTTAGTAACCTGGTGTCACCAGCTTCTCATTAGTCCCCTTATAAAGGGACAAATAAACATCACCCTCCGCCTCTATTTTCACACACCAACACCCACACCAGTCTTTTATAGTAATCATGAAAGCTTGTTAAGTAAATTGTTGCACACCTCAAACCTCATTGTGCGTTATAGTAAAGGGCTGCGCTGCTGGTGGTGAAATGACAGAGAAAGAGCAAAGTGAAGGGCAGATGGAGGAGACATGAGGAGGGACTGGTCAGCTGCAGCCTGATATATGAGTGGACACAATAAGCAAAGAGGGGCCAGGCCAGCCTCTGCCACATGTGTGTATGAGCTAAAAGAGTGGGGGAGGGGGAAACTGACCACACAGTCTTGTCTTTACTACAGCACAGAGAGAAGGAAGGAGGCTCAAGAAAGAAAGGCTTTAAGGACAAATCCATTGTGAAAGGAAAGCAAAAAAAATTACATAAATAACAAAACAAGAAAACAAAAGTATCAAATGATTCAAAGTTAATTTGGCTTTGCCGCCGTGCTCTGAGGCATATTTGCCTGTCTAAGCGGGAAAGCCACATTCTGACTGAAACTGTCATGTGATTTATCGAAGACATGACTTGTAGGTTAAATATATGTATAACCTGAATCAGATAGGATACAGTCGTTGATTGGCTGACAGCAGTGTGGCCTGGTGGACTGTGCAGGCTTGTAGGAAAGGGGGAAGGGGAAAGAGGAGGGAGAGGGAGGGTCTTCTCCTCAGCAGATCCTCCTTTACACTGGCTTCAGCGTTTCAGACTATGGACACTGCTTACATAACAATCTAGCCCTCATTTACTTTGTAGGCAAGGGCAGCAGAGATAGCCATTTGGTGTGTGTGCAATCCATTGTCAATGCCCCATGTATATTCATACCCCATTTCTCCTCTGATGTGTTCTGTATTGATCTTAAAAGCAGTGGTGTGAATTAACTCTAACTAATACAAATCGCCCTTTAATGTGCAAACAGCTGATAGGGTCATTCATCAGCACTGTAAGTAAGCATGTTCTCTGCCTCCCTGCCTGTAGCCTGAGAGTGGACAGTGTGTGTTGAACGTATGGAGAGGATATGTGCTTTGTAAATAGATCTCAGGTTAGATTCCTGGCATTCCAGCCGCCTGACTCATCCCATAGATGACCAAGAGCTCCTCTGCCTGTTGGCCAGCTGAAGCTAAACACAGCACCATAAGTACGATGTAAGAGCTTGCTTGAGCCTGTGAGTGCATCTTGTTGTGTGTAATTCTGAGTGTCTGTCCGTCCTCAGGACATGTAAGTCTTTGTTTATTGTAAATGTAGAAAAAAAAATGCTAACAGAGGACCTTTCAGCTCCAGGAGGGTGATTTTTGTTTCCACTCCCCATCTAACCAACTGGCCAGGCCAGCAAGTAACCTCTGATGCCTCACAACCCCCAAATCCCCATTCCAGTCAGCCCCTTCCCCCACACACACTTTCATCTAATTAACCCCTAATTACTCATACTGACCATGCAGTGGACCACAAGTCAAGCTTGCCTCTAATGACCCACAGAAAACTTCCATGCCTGTAGAATTTAGCTTCACTGAAAGAGAAAATCAGTAAATTTGCCACATATCCTATCAACAATACCACTCATTAGGAAGTAATGGTTAGAGTGCTGAAACTGGTCTTAGTGGAGGGTGTTGACAGATGAACAGAGCTTAGAGAGTTACTCTCAGTCCATCTCTTTATCTGATGGATCGTGTTCCTTTTTATAACCACTCTACTCACATCAAGGTCTCCATGAGTTATTGTAACACAATTTCCTGCTCTGGGTACAATTAAATAAAAGCAGAATTACATGCACACTGAAAACACAAGTGTCATGGCAGCTACACAGGTGAATTTGGTGTTCAATTGTGCAGACTTTGTTATTTGCAAAGTTGGTCTGGCTGGGATGTAATTATTTCCCTATTACCTCATTTTACTTGATCCTCTCTTTGCTCAACATGCTCAGCACTCTCATTGACCATGTCCTCTTCTGATCTAATCATGTTCTTCTCAATACTGCTACCTAAGTAGTCTTTTTATGGCAAAGCCATTGTGAAGCATTATTTTAAAATATACAAGGTATGGAAACATAACTAAGTTGTGACACTGAAACATTATTCAAGCCTTACTATTAGTATAACTTACTGTATCTGAGCTGTTGAGGGCAGCTGGTAGGCATGAGATATGGCTGTTTAGATATTATGCAAAGCTGTTGCTGTGAAACGTTTTTCTTTTGTGGCTTATTTACGCTACATAACTTTGGAGCTGCCCAACAGAAGTCCTGGATCAGAGGCAAACAGTGTTGGCTCTGCACCATCTGAACTCAAGTGTTATGTGTGATATTGTTCTCTACTGCATTGAAGATATATCCAAGGTGTCTTGCAGGCTAAACATCTGGCCTTGACAGGGAGTCTGTTAGGGAGCTGCAGCCATAAGATTACAAGATAACCTGGGAGAGGACTTGACTATATGGGCACTTTACATCTTACATATTTATGTATGCTGCCTTCTTAACACTGATAGGGTTTGCTGTTGTACTTAAGAGTATGAAAAAGGAAAGTTCAATGGATTGCTTGAACAAAAAGAAAGTCCAAGACATCACAGCATTTTCCACAGATCTTCTTATCAGTTTTTATTTTCATGACAAAATGTATTATGGAGACAGGGCATACACACTGGGGATTCATCTTGGTTAATGATCATTGTTGGTCCTTAATGAAGCATGAGAACCCCAACGACTTCAAGACCCCAATTACAGTGTGAAAAGTACGGCCATCTAAGGTCTCTGAAAGTCGAGTAGCGTGAACAAAACATACGTTGATGATTTAGCTTTCTCAGACATTTCAATGGGAGAGAGATCCCAAAACGCAGAGCGCACAGGTAAAAATAATCAGGATACACTGTGCTTTCGTTTCAGTGTATGGCACTGTAATCATATTTCAAGAAAATGTTTCAGTATATGAAACATGCTTAAACAATGGAAGTGTATTATGTTACAGGAGTGGGCAGGAAATTTGGGTATTTCAACATTTTCCCCTCTTTGTGTTAACATGTAAACTAAATGTACATATGAATGCACATATATTAACAGTTGTGTTTGATCTAATTGTATCTTTAAATTCATGACCATTATCAATAAACAATAGAAGTGGAACAATTTCAACAGCTCTGTAATTATCTGTTGAAGGGGCTGTATATGACATTCAGAGCATTAATCTAGCAGTAAACATCTATTTGCTATGTAAGTACTGGTTGCCTAATCAGAGAATGAAGTCACGCTCCATTTATGTGTTTTAATCTGAGAACTAACAACAACTACGCTTTTGGAGTGATTAAGTCACAATCTACATATTTTCTTTAGAAAAGCCTATAGCTTCCCTTTATGCCTGTTCTTTATCTCATGTGTCCAGTAGCCAAACCGCTGAAGGACAAGGAGGAAACACTGGTGCTGTTCGACAGTATGATAATCACTATGATTAAGGAAAGCTGTCATAGTACCAAGCCGGCTTAGTACTCATCTTTGTCTCTTGTTAAGCCAAGCATGGCCAAGAATGGAGGGGTGCTTTCAAGCCCCAAGCCAACATGAGGTGCTAGATTAGGGTTAGGGGCTCCCTCCCTCATCCCCCATAATACTCAAACCCTGCACCCTAATATCCTTACTTTAATGTCTACGACCATCAGGAACAGTAAGAGGTTTTAAACTGTCTGAGAAATTCACATTTCCTGGAAAACATAGCAATGTTAAAAACATCACATTGGCATCATCCAATATCTAAGATATAAACAGTTTTTAGCTGTGTTATGCACCTTTATATTGCTCTTTGTCGGTCAGGCAGTCTACAAAAATTGCCACAGTCCTAGAATGCTGAAGTAAGATAAGGAGGTAAAATGTAAAATGTTTGTAAATGTCTGCATGTGTGTGTGTAAAACATGTATCATAGCTATTTTAAATTGACACGTTTTCTCTTTAAAACAAAAAAGAAAATAGCTGGAAGTTTAACATATGATTCTTCAAAGACCATTTATGCATGCCCCACCAGTGCTTATTGTGTCCATATATATGGTACTGCCTGAATAATGTCGATTTCTTTTAACAAATATTTTCATGTTATTGCACTATACTAATCAGATGCCTTGGAAAATAGCTTTTGTTGCAGTTACAAGTTTACAGCTAGCATAAGGAATAAGCTCACCAGTGGTGACCGTCAGATTGTCACAGAGCACTGACACTCCCATAAGCCCTGTGTGCTCTAATCCTTCATTAGTCTGGTTTCCTCAGTCTGGTCCTCAATCCAACCAGACCTTCCAGTTTACTCTTCCATCCTCTGATCTCAGACGGAGCCTCGTTTTTCTCATCCAGCTTTCTTTCCAGCATTTTTATGAGGATTCTAGACACATGAGATAACCGTGTTCTCATATGCCTCGGATAGATTTTAGACCATCAGGTGAAGACAGGGGTGAGGAGTAGATAGAAGGCAAAAACGGCAAAGGATTTGCACATGCCTTCAATCAGCATGACCAGTGAGTATCATCCTGACAGCACTGAATGTTCATATCCATGACTCCAGGATTTCAAGAGTGTGCAACCACTGCAATAAGACCCTAGGTTTTAATTCTTCTAGTTCTTATACTGGTGGACTTAATATGTAGATAAATGTTCCGGCAGGATGTTTGTTTTTAGTCATGAAGTTCTCATAAAATTAATATAATGTATTTAGCAGCAACAGCAGGACAAACATTTTTTATATTACAGGAATTAATTTGGTATTATGACTATAACACTGAACATGCTGATTTCCCCTTACTTAATGTTGTATAAATATATATAAACATCTGTGCTATTTAGTCAAAACAAATTCCATGGGCAAATTTAAGTTACTTGTTGGACAATGAGCGATACTCAAAGATGCACAAAGTCGGCAGTAAAGATAATGTCATTTCAGGAACAATGCTTACACCTTTCTCTGCAGGCTAAATCTGGAGAATAAACATGTTTTGCTGTTCTTCTGACAGTCAAGCCAGTCAAAGCCCAATTTGCCTTAAAGACCTTTAAAAAAACACCCCCCATTTTGGGAGGGAAAACCACAAGAAACACATCACTCGTGTGAAGTGATATTGGTGTCAATTCAGACGTACAAAAAATGTCATAATAGCTTCTTCCTTTAGTTTAACCTTCAGTTATTCAGACTTTTTGGGGCGCGAATATTGATGTGGAAGAATGAAACCATTGGCTCTGTAATGGGAAATGTTTACAACAGTAGTCCTGGTGAGAAAGGGGCTTAGAGGCAACCTAACCCTTTGGCCAGTAGACCCAATTCCGTAATCCAGCATTCATCAGTAGATCACTGGAAAATACAATGAATCAACACCCCTTTGATTCTGTCCTTAGTCCTGAAGTTACTTCCTGTTGATATTTTTGTGGCTGTGTTTACCTAGAAATTAATGTGAATATGGGTCTTTCCCCTGCCTTCCAGTGGTAGTATATTTGTGTCTGGGATGAGCACCATGACCAGTCAGAATTCCCAGGAGAATAGGGATTTCGCAGACCCAGGGTGAAGTATGTGCTGGTTGAGAGCGCTGCGATCCCTGGACTGGATGAGTGGGATTATTGGACTGAAGGATCATTTAATTTAGGGATCAACATGTGGACTGTTTGAGGCCCATCTGGTGGTCCATGTGACACAACCTGAAATAATCCACATGTAGACAGTTTCAGATCGGACATGTGAGTTAAGATTGTGTGTCTTGTGTCATTGACTGTAAAATATTGTGTGTTTGGGAATCCCCTTCCACTGTGTTATTGTTTCCTCTGCTTTTGCACTGTTCCTCAAAATCTCTACCTCGAACATCGAGATTAGGGGCTTGAATAGAGCTGTAACATTAGTCAATTACCCAATAGACACACAGTTTATCAGCAACTACTCAATTTTTCATCAAATTCATCTGAAACTGACTGTCACCTCTGGTGTCGCACGCAAACCTGGAGGTGTTGAGCCAAAATGGCAGCAGCTAGCTGTAAAAGCTGTGCTATCATTGCTAACAAAGGCAACAGAGCTAACATTGTTAACAGGGGTGAACTTACAACTATGGGGCTAACAGTGAGTGTTGAAGCTGTAACACCACCATGAGGCTGGATTTTGACTGTATTTAGAATGGATATTATGTCACTTCCTCCCACTGTACAAGAGTGAAGCCTTAATATCCCGCCTACTGCACTGCCATCTTACACTGTCTCTACAGTTCAAAGCCACAGTCTGTGCAGCAATGGCTGCGAGTGGAGCTGGTGGTTTTTGCATGGTTGTGATGATATATTTATAACATTTTAGAATAATATTCTGAATAAGGAGCTATTTGTCTAAACTGCTGAACTAACTACTTCCTCTGCTCAGTGCAATTGTAGGGAAGCCCCTCTGGCCTGGGGTCCGGACAGTTTAATAATACTCTGCAATGCCTGGAATGTCAGCCTAATACCAGTTCAAAAAAAAGGCTTGCAAAAGCCAATCAAAACCCACGACCACTAAACCGGAGGATTACTCTGTTTGTTTAAATGTGCATACATAATCACACATGGCATGCAAAAATCAGACTTCTTTGACTGCTCAATCAATTGGTGCACCTGTAAGAGTCCTCATACAAATACTACACCAGTCTGTGAAGTATGACAAAAAACTGCTCTGGTCCCATTCTACTTACTGCCCCCCCACCTCCTATCCCTCCATCTAGCAGACCCCTGAGGTTTGGGCAGAATTAGATCACACGCTTGGTGGGGGTGGCTTTGTGGACTAAGAGAGTCACAGAGAGACAACAATGGCCCTAATGTGAGAGAGGCAAAGGCAGAGGGTAGCTCGTGGGCTGATAGAGGCTTATCGCCGTGGAGACCAGGCCTGGGGCTATGTTGCTGGCTTCACACAAAGATTAGAGCAGTTGTCCCCTGCCTCGATGAGAACGTGTAAAAGAGCACAGGCTAAGCATTGACATGATTCTGGAAAATGGTCAGCAAGCTGATGTGATTATGAGGGCAGATATTCATGAAACTGGACCTGTAAAGTGCTTGTGAGTTGTAGGGGAAAAAAGAGACAAAATACCTCAAACACCAAGACAAAATGCTGCATATATGTACCGCTTATTTGAAACATCTGATGTATGATTTCACAATTGTTAGGACTAATTCAGTTTTGATCTGGTTTCTGTCAGGTCTGTTGAAGATGCACTGGTCCCCGGAGCACGCCGCCCCCTTATCTCAGTGGCCTGAGCAGCACCTAGATGTCACCTCTACCACCTCACCTCCGTCTGCCCACAAACACGACCCCTACACTACAGCTGCTCGCCGCAGCTATGCCCCTGCAGGTTACCCATGGGCTAGTGATGACATATCAGCCCTTACTGCTTCCTCTCTTCTCAAACGCTATGCTGAGAAGTACTCGGGCTTGGAGCTGCCCTATGACCGCCCTCCTACAGGAGCCTACTCAGAGCCTGGAACTTTCCTGAAAACTGAATCTGAGCCATGGGCTCTGGGCCAGGGCATGGAGTGTTACCCTGGACTAGAGGCATTAGCTGGCACCAAGGTGGGCTCTGCACCTGTGGGCATCCCAGCAACAGGAAGTGTGACAGTAGTAAGCAGTAATTTGGCCTCTGAGCCAGGCTACAGTGGTGCTGGCTCCTGCAGTGCCCCGTCATCTCAGGAATACCCTCCTGCCTACAACAGCACCTACCTGTCCTCAGGATACTGCCCTCAGCCCAGCGCAGCACTTCCCCCTGCCCCTCTTCACTCTTTGCAAGCCGGACCAACTCTAGTGCCGAGCTACAGTGCCAGCACCCCCGTCTACAACTACCCTCCAGGGTGCTACCCCCAAACCAGCCTGGCCTCTGGATACAGCCACCCCAGTGCCTCCTACTTGCCCCCTGGGATCAGTGCCCCCACTCCTCTGGCTCCTAGGCCCACCATGGTGGGGGGCAGTTATAACTACCCATCTCACAGCCTTGGAGGGAGCTCCGAGGGAGGGTCGGCACTGAAACGCAAGGCCTTTGAGATGGCAGAGGAAGGACAGGAGGGAGCAGAAGTAGAGGGGTCACGCTACAGAAAGTATGGCAACGGCCACGGAAACAGTCATAGCAAAGGTCACGGCAATGGGCACGGCAATGGCTACGACATGAGCGGCTCAGCCTCAGACCCACAGGCCTACAAACCTGCAAAGCCGATAATGTCACCCCCTTATGGTGGGGCAGGGGACTACAGCCCACCATCAGCTTTAGCAGGAGAAAGTGTGTCAGGGGAGCACACCTTTTCTCAGCAACAGAGAATGTCTATGAAGATACCTGCAACGCACACACGATCTGAGGACCCCACGGCAGGGCGCTGACAACGCTGGTCTGCATTTGAGAGGATCCTCTCTTTTTCTGAAACCAACCAGGGTTCTTGGGGGAACATAATTAAATTTGTCAATGAAAGGTTTAAGTTCACCAGTGAACACCAGAAGGCACAAGATTGGTATTTCTTGTGCACCTTTTACATTTTCATTATACTTGTTTTCCAAAGATTCACAGGAGCATTTGCCCTGTAAGGTTGAGGTAAGTCTTAGGGGTGAGGTTAAGGCATTCTCTACATAGATAGTGTTAAGACAGCCTAAATGTATGTGTCTATTTCTCTCAGGATCCTATTTATTTCCTTTCTGCTACTGCGGCAGCAGCACTGCAAACATTGCTGTTTTAAAAGTTGGTGTAATGTTTTGTGGCCAATGTGTATGGAAAAGGCCTTCGACTGCAATATGTTCTTCCACACCACAAAAATCATTACCGACCAAAAAGTAAGGAGAGCAATAACTGAAATGGTGAGGTTGCCACACCACTTCAGCACAATCACTGCTACTTAAGACAGCTGTCTCCAGGGCTTGGTGTGTCACCTGGCCATGAGAAATGAATGTTTCCCTGCTTATCCCTCACTTTCCCCCTTAACTTTTTTCCCTTGGCCCCTTCTTTTAATGTTCTTTTTCTTATTCTATACCGGTATGCTTCTTCTTGTTTTCAACCTTTTTCATTGTTAAACAACTTTTGTTTTGTTGAGTTTATAACAAGCTGCTTATCAAATGATTACATAGTATACATGAAGCCGCCCTTTAAATTGTTTTGATGTAAAGAAAGAGTGGGGAAATAATCTCAGTTTTTATGTTCATTTAAAATGTATTTAGCATCCACAAATTGCAGCATATGATTTTGCAGACTGTCTTCAAATTGTGTTGTTTACTTGCTGATTTCTGCTGATCCTTAAAAGAACAGGTATATTTTCTGAAGTATCTGTGAACAAAGGTGCTGCTTACAACTTAAATAATCAATCTTTTAAAGAGAACAAACAACTACATAAATCTTTAACAAAAAAAACAACCAAAAAGAAACAACCATGCTCAAGTCTGCACACTGCTAAATTTCACCCAAAGCTAACAGTTTAAAGGCATGTTAGCCTGTTTGTTACCTGTTTGGATGCACAGCCCAGACACAGAAACATGCAGCTCTCAGTGGGGGATAAATGCTTCAGAGTGAGTGCCTCTAACTTTTTTTTTGCTCAACATTACATTCTTTATGGAGATCTAACTGCTTGTCTGCTATAGGATTTACTCTATAAAAGAAAATATGCATTCTCTTTACTTTTGCCTCTCAAAAGGATGATTTATAGTCGTGTTATTAAATACTCAGGAAGAATATTGTTACCTCAGAATGATAAAATGAGAATGTATGTAATTACCTTAGGGTGTTTGTAGGGAGCTTTAAGGAGTAAGATGAAAACGGAGCCATGGCTTTTATTAAGAGCAAAATATACTCTGAACACATCAGGGAAGCAATGAACAAGGCCTTTGATACAAACAGCAGAAAACGCACACACGCACGCACACACACACACACACACACACACACACACACACACACACTGCATCATAGCTCTGGGAAAATGAAACTTGAGGTTTTTGTACCAAGGCCTGAAATGTTGAATGTAATTCAGATATTTTTTTTATAATGACAATACATGCCATAATGTACATCGATGATGTTTTTAGATATATGAAACATATTTTCTTCATGTATAGATGTAATTCTCTTATAGGTTTTGGTGGAGAAATTAATGACGTTAAGTGTTAGTGTAGTTAGCAGCGGGGAAACGGTTTTTGTGGACAAACTGTCAAAACAAAGCACTCCTGAGAAACAACTTTTGACATATCAAAACATATTACAGAATGTTTTATAATAGGGTTCTTAAGGTCTTAATAAAGTGTCCAGTCTCCATTCTCAGTATTTTAAAACAGCTTGAGACAGTGTCACCAGTCAATCAGTTGGATTTGAGCTCAAACATGAACTGACATCAAGAAGGGAGAAGTTAAAAATTTACAAAGTATGTTCACTGTCAGAAAATATGTACAGTTACACCTGTAAATCTTAATTTCACAGTGTTGTGGCATTGATTAGCCACTATGCTATCCCTTCATATGTTGTGCCATAAGGTTTTTTAATGCAAAATTACAACAAAACAAAACTCTTGCCTAAAAGCATGCCCAAAGATTGGATCCCCTTTGATAGTAAGATTTAGGCTTAAAATGCAGCTTCAGATTTAGTCTGAAACTTAATGTGATAACAAAATATTTTAAATTGAAAATATAAGCACATTTATAAAATTGAACTCAGAAAAAAGTGTCACACAAAATATTGCTTCAAAATGTGCTGGGGAGAAAGATACAGATTACTAACAATTTATTAAGCAAATTTTAATGTATTCTGACCCCCAGATTTTAAAAGTATTTAAGCGCTTAGCTGAAACATTTGAATGCTCTTCAATGCCACACAAACAAGGTGCTCTACATTAACCTACAAAGAACAACAAACAACAGTATTGATGTGTTTTTTTTGGTGTTACTTGGATTCATTGAAGTAAGT
The DNA here is from genome assembly GCA_028566105.1 of Hypoplectrus providencianus. Lineage (NCBI taxonomy): Eukaryota > Metazoa > Chordata > Actinopteri > Perciformes > Serranidae > Hypoplectrus > Hypoplectrus providencianus. The sequence continues at coordinate 5,619,526 of JAOWBC010000710.1, read as the reverse complement.
GGAGTTGAAGTTGCCCAACTGATGGAAATTGGTATTTCTGTGTTATCTTTGTAAATCAGTTGTACTTTTGTTGTATCTTGTACATTCTCTGTAACCATTTCTACCTCATTATGAAGACAATGTACATGGAAATATTTATTTCATGTCATTTCTCATGCCAGTTTAAGAAGCAATGTTTCTAATTCTTGACCTGTTAGAGTCTACCTCACTAAAGACTGTTGTGTCATGGAAATGAAATGAAGATATCACACCAAAAAAAAGCCTGTCGTTTTGTCTTTGAATGTTTGAGGTTTGAGTGTCTTCTTCACAAAACAGAATTGTGTTTTTTTTTCTATAAAAAAAACAAACAAACAAACGGAGCAAGGCCAATATAATGTTGTCAGATTCATTGATAATGAAAATAGTTATGAGTTGCAGCCCTACTTAGCAACAAATTTTGTTAAACCAATGTTTGTAGCCAAAGTTGTAAAAATAGGGAGGAAGAACAGGGTCATTTGTGTTGAATAAAGACCCCATAAGAAGCTCAAGAGAGCATAGAATAAAAGGAAAGGAAGAGTGGAGAAGATCCTGACCCTCTTCTCCTGGACACCACCCCCTACCCACAGCTTTATTGTCTGGAGGGCGGAGGGCATGCGCTGGCGTGTGACAGATGTCCAAAACTTTTGTCCTTCCATCCCCAGTGAATTGAAGTCATTCACCCAATGTGAAATGTGTCATTGCTGAAAACTTTGCCCAAAACTGCTGTACATAACAATATTTTTAACAATGATGATCATCTTCATCAACAGCCTAAAGTCTCTACATCTTGAACTCACCTAAAACCACGTTCATGTAACAGGCTGCAGGCATTTAACCAGCCAGCCTCATTTAAACATTTCCCTGAGCTTCTTGTCCCATCTTTCAGCCTAGGCTCAGCAGAGCTGCAGAGCCAGGCTCAGTCCTAATTCTGAGCAACCTGCTCAGCACACTGTAAAAAAGCTTATGTGAAAAATGAGAAAAGTTAACATTTAAATCTCAGCTGATTATCTGTGACATGCATATATGACCTTTGAAAAACGTAGAGTCTCTGCATATTTAACAACCTTATCAATTTCTTCTCCAACTCCTACAAACAAACAATAGCTGCAGCTGCTGACAAGTGTCACATAAACAAGTGCAACAGTGACACCCACAGGCTCAAACTAAAGAGTACCCCGACACAAAAATCTTGCAAAGTCCTTCACAAAATACAGAGGATTGAGATATGTATGATTAAACCATATATTTTAGGACCTACTGATAGAGCATAAAAACATTTAACAAATGGTCAACACCGATGCTCTTAAATAAAATAAACAAAACATGACTTCCATTTTGTGTCTTTTGTTTCTTTGCTTAGTTTTCTTCTTGTAAATTTCAAACCATGTTTAGGTCTACTTTCAGATGAGTATTTTTGAGATGTTCTTGCTCTCAAAGGAACCAGTGGCGATACTGTACTGTTGCTCCCCCTTCAGGCTGAAGGAAATTGTCATGTGTCCTGCCCTGGGCTGGGTGGGACTGCATAGTCTGTAATACGCTATAGTATTTGTTTTCATGAATTCTTCAGTCAAAGATGGATTTAGTAATTCAGAACTATAAATTAGGTCATAAAAGTCATAGAAAATATCAGTAAAGGTTTTCAGTTTCATTTCACTAAAACAAAATGTACTTTAGGTATGAAAATGACTTAACAACTGGACACATTCTTTGTTTGTATAGCATTATAGGGGCATAATGACTCATGCATTTACATGAACATGTAGCCAGGAATCTATTGTTATATTAAATCCAACAACAGTATTGTTACACTAGTTTCATTCCAAACAATCAAACACCATCACTAACACTATCATCATATTTAAGATGCCAATCATCATTTCTGTATGTTAAATCTAATATATTTAAAGTAACTATAGATTCTGCTTATTTAGTGGAAATACCTGAAATGTAGGACAAATTGAAAAAATGTAACTGATAAAAGTAATTGCTTCTGGGTCAAGTCTATACGTGGACATATTTGAGTTAAGCCAAGTTAAAAAAAAATCTTATAAAATTCACTTTTGCTTTTTGAGAATAGTCACGCTAAATTGGAAATGCACCTGAGTGCCTAATATAACTGATATTTAATTGAATTAGGTTGAAACGGATATTGAATGTAAAGCAAATCGACTTGAGAAATCAATTGTGATCCGCACTCAAACCACTTAAGTACAAGCACTTGAGTAAGTTTACTTCTGCTCCATCTCTGATAAAAGCAATCAATGTCAAGAAAAGAATGACCTCATCTACTTTATATTTGCTGGCCTTGTTTTTTTTTTTTTTTTTTTTTAAAAGAAAATTATTTAATGCATCCCATGCAGTATATGCGTTAACAAAACGGATAAGGGGTAGATGTAATCACTTGTCACAGTATCTGAACAATACTTTACCTCATGATGAAGACCTTTAACTTCAAATCATAGGTACTTGTTAGTGTCAGTGAGGCTACATCAGTCAGCCGTTAGCATATTACTAGCTAACTGTTAGCTGAAGCTGACGCAAGGGGTTAACCACTTACCCACCATTGCCTGTGGAAATAAGCACTCAATTTTGTTTCATAATTAGCTTGGCAAAAATTCGTAGCATTATTTCGTCAAATAAAGTTGTTACCAGTTCATGAGGACATTTCCAACCACTGGAGGCCGGTGTGGGGCTCTCTTGCGTCGAGGACTTCAAAAAGACGCTGTTGGCCTCAGGGATATGAGGGAAAAGTCATGATAAAATTATGAAACTATGTTATTTAAAAGACAACCTTTGTATTGTTACATTTCTGTTAAAATCTAAAACCTAAGAGGCCATTTAACTGAAAACCTAACAGTGAGTAAGAAGTCATTACAATAACTTTAAACGGGGCCGACAAGCTAACGTTAGTTCGGAAGTTTTTTTTATGTTTTAAGCCCGCTAACTTCGTCTAATAGGTAAGGTAACCACGCGCTCTGGTTTGTCAGGGCGAGGGAATATCCCTCCCCCGTCGCCTTTCATTGGCTGAGCATATTGGCTGTATTGAAATAAGACGTGGCCTCCCAAGGATACATGACTATGAGTTTAAAATCAAATGAACAGGCAAACTGAACAATAGGCCAAACTTTGTGATCCTAAAATTCGGTGTATTTAACATTAAGATACATATGGTATGTTATATAGTTATAAAATAATCATGATATGCTTAAATCTAATATCATTGTAAGCATTTTAGCCCATGGTTGTATATTTTGGCTACAGTTTACCCCCCCAGTGAAAATGCAACATAAACAGGGCCTTATCTGTTATTTATTTTAATCTTGAACTTAGTATTTGTATCTATGGTGCATACATAGGTACATACATGTGCTTGTCCATGGACAGACACACACCTAAGGGTTTTTAAAGATAACGTATATGCAATTTTACTGTCACTGTACTTAAAGATACTCCAATTATATATATATTTTTAAGTGAAGCTAAATAGCCAGTGTTTATTTTTCCTATCATATTTTGCTTGCTGTGAATATTTGTGCCCTTAATGTGAAGGCTGTAAAAAACATAAATAAACACAATTTAAAAAAAAAAAAAAAAAAAAGTTGGGGTTTGTAGTTATTTTTTAGACTGTGAAAGACTTAATTTGCTGACAAGATCTTGGCATCCTGGGATACCTCAGACCACAGTGATTACATGCAGCTAATATCGATACACCAGAGAACCACGGCATCCTTATGTCAACACATTGGGAGAATCCCCTCAACCCCTGGAAGTGACTCAGTTGACTTAAGTTATTTCCTTCGAGTCCCACTAGAGGGTGTTAGAGAGCTGTGAGAAGTCATTTGAGGCACTTCACTAACGTCTTCTGGAGGGGTTACAGCAATAAACACTGAAGATAGAGGCTGTGATCTCTGCAGGCACTTTCAGAGGCAGGGATGAAAAACACAACTGCCAACACAACAGGGGCAGACAGGGCTATGCCCTGTGATGGATTGGCGGCATATTGGGCAATACCAGGGATAAATCAGCATAAATCTATCACATCTTTTATTCCATTCTGCTAAATGGAATTCATTTGAATTCCTTTCTCACCTCGGTAATAGACACCATGTAAAAGTGGTTAAACTCAGGGCGTTAAACTGTACACAGTGATTGCACTGAGTGCACCTGGGTCTATGTTTATATATGT
>JAOWBC010000710.1:5582711-5606314 GCA_028566105.1 Hypoplectrus providencianus | reverse complement strand
AAAGCTAAGCTCTGTTGCTGTTGGCAATGGATTGCGTTGAGAATGGTAGTGATCTTCTCATCTCAGGAAAAGAATATCTTTGAAAACATATCATCTTTAAATCAGCATGTTCTTGGAGCAAGAAGCTAGAAGTGAGGAAAATAAATCTTATCTTTTTCTTCTGTTGGTTGAAGTTGTCAATGATGACACCAATGAAGAGGTTCAAGGTGAAGAACGAGCCGAAGATGATGAAGATGACAAAGTAGATGTACATGTACAAGTTGTCCTCATAGATAGGCTGGTCTTCCACCTGCAAAGTGGCCAAAGTAGAAATTTTGTACAAAACTTCACCACTGCATATTGATCTGGACTTTTTACTTTAAAAAACGGGAAACGTACCTTTCTGGAATCTATTGCTGCGTACATAATGTCCATCCAGCCTTTGAATGTAGCCTGTTGAGTGGGCAGATACAGTGTATGAGAACCCAGGCTTAACAGTTGCCATCAAGAGGGAGAAACATATGCAAAGTGTCAGCAAAGGTGTCTCACCACTTGCAGGAGTGCCAGGTATCCTGCACCAACATTGTCAAAGTTGATCTTGACGTTTTTCCATCTGACTCCACTGACGTTTGCGTTAATGAGCGCAAAACACTCTGTTTTGTTGTTGACGACATCAGGTTTGAAGTTATCCTCAGCTGTTTCATTGAAACAATAGTAATACTTTCCAGCAAACAGGTTGACACCCATGATGCTGAAGATGAGCCAGAAGATGAGACACACTAGCAGCACATTCATGATGGAGGGGATCGCACCCACCAAGGCGTTCACCACAACCTGAAGAGAACAACAAGAGAACAAGAGCCGTTGTAACTTAGCAATCGCGCATCAACTGCATGAAGATGTTCACAGAGAAGAACATCAACACACACATACACACACACACATACATACAAAGAAATGCACACTCATTTCCTCCAAAAGAACTCAAGGTGTGTTGCCTAACTTTTTGGCACAAATAAAGCTCATGACAATGAATACTAGAGGTGTAACAATACTGTCCATTTAAGGGTAGGCACAACACAATTTAGAGGTAGGTTTGATGAACTTGTGATATTTTTTTATAAACATTGAACAAATGCATATATATAATTTTTAAAATCAAATCCAAAGAGAAAAATGTAACTGAATTGTCTAGTTATGATAAAGAGTGTATGTGTGAGACTTAATCTCATGGTCTGGCATTCACTGATATTTCAATACTTTTTTCATCTTTACTATCTATATTATCCTTTTTTACGGTAATGTACTGTGCCTTAATATTCTGTTACACCTCTATAACATGTAATTATTCTTTACCTGCAGGTTCAAATGTTGTGCCAAGGATTGCATGTATGACTCTAATTTTTAATAACCAATTATGTCGCCCACAAGCTGTGGGAGGTAATGGCCTCATGCAGGAACATTTTCATAACTGATAATTTTATTACTTTTATTTTACACAGGATTTTCGGAGTCAAAATAAATCAGTTATGAAATGTACAATATTTAATTGAAAAACAGGGAGAATGGGAGAGTGACCAATTGCAACTGCCAGAGCAAATAAAACATGAGCTTGGTGGATTCCCAAGTTATGTTCGTCCATGAGGCCCAATAACTCCTTGTGTTTGTATGCTTTGTTAGATCTGGAAACTAATAATGCTCCAAATTACAATAAGCAAATACATTTTTTAATGTAAAGATAACACATATTGCTTTTAAACAATGCCTGTTTTTAGCCTCTGGAGGGCTGCAGGGGTTACATGAATTTGACCTATATAAGCTATTTTGCACTGAGACAGTGTTGCATGTTGTTGATTTAAAGCTAGGAGCTTAGGGAGGGCACCATATGAATGTGCATTTCCAAACACAAAAGTGCCATGGTAACAGAAAGCCAAATAAACCAAAACTATATAGGCAAACGTCGAATATCAAATTTTCTTTTAATCTTAAGAGCCTTGTAATATAGAGACAACACATCCATATGATCAATAAAAATAACTATTGCAAAATGGCAATCATGAAAATCATGGCAGTGACATTCACTGAGCAGTGGTGAGCAAGGATGGCGAGGATGGGGAGGGGGGGAGGGGAGGTATGCAACCAGAAGTTTGTTGATCTTCCAGTGTGACAATGCCAAAGCCAAACTGTGATAAGATCAGATAACAGGACACTTGAGGCAGAGCAACAGTCAGAGGATGCTGAGCTTAGACACTGGCAAAATTTATTTTTCTGCCCAGCAACAACCAGAGGCTGATCCGACCCATCACACATTAAAATGCCAATCAGAAAAACTCTGTTTTCTTGGTGATAATAAATAGGTCTTTCTCAGGAAGAGCTCAGTACAAAGCCCTTCAGGGGTCGCATGGTATCAAAATGACTGACATGGAAAATGTGCACACGGTCATGGCTTAATCAAGTGTGTGTTGAGCATGAAACTGTAAAATACACACGCACACTCAGTTAAGTCGACCATATGTACAAATTTCCAAATCAATGATATCTCAATATAATCAATATCACATGACATCTGGGGGGGCTCTGTAGCTCAGAACACTTCAAGTGCAGGCTTGCTCGCTGGGATTGCGAAACTTTTATATTAATATTAGCTATGTCCTGTGACTCCATTTAAACATGTTTGGTGTGATGGTTCATACAAACCTCTCGTTGTTCTCTCAGCTGGTACTGAACACTTCAGTACCAGCTAATTTCAGAGGAATTATTATATTGTGTTGCATCATTCAGGTAAAAATCCCTGTCATCGTCTTGTGTTTCAAAAGGCATAAGACAGATTTTAAGGTGTTTTCTAATATTTATAATGGTTATATCACTGCAAATTACCTTAACAGAGCACTACATTACTAATATATGAAATGAAATATGATTAATCAAATCAGATGTATTATGACCATCTGAGATGATCTGCATCCATGCAAAAAAAAAGCTTCTCACTGATAAAAGCTTTTACCGAATAAGAAATTTTCCTTTAGCGACATTTTTAATAAATTTCTAAATTGCCATCTCTAGCATGCGTTGATGCTTTTATTTAATCGGCATGCAGAAGGACCAGCTGTCTGGTATCTTAGGTCTTACCCTCATCCCTTCAAAACGTGACAGGGCCCTGAGGGGTCTCAAGGCCCTCAGTGTCCTGAGTGATTTAATCGGGCCTAGATCGGAGTAGCCCAACGCATTAGCTATAAGGCTGACTATTGACACCTACACAGATAGGGACAGAAGGAGAGGGAAAGACAGAGGCAAAGGAAGAGAGGACCCACATAGTTAGAGGGGATATAGAGAGAGAGGTGGGCCCTATATATACTGTCAGGATGGCTGGATGGTTATATACAGATATATATAGGTACACATATAGCCTCTATATGTGTAAGTATATGTATCTGTATAACATAAGGTTAAACAGGGGTTATTACAATAGACAAAGGTCAATAAAGTGTGCGTGACCCAAGTTTTCTTTTTCCTTTTTTATGTGTTTGTTTGCTTATGTTTGTGTTTGGTTTAGTTTGGCAAGCCAGTCTAGCGTGATAACCAGCTTAACAGCACAGTAAGCACACCTGGAAAGAAACTTGTGGTTGACACAGTGAAAGGGAGAGAAGATAAAGAGTCAAACAAAGGGAAAAAATTAGAGGAGAGATGTATTCACAAACACTAAATCAATGTGACACAATAATATACACACAGTACACAGTACAAAACATTACAGTTTCCACACCAGAGAGCATCTTACTTAAAGAAGGGGAGAGAAAACGCAGAAGGTTGAGGACAACTTTCAGGGTTAGAAGAGAGAGGATAACCTGTGAAAGTACGAGTCCCAACACAGCACACAAACCTTACCCTGGACCCTCAAACACCGAACCCCCTCAGTTCTGCTCGACAGCTGCACAATGTCTCTCTTAGCTTAAAGAGAGACACAGTTATTGGCACCTGCTGTGAGAGAGAGGACAGTTCAACATTAGTGTAGCGATTTGCATGAAGAGTCAGAATAAATGATAACACAACACATGGGCCAATCTAGAACACATTGAGATTTCTGCACATTTTAAGGTTTCCCATTGGAGAATCAGCAAGGGCTTTGACAAGTCAGCCTTCCTCACTTGTCAGATAAGATGCTTGGTGTATTCCAGAAGAGAGAATTCATCTAACAGGTAAAATGTTAATTATGTTATGTCCAATGATTTTCCCAATTAGACTGGTGACAAGCAGAGTTCAAACAATATGTTATGTGCCACTGGAGATATTTGGGAATAAATAATGGTGATGGCAATATATCAGCCAGTATTTCTTATTTCTATATAATGGGAGGACAAGTCAGCAGGGGTACCATAGAAAACAATGCATTCCAATACAACAAAACCATAGGATTAAATCTAAGAAATTACCAGAGAGAAAGCCTCTATTTAACAGTTTCAACCAATACCTGCTGAAAGCCCCTTTCATACATGCACTGAAACCCTGAACTTATCCAGCCGTATGTGAGGACACAAAAGTTCAAACCAGTTGTAGCGGAGAAACAACAAGATTTGGGAACTTCAAGGATTCTATTGCTTTGGAGATAATCAAAGGACATCAAGACTATTAGTTGCTAGTTGGCTCATCAAATTATGATACTTTCTTTAGGCGCCACAATTGCCAAAACAAAACAGAGTATTTCCAGTAGGTGGGGACCCAACTGATATGGACAATCTTCTGTTGGGTGCTATTTGTCATCATTTGTCCTGTCCAAGTCCTGAGTATTAATTTATATATAGACATGCATATTCCAGAAAGAGTCAGTCAATTCCATCAGTCCGGCTGTAGTCAAAGCAGTCACGTTTAGCTTCTACTACACATGGTATGGATCAGAAATTGTAACTCTCCAGCATCCATCTCATTTTTTAATCTTTGAACAAGCTACAACTTGTAAAATGGTGACAAACATACACACTTGCTCATACATTTTTCCTCTGGTAGCGTCAGGGCCTGGGGATAGCATTGTAAATTTGGTCGGCTTCTCTGTCTGATCAAAACCTTCCTGAGAACTCTTACTAGCTACCCCACTCTCATATTTGGTATCCATCAATATCCACAGTATCCAGACAATAAATCCTATCTTTGTTTCCCAACGGACCTTTTTGTTTTCAGTCAGGTAGTGGGTTAGAAAAGCACCAATCCCATTACATGCTATAATTGCTGTATAAACCATATATCTCCTCTCATTGTCATCAGATTGTAACTGTAATACTGAATAGTTGATCCTACTAATTTGTTCATAATTGCAACTGAATCAAATCAACAAGGCATCAGAGCTTGATTGAACCATCTATTTGTGCAAGCCAAAGAATGTCTTCATCAATCAAGTGCGTCCCAGTGAACTTTTGTGGTTTCAACAGGATCTTTGGTACTTCAGGAGCAACCGGAAACAAAATCCCACAAGTGAGCACTTAGCTACTCCCAAATATCTCAAGTGTGGCAATTGGGACAGACCCACAAGTTCAGACAACTGGCAGGAAACGCAGCATACATTAATGCATCCTTATCATATGACAAAGGATGTTGATACTGAATCATGGACAGATTGGCGCTTCACAGTGGAGGATGGTGGAAAATTAGTGATTTAGGGTTAATGGACAAATGACAGACCAATGCAAGACTTTACACAACATAAAACACATTATGAAATACACGTAACATGAATATGACAACAATAAGTACTCAGATAAATATTCAGAGTAAAATACAAGAGGCTGGCTGAGACAGTACTACCTGGTTATTAACTGACACTTAGTTTCTGCTTTTTATTTCTTGTATGTTGGCATAATTTGAGTGCACTATATAGTGGCAAGTATTTTCACTAAGACATTGTGACACACTACACATATAAAATGATGAACAACGCTGTCTTCAATTCAGTCATTTTTGGCAGAGCAAAATATCTGATATAAAACCCTGAACCTTTTAATGGCACCATAATGTAACAGAAGCTCCCAGAATGGTGTGACTTTGTAGAAAGCAGTGATTATTTCTTAGTGATCTCACTGTGCACTGGTAGGTACAAACATCAAACCATCAGCTATCTTTCTTTGTATCTGATATTGCTCTAGCTTACAGTAAAAATAATCTATTATTGTTTTATGTCCAGTCTCAACTTTCTGTTTCAACAGAAAATACATCTCATTAAGGGGTATAGCAAGACAGAACATGGCGAAGCTAGCAGACACCGCTAACACCACCCCACAGTTAGCTGCTCGTGGAATCAATCATGCTGTTAATCCAAACCCAGTTCTGTGTTTGAGGTGAGTTTCACATGAGCAGCTGCATTTAATGAATGATACGTACTACTGGCTATTCTTCCAGAACTTAGGCTGCCATTTTGCCTACCTGTCCCTTGCTGCCATTTAGCCCATTGTGCTTTCCATTACTGCAATTTGCCTAGCTTGCCATGTTCAGTCTCACTCCTGTTTCATGTGACACAGGAAGACATTCAAGTAAGAAACGTATCATGCATAGATGACAGAAAAGGACAAAGGACAGTAAATGTCATGTGGGAAAACACAGAATGACTCAGCAGTCCAGGGACAGGAGCTCTGAAACACACCGAGACTTACAGATATTAACTGTGTCACTGTGGCTGCTGATGTGCTGCTGTCAAGGAGCCTGGGAAGTTGTAGGGTATAACACTGACATATGGAAAAGCAGCCCTATTATAGATTTACCAGTATTATGATAACATAAGTGCACTTTACCGTCTTGATATCTGTAATCACTGGTGTTCTTACAATGCCCCCCTAGTTTTATGTATAACCACTGCAAATATGGCCCAAAAAGCACTGCAGCAAAGCCTGCATATCACAAAGGAAATAAATGAAATGTTTCTCTCAAGCTGTGACCCATTAATGCTTTGTTGTCAGTCTGATATAAACTTAAAGCAGTACACACTAGGTTATCAGAACTGCTCAGATCCCCAGGTTTAGGTCAAGGAACAGACCGTGTTTTTACAGCCATTAACTCAGACAGAATATCTATTCAACATACCTTCTGCTGTGGAGTGTCAGGCTAAAACTGTAGGTACTGTCCAAAAGTGATGAAGATAATTGTGTGGTTATCTCTGACATGATCTCATGGCATGAAACAGGCGCAGTACTGAAAATGACTTTTTTTTATAGGATTTCATGTAAAAAAAATAATTAAACTCTTTGTTTTCTTTGTGTTTTTTTTTCACAAGGTTTCTTGACACCGATATCAAATTAAAGTAATAAAGCCTTTTCACCTTTCTACAACTCATGTAGAGTCGTGCTTGACCTTTGAGTTGACTTGTCAGCCAGTCTCAAATATCCGTGCCTCCTTTTGATGTTGCAGTCTTTAAACATTATCATAAGAAACTGAACCAAATACAACAAAATAGTGTGCAAATGTACTTACATCCACAATGAAGAAGTCCAGCCAACACCAGGCATTAGTGAAGTACTTGACGAAGCCGTAGGCCACCCATTTCAGCAACATCTCCAGGATGAAGATATAGGTGAAGACACGATCAGCGTACTCCAGAATAATGCGGACCGTCTTCCTCTGCTCGATGTACACGTCCTCAAAGGCCTAAAGAGCAGCAGAAAATCACCACATGGACAATGACTCCGCTAACCTCTTTCAGTGTTGAAAGACAGCATTTTCTTTCATTTTTCTTTTCTTTTTACAGAGAAATCAGTTTGATTCCTACAAAAGGGATAAAAAACTGTTGGGAAATCTTTACCAGCCAATACTAATATTTTAATGTTTCTGAATAGAGTGAAAACAGAGAATGGGTTGCTTACATAGTAACAGAATATTAATAAAGGGCTCTTTTTTAACCAAGTTGAACTAGACTGACAACTGCAGCTCTTTCATTCCCCACTGCCTGTATCCATTCCTTGATTTGCCACAGGCCCCCCCCCTCCAGAAAGCTGCAAACCTAAGCTAGATTGTGCCGGTTGAAAGGTTGGTGCATTACAGCACTTTACTGTCCATTAGCAACAATCATATCAAGAGGAGTTGCAGAAGGAAAGCAGGAGATTATCTTGCTCGTGCACATCTTTAAGAGTATCACTTTCTCCAAATGCCATCCCCTTCTTATATTTATTCTGTGAATTACTTTTTTTCTTTGTTCACGTCTCATTTTCATTTTAATATTATTAAGCACTGAATAACAAAGCATTAGTAGTGTTATTAGTGTGATACACTGATACTTCTGTGTGTGTGTGTGTGTGTGTGTGTGTGTGCGTGTGTGTGCGTGCGTGTGTGTGTGTGTGTGTGTGTGTGTGTGTGTGTGTGTGTGTTTATACCAGGGCTCCACTGCTGAGCAGGATCATGAAGATGATGAGGGTTTCAAACCAGTTGTGTTCTACAATCAGGTAGCAGGTCTTCCTCAGGAACCACCAGTGTTTCCCCCAGCCGTGAGTGATGGGAACATCACAGCACTTGTATTTGGCGATACACTCTGTGTGAAGAAACAACTGTTATCATACAGAGCAGTGACTGATACCTATTACTGCCAAAATGTTTCACAGTGCCATTCACCCCCTCGACCCTAAAACGTTACAACCACAGGTTTGAAATGTATTTTGTTTTAAACACAGCATTTATTATGACAAAAATAAATTACTGGGGAATTTTTTTTTTTGGTCTTTAACAATATTATGTTTTGAGTCAATCTAAGCTTAAAATAGTGATATTTACCCAAACCACATGTGCTTCTACATGTCTCATGTAAAATTCCAAAACAAGGTCCTGTGATAAATTGGTGCTTTGGGGCTGTTCATGACTCAGAAAAGGCCAACAGTAATGTTACAATGCTATGTGGAGCCCCATTTGAGAGCTCTTTAAAATACTCTCTACTAAGATTCATGTATTACAACTTTCATAAGAAAAATGATAGAAGATATGAAACTTGCATGTTTTCTTTTAATGAGTTATGGCATTATTTAGCCATGTTTTAATGGCTAAATAATAATAAGCCATACTTGTGCTGTTTCAATAGAGATGCAGGACTTAAATTATATTGCTGTAAAAAAAAAAATGAGTTAATTGTGACAGGAGCACAAAAATGCCTTAAAACTGCTTAAGGGTCAAGAGGGTTCATGCAGTTAGTACATTGTTAATTGCAGTAATTCCTGTGTGTTGAGTGTTATTATTTACCACAGTAAGATAATTAACTCTACCTACCGTCTGTCCAACAGGCTTCTGGGTCAACGTACTCCTCCACTACTTCTACCACTGCAACCTCCTCCACATCAGGCTTGATGTCTATCGTGCTGCCCTCAGACGAGCTGGTGTCATCGAGCTGGGACAAACAGAGGGCCAAAAAGATCAGCTCAACCTCTGAACATTACAGGCTCAGCACTGAGATGGCGAGAGCGTGTTGATTATGCCAGTACAGCCGTTACATGAATGCCCCTTTGGGTTTACATGCATGACCTGATTTATGCTAGGGGTATACATGTTGTTGCCAAATAGTGTAGAAAGGTCTCCATTTATTCTGCAGAGTTATTAATAGATTCACAAGGAGGTAATTAACTTGACCAGTGATTGATTGTGCTGGCAACGATGGTCGTTGTTATACATGCATAAATATGGATTCTTCTAGAATGAAGGATTCATTTATTTGTGATGGAAAAATTAAACAAATGCTTTGGCAATCAGCAAAAAAAGTTCAATACAAAACAAGGAAAAAAATACAAATCACATACAAATTTTATAATAATCCAATTTATTGCAATCCTGTAAATAATTTTTTATTAGATTTTGAGAATAGACTTTTGATATTTTTTTATGTCTTCGACTCAGATTTTGCTTCAACATGCTTGAGTTTCTTTTATAGGTAATTAATGAGCATGTGCCTCAGGCCATAGATTTCCATTCAGCAACTGCCTCTATGTTATAGTTACACACATGATAATAAAAAAATAACCTGAACTTATAATAATTACATTTTTGGACAGTTACTACTGTTTCACTCAAGTGTAACACTAAGAATGGCCTTTAATATAAATTTCAAAGTTGTACAGTATGATATAGAGGAATGTGAAAACTCTAATTTATGGGCATTATTAAAGCCATGGCTAGGTAGTGTTGACCTGTACCAATAAATCATGTCATATCCTAACAATAGGTCAAGGTGAGGCAGAGAGAACTAGTGAAACACAGCTTCTTTGCAATCAAGCATACACACACTTGGGCACATGTAGACACTCAGCCAATTCAGTTCACAAGTGAATGATACTGCACTTTATAATCTTAATCGTCAGCAAAGGACTGCATTCGCACTCTCTTCTGCTCCCTCTCTTCGCTATTTCTTCCTACCAAACAGCCAGATGGATCCCTGCTTCTCTGATTGGCTGTTCGCGGCTCTGTCTGTGTATACTCCCTGCAGTGTACCCTGTGGCTGGCTGGCTGTGGTGCAGGGAAGATTGTAGTGTGGTTGGTTGAGGGAGCCCAGTGGAATATGAACCTTGGTGCAGGTACAGTAGTGATGTTGCTGCATTATCTCCTTTCTTCCTACTACAAATCAGGTCAAGGTGACCCACGCATTAGACTTCTCTACAAGCTTTGGGTCTGCCTTCTCATACATTCATCCCATACTGTATGTTTCTCTGTCTGTTGTCTCGTCAGGAATGCCTTTGTCTTTGTCTATCTGCAGGGTCAGCACTCAGGCTCTGTGTTGCAGCTCTCATGTCTAAATGGATGTCCTGAAATGTCAAGTCAACTAAATGTCTCCAGTGTGGCAGTTCAGACCCGTTCTGCCTAATGGATCAAAAGATGCCACATGTGCAGAAACCCAGACAAACACACACATTTACACACATGCACTCATCTTATCTGACATAATTAAGTCACCATTGTTGTAAGCATAACTTTATAGTGGTATCTGTTTAGACCATAGTCATAGTGACGTCACCAATGGTTTGTGGACCCAGTTTTCAAGGCTCAGGTTTGTCATTCTGGCAGTCGCCAAAACACATTGAACAGTTCTGATTACTGATAGCGCTTTCTGGGTCAACAAGAGAAATTGTTAATCAAAAAGAAAAGCTGAGTCTTTAAAGTGTTTTTTTTCTCTTTAAATACACAGTGAAAGGGTTAAAATTTGAGGACAAAAACACACAGTGTGCCATGGTAGCAACCATTCAGCCATAAACTGGCTACCGCTTAAAGCATAATTGCTTCAACTTGTTTTTACTCTGATTGGGACTCCTTGCTGGTCAAGTAAATGTTGTCTTTGCTAGACAGAGAAGACATCTTGTAAAAAATAAAAGAGTATTTTGAATTGCTACAAACAGGAAAAAATGATTTTATGGCCTTTCCACACATTTCAGCATCACGTACAATATTATTTGCTTGTATGATTAAAAGTAACAAAACAAACAAATTATTGTCAACAGTAAATATTTTAAATTGTTAGTCAACTAACTAAGTTTAAACTTTTTTATAACATTAAACATTTAAACATTGGGAACATTAGTCATTGGTAACACACCTAGTTTTAAGTATGATTAATTGGAATTTTAAGGCCTAAAACTGTAATTAAGTTGCTAAAACACAAATTATCACAGCTATAGTAAAGCTTAAAATTCGCCCAGATCTCCAATAACAGTGTCCAAAATAAAACTGCAATATAATATCCCATTATCAAGCATTCATTTATCCAAACTATCATTAGACTCCTATGCAAGGGCATCATTGTTCCATCTGTCATTATTAATACTCACATCTTTACTGTTCTCCACATCCGATTCACTGCTGAAGTCTTCAGTGTTGAGGTTTTCAAAGTCTGATTCGCCGACAGCGATAGGAACACAGACGGTGAGGTTGGGGTTATGGATGAAGGACATGTAATCCTCATCAATCATATACTTTCCCACACTGCTCCCAATGCCGCTGGTGGTGCCATTGCCATTTTTAGCATAGTCCAGTTCACGATTGATGTCCACTGTGTGGTTTGCAATGCAGTTCAGCTTTTTCTCATACATTTCATCAAGGGGCTTCTGTTCATCCTCTACTGGCTGCTTGGCAGAGTGAGAAAAAAGAACAAACAAGAATGCAATCAAACACGTTCATTAAACAACAGTTCATCTGAACAACTAAGAATTGGTCATGCATATAAATGTTGGGGGTATATGGTACCTTCTTAAGCACTGTGGCTACAAACACCCGCATGTTAGCCTTGAACCAGGCAATCCCCTTCTTAATGCGGGCAACTGCAAGCTGGAGGTTGTTGGGTTCACCATCGTCATCTGTGGCAGCGAGGTTGTCTGCGCTGAATGAGCTCAGCAGCAAGGCCAGGAACAGGTTCAGCACCTCAGAAACAAACACCACAAAAGCTGAAACCCACCGTTCACAGTAATTGGATTGTTCACAGCCACTACTATTATCTACCATCATTCAATAGAAACTAGACTATGTTATCTTTGTTTTTTTCTTACCACCAGGTTTCCAATGACCATGACCATCATGAAGACAGTGAGGCACATGGTCTGTCCTGCCACCTCCATACAGTCCCACATGGTCTCAATCCACTCCCCACACAACACTCTGAACACAATCAGGAAGGAGTGGAAGAAGTCATGCATGTGCCAACGAGGCAGTTCGCAGCTTTCGGCGATCTTGCACACACAGTCCTTGTAGCTTTTGCCAAACAGCTGCATGCCAACCACGGCAAAGATGAAGACGATGATGGCCAACACCAGAGTCAGATTACCCAGAGCTCCCACTGAGTTACCAATGATCTTGATCAGCATGTTGAGGGTGGGCCACGACTTGGCTAGTTTGAACACTCTTAACTACAAGAGAAATTGGAGAGAGATTATTCCACAGTTATTCAAATTAGAAGCAATGACAAAAAATGACAAATAATTTGTTTAAAGTCATCCTTGATTTGGAGCTTCAAAAAGAGACATTTGATGATAAATAGAGTAAATCAATATTAAACATAGTCTGGCAGGTAAAAAGATTAATATTTTCATAATTAATAATTTCAGTCTATACATGAGGGTGAGGAAAGGTAAACAAATGCTGGGATCCCTGTCTCTCTCCTACTTACCAATCTGAATGACCTGAGCACTGACAGACCTTCCACATCAGCCAGTCCCAGCTCAACTAAACTCAGGGTCACAATGAAGCCATCAAAGCAGTTCCATCCTTCCTGGAAGTAGTAGTATGGATCCATGGCGATCAGCTTGGCGAACATCTCCCCAGCAAAGATGCCGGTGAAAACCTGAGGACCCAAACAAAATGTTATAACATAAAGTTTATGATTTTATATAATAGCCACCCTATAACTTTGACATTTAATTTCTTATTTTCCCACAGAATCAGATGTCAACATATTCTATGTTTTTTTTTTTAAGATGGATGGATGAAGCATGAAGCCAAATTATCCTACATTCAGGTGCTACCATATTCTGTGGTGATCTGATTTGAAGCCAGAGTCTGTGCAGATGTAATTGGTGTGATTGCATTGAGGTTCCGCCCATACACCCACCCCACTCAATTACAAGTGAACTACAGCTGTAAATCAAAATGTTATGTCCCTAATTTTGATATCATCCAATAACTATTGATCACCAAACTTATCAGAAAAACAAAACACAAGAACATCTACCAGCATGTTAAAAGAATCTATATTTATTTGGCCCATGTCCTGTTCATGAAGAGGAAGTGGGCAGGATTTAAGACCCATACTGCAGCCAGCCTCCAGGGGGCGATTGAAATGTTTTGGCTTCAAATTTGGGGAGCTGCATGTCATCCATCTTTATTAAGAGTCTATGGGTAAAACAGAATGATAAGGGTGTACATCGTAAGCAATTAATCTTAAGTGTAAAACAATGGGATTTTAGTGGGATTCACACTTGTTTTATTTGTTGAACTTTTTAGGTATAGTCAAGTGCAGCATGATGTGACTACTGAAGAGATACCAAAAAGTGACAGTAGCAGTAACAGATAAGTCTAGTTTTGTTTCATGACACTGTGACTCAGCCTCCAAAATTCCCTAATCTCAATTCCTTTCCTCACTCTAGAAGACTTAATGGAAATTGAGGAAGAAAAATTAAGAAAAAATGGCATGCTTACGTGGTATTTCATCTGATGTAGTGCTGATAAAAAATTGATTGGGATTTGCTGAGTGTGAGAATTATTCTGACAGGCCAAGGTCATAGAGCAGTGGAGTCATATTTTAGCAGAACCTGTATGGAGTTGTGGTATTTTAGCTTGCCCCAGGTTGCCCACCCAACGGCTTATCATGTGCCCAATCATGCTGCAGAGAACACCCAATGATTCATACTGCACCATCCATCATGCTGATTCCTCTGAATTCAGTTCCTGTTTTATACCTGACAGCATGCCAATGGCTATGACCTCATTTCCTGTCTTAGTACTGACACTGTGCCAATACTGCTGCCCTCGGACAGCTGTGCTACTGTAGTATCTGACAGCAAGGGCAAGGAACAAGTTTTGGATGCTGTTATTACTAACTTGTAACTATGACTGCCATTTTGTGTGTGTATGTGTGTATGTGTAAGAAAGTGGTTACATGAAAGTGGAGTTGATGTAAGCAGGATGCAACGGAAGCAGGAGAGTGACCTGAGTGCGGTCCTGTATTTGCTATGCATGTGTGTATTCTTAAGTGCACATAACAAATGATGCATTGATGTATTGGTTTGAGGTCATGTGGGTGGGGCAAACTGAACCTGCAATGCTTCTGTAACTCCTGAGAGCAATACTGGTTCATGCAGCCATGAAAAAAAATTACAAAGACAAATGGCAGTAGTACAAGAAAGGACAAAGGAAGTTCTGCAGTATCTCACCAAGTTTCCAACAGAGAGGACCTCCTCAAAATGTGGAGTCATGGGGTAGTGCTCCATGGCCATGAAGAGGGTGTTGAGGACAATACAGATGGTGATAGCAAGGTCAACAAATGGGTCCATGACAATCAAGTAGACTATATGTTTGAGCTTGAGCCAAAAGGGAAAGCACTCCCAGATGAGGAACGTGTTGGCAAACTTGTACCAACAGGGAGGACACTTCCTCTGAGACTCCTCCAACTCTGCAGGAAGAGATAAAAAAGGGGAAAACCACAAAAAGGTTGAGAAAAACAAGTCCCCCTCTAGAGTTATTAAGTCTTATTCAGTGATTGAGAAATTCTTGGTCCTGCGCCAAAGTCCGCCCGCTGCCACTGCTTTTACTAGGTTGACCAGTTAAAGAGCAGTGCAAGCTGTCTGCAGCTCACGACCTGTAGACTGAAGAGGTAGTGTTGGTGTCTAGTCTTCATTCTCCATCAGATAGATATAGCTTTACATGTTAGAGGCTCCAGAATCAAATGAGGAGTCTATTGTGAGCTAAAAATTGTAAGTATAGCATGTTCATGTTGTCTGTTAGCTTGTTAGCTTACATCTGTTACTGATGGGCTTTTGAACTATTGAAGTATCCTATCCGAAATGTCTCCCGTTTTAGTAGAGGGATGTGAAAGCACCTCTCTAGTGATAAACTTGCACAGATACAAGTCAATATAGACAGGGTCAGACATTTTAGGTGACATAAAATATTTCCCATAAATTTCCTGGTGAGAAACAGACAAGATTTGCATCTGAATCAGTAAAAATGATCTAGAGCAACGTTTCAACCACAGCTGGCTTCAGTTGGGATTATCTCTCAGTCAGGTGATGACTGAAGGAACACATAATTAACTAACCAGAGATGCAATATGCAAGGCTCATTGGATGATTCAAAGATCACATTTTGGTACATGGTCTGATCTGAACAGGCAAAAGGAAACATATGCACTGTCTGTACCCTCTAAGAGTGTGTTGGTGACTACGCTCATCTGACTGTTGGCACGGTCCTTTCCTTTGAACGAGGAGTTGAGTTGATCCACTGATACCATAAGAGAGCCAGAGTGCTTCTTCTTAATCTCCACGTCAGTAGTCTAAAGAAAGACACAATGTCAGTCAGAGAGAGTACACACAGGAATGCAAACCCACAAACATCACACATAAAAACTCATGCTCTTAAGCTGTCTAAACGATCAATGATGCTATCTGCTCAGAAGGTGAAAAAACCTGTGATGAATGCAGCTTTTATGATCATTAAAACATTTTTTTTTTTTTACAATACATGAACCCCCAAAGTTACCTGATTTTCTCATAAAACATATCATACAACACACTTCAACTTAATACTGTCAATTCTCAAATAGTTGCCTTGATTTATTACAAATAAGAAGAGAACTCATACTTTTTTTTTTTTTAATTATTTGAGATTATTTCTAATCTCCCCTGCTCTCTATTCATTGCACTTTAATTAGCTGCCACCGTTGGCTTTTATTTGAGAATTTACGGTACAATTTCTAATCCCTTAATCATTTATTGTGCATAACATAGCTACAACCCCTAAGTAAACAACATTAAACTGCATGCAATGACATGCATGTCAAGAACAGAGGGGAATTCAAGACATCATTTACTGCTACACCATGCTACTTTTTAAGAAAAGGTAAAAAAGGTAAAAGCAGGTATATTGGTTGAGAATAAAAGAGGGGTCTACCATGCTAGCTTGAATGATTATTTTCATTATTGTTACAGAAAAAGGTTTTAGAGATGCACAATCCAGTGACTCAGGAGCGGTAGATAAAGGAGGACAGAAAGAAAGAAAGAAAGAAAGAAAGAAAGAAAGAAAGAAAGAAAGAAAGAAAGAAAGAAAGAAAGAAAGAAAACATTGTGGGCCTGGATGGGGAGAGGCCCAAACAATTAAGTAAAAAAAAATAGGGAGTTACTTGTTTTTTTTCCTGTAAATGCTTTTAATCACTTTATGTAAGACTGGTAACAGAATTGTTATTGAAACTAAGGGGGTTGGTAACATATAACATCATTAGATATTAATCAATGAAATGAGCAACATGATGCTGGTAAAGCAGTGAGTTTGTGGATACTGTTTCTGCTGGTTAGTGCCTTCTAGAGCAGCGGAAAAGGGGCATCACAACAGGGTGGAAGTATAAAGTCAGTGTAAGATGAAATAATAAGACAGAATCTAGATATTCAGGGGAGGAAACAGGATCGATTGAGTTTAGGGAAAGGGGATCAAGAGCCAAGGGAAAGAGGTTGTGAAGCTGCAGAGACCAGGGCCACCACCATCATGCCTAAACTGTATTGGTGTCCCATGGACGTCCTTACACTGTCATCAGTGGCTGCCTTATCTATTTTCACCTCAGGCAGAAGCCGTCTGCCAGGCCCCGGGCCGATGAGCGACACCACGCCATTGCAGTCCACTGTGCTGTTCCTCTTCCCTCCAGAGTGGGGTGCCAACGGGTGGATGCGTGACGAGCCTTGGCTGTAGCCACTGTAGCTGTTGCGGCGGTAAGGGATAAACAGGGAGCCTCGGCGGTCTTCGCTCTCCTCTACTGTGCTGTGCTCGTCGTCGGCAAACTCGTTCTCTGAGCCCATGTCCTTGGAACGGCCTTTGAAGCTGAAGATGCTGCTGCGGCTGTTGTGGCGTGACATGAAGGGAGAGCCCGGGATGCTGAGTAGTGACTGGAGAGGGAGGGACAGATGCAGAGGGGGAGAGTTGAGGAGATATTAAAAACAGCAGGAGTTAGTCGATGTGTAAATAAAAAGGGGCAGACAAGGTGAAGGGGGCAGGTGGGGCACAGGCGTAAAGAAAAAATAATCCACAGGAGAGAGGGTGAAATAAAGGTAAATAACGGATAACTATTGGCTTAAGTGTTCCATAAACGTACATCGGTCTAAGGAGTTTCTTAAGAGGTGTTTATCACAAAATGAGTTATACAACAATGATAAAGCAAATCTGAGAGCTTCCATTAAAATCATGCCCAGTCACTGTTATAACATGAGAACTGCATTACTGTCATATCCTGCAGAACAGAAAGAATCTGTACCAAGGGAAGTTTGAATCCTTTCATCTTTTACTTTTCATTCATGATATTCTTTTTGTTCTGTAAAGACGACAACAAGATAAACTGACTATAATTAATAGGACAAAGAATTAAGATTAGTTTCTTCTTGTTTACATTTTCTTGGAGGGTCTCACAGACTATTTAGGCTTTGATTATACATGTTTGGGTTTCGAAAATACATGTAACTGTTAAAGGACATCCGAGTAACCTTTAAAGTAAAAATTTACTTTCAGCCCATGTCTTTCACAAAAAATGTGTTTTGGATGTTTTGGATGTATGAACCGTAGAAAGTGTTAAAATAACACATACAAGATTTCTGAGCAGTTATACTCTTGAAGGATGTGTTTGACAGCAGAACTGCCAAAAATAATAGACACAGACTCTGATGGTACGACAAGTCAGGATTTCATGCTAAAGGTCTATCCTGAGCCTTAAAAAGTGACATCAAGAGCTGTTGAACAAGCATCCACCAAGCATGTGACAAGTTGGAAGTGAGGACCTGTTAGGACATCACTGATTATGAGTCTAGAATCAGAAGCATTGAAAAAAAAAATAAAATAAAATAAAAAAATTCAGTGGCACCAGTACAAACTGGCTGATAAACATGAAAGACATTTCAATTAGATGTTTACAGACTCTGAGGAGACCAAAACCAGTCCAAAGATCCACACACAGGAGCAGGAAAAGATGGCACATAATTCTATCATCTATTTTCTCTGCCAATGAACATGATTTTAGAGTCAGCAGAGCCAGAATGTAAAAGGTTAAATACCAAATCTGGCCATTGCCAAACACTGATAAGTGCTCTTTAGGATCCCCATCCAATGCTGTGGATGGATTCTGGCTTTTCCAAATGAGATTAAAATCAGTTAGGTTCAGATCCCTGATGCTGAAGAAAGACAAAGCCAATGTTCTTCATCAGACAACATGATTGCAACCATCAAAGAGAAGGCAGTGAAAAGCCTAAGCAGGGTGGTTCAGGCAACCTGTGGGATCCAACATTCATCCAATCAATGGGTCAAGGCGTGGCTGTCACTCCTGGCGTGCAAAGTGCAAGACTCAATGTTGAAACTTTGTAGACCCATTAAGAAACACAGTAACAAACTGCAGCTAACATTTAAAGCTCTGAAAATGGATTTCAAGGTGGAACGGACCAGGGAGGAGCTTCAGCACCTGAAGTGAACAGGCCAGATGGGTGAAAGCAAAGTCCACCAGCATGCCCAAAGTGTGAGCAATAGCAAACCATGTAACACATCTGAAGGAGCCATTAAACAGCTGACATCTGCAAGGAAAACTTCCCCTAGAATCCCAGCCTGCTCTGGAAGCTGTCTGTAGGCAGTCGATGCTCCCCCAGCACACTGCGACCACTCTGTGACCAGATATTGTTTTTTAGTCTGACTGATCAAACAAATGATCTTGCTGAAGTGGACAGCCCCTTGAGAAGTTTGCTGGGGCACGGCGCTTTAAAACTAAACTCACAAATTGAGAGGAACTGGACAACAAGGTCTGCCTTTTTGAAGCTGGAAGCTGGAACAGGGTTTTGCAGTGTGATCTCTGACTTCACAACACACTAATCATCAAGAGAGTGAGGCAGAGAAGAGCCATGAGCAATACCACTGAAGCAGCAAAAAGAGTCTCAAGATGGCTGTGGCTCAAGAGAGGGGAGCCATGGGGAGGGAGTAGCTAACAAGCACAACCTGAGGGCTGATCCGCTTCAGCTGGGTCCCATGGGGAAGGGGAGGCTGGAAGCTGAAACACCCAATAACTTCTGCAGCAGCTCTTAAAATTCAGAAGCATCAGTTGATGTATTTGCATATGCTTAGTCAAACAACAGTCTGCCTTTACTATGTAGCCTTTCTTGCCAACTTTACCTGGTTCATAATGGATGTTTTCCTCCCCAGCCGGCTTCCAGGGAACCGAATGGTGCTTTTCTTGCTGCCATCATCTGACTCGGACTTCACAACCTTCTCACTGTCTCCCTTTTCTTTCTCTTGCTCTTTCTGGCGCCATTTTTTCTTGCGATTGCGGCGCTCCTTGGCACTTTTGGAGCTCAGCTTGGACACCTCAGAGGAGCTGCGGGACAAGTGCCCTCCTCCTTCATCCTCCAAAGCAGCCTCTGACACCGTGCCTGCCGATGTGGCCATGGCAGCAGCCTGAGACAAGAAAAAAAATGTTAACAATGAAACCTGTAAACCCGGTAAAGGTCTATGTGTGTGAGAGGGCAGAGACCAACCTGTGTTTCCTCTTGTTGCCTCTTGAGCTGCTCCAGCATGGCCTTAAATTCAGCCTCTTTCTGCTCTGCTTCCTCAATTGTGGCTTGGTTCTGCTCCTCATAAGCCATGGCCACCACAGCCAAGATCAGATTCACCAGGTAGAAGGAGCCCACAAAGATGACCAGCACAAAAAAGATCATGTAGGTCTTCCCTGCAGCTCTCAGAGTCTGACAGAAACACACAGACAAAACAAAGTTATTCATGTTTATCATCTCAAACATTTAAATATATACCTGTAAAGACAATCGCTAAATGAGATAACGCAATAGAAATGAGACTATGGCCCCCTGTTCAGGGTCCTTTTATTTATGGTATTCACAATTGGGTGCCTTTGGACAAATCCGCAAATGGAGCTCATCCAACGATACATGGTCTGCTGGAGGAACCGATGCAACACACTCGCTCTTTGGCACATTTGCGTATGTAGCAGAGTGCTGTTTGCAAGTCTTTGTAAATGGTTATTAACCAAACAAAGAATGAAAAGAACCATGATTTCCAATGAGGGAAATTTAAAATCATGGAAAGTGAAGGCTTATCTGCTTAACTGCCATCATTGAGAACGATACTGAGATTATAACTTTGCAAACATGGAACAGAATTATGTCAGATTGATAAAATATATTTGGTACATGGCTTTGTCCAGGTAAACCTCCAGACAGAAAAAAAAATCCTGGAATGCTGGAATTCCTATTTTCACACACAATAACTGGACTATTTGCCAAATGAAGAGGATCTGTTATGGCTGCAGTGGTGCAGGTCTGGTGAAGGAGGACATAAAATACTAGTGCAGTGTCATGGTAGGGCAGTTTAACTTTACATGTCTCTGTGCAAATTCTATGTTTTTACATGCCTGCAATGCACAGAGCGCCAGAAAGAGAGACAACTTAAGAAGGCTGAGATGGTTCAGTAGTTTCTTACAAAAACATTTGGAAACCAGCATGACTGTCCTAAAGGTCATTTAGCAAAAGATTTATTAATTGTTGTTCATTGCTTCATTATAAATGCAAATAACACCATGATTTTCTCCCTGCATGGAAGACAAGCACAACTATAGTGGGCACTTGCAAGTGCAGTATTTTTTGAAATACGGTTGTCCTCCCTTCCCTTTACTTCAGAGGGCAAATGAACTGGTGGGGGGAGCTGCTCTGAGGCACATTTGCTGATTCACTAAGGTATTAGACTGATAATGTATATATTTTTTATGATGAAGTGAGGACAAAATCATTCGTGTGTTGTAAATCTTAAGGTGGGACTAGAGAGGCTTCACTATAGGTCTCTATAACAGGAGCAAGAAAGTAAAAACACTCCATCCATAGACTGAAGTGGCAATATTTATTTATAGGCAATCTTTGGCTAAATATGCAGTTGTGCTGTTTTTGCTTTACCAGCATGTAGAGATTTTCCCAGAAGTCTTGGGTCATGAGTCGAAAGAGGGTGAGGAAAGCCCATCCGAAGCTGTCAAAGCTGGTGTAACCATAGTTGGGGTTCCTTCCGGCTTTCATACATGTATAACCCTCTGGACATCGCCTGAAAGGAATGCACAAGAATAAAAAAAACTGTACTTCACACTGCAAGAAATGACTGAAATGTGCCGCTTCAGCATCAGCACAGTTACAGATACACGACAGTAAAAGACACATCTGGCCCATAAAGTGAGCCAAAAAATGTCTTGATGAGTGGGTTTTTCTGTTGTCTGCTTGTGCCTGCACACTATTAGCAAAGGATACAGACATGATTTACATTAAACGTTTTTGGCCCAAGCAAGTCTGGCTCAGTATTTTGTTCCTAAACACTGCCTGCCTATATGCACTCTTTTTTAGCATTTGTAATATAATTTTCTTGGTAAGATGATATTTTGTGTTTGTCAGGCCAAAATGAGCCACTTGAGGAGAGTGTGACTGCCTGGTAACATCACTCATGTGTTTAAGTGCACTGTAAGATGTCCTTCTGAAAATCAAAGCAGTGCTTTCCACTGTGGCCACAGAGATGCTGCAGGGGGGGACTAAAAAATCTTACATGGATTTGATTTTGGTGCAATACATTCTGAAGCAGAAGTTTGTGGTGGCATGTCTATCTTAAATTTGTAATAGCTTTTTATTTTCCGGACAGAAATGAACTGTTCATCTAAACCAGCGACGAGCTTTCTGTGCTGCAAAGTAGACCCAGCCTGAAAAAATCCACAACCGCCATTAAACCGTAACAATAATGTCTGACACAGATGTAAATGCAGAATCATGACTACACAAGTCAAGAGTGCCCAAGTGATGCTGGAGACACTGACACAGCAAGAAGATGAACCACGACGGTGACATCTGATAGCAGTGTATCTGTCGCAGCTGTCAGCCAGTTACAATGGCATGCTAAAGCAGTGTTTTCCCTTTCTGAGGTCATCGGTGGCCATGCAGAGGCGGCAGAACAGGCCACGGAAGAGACAAAGACAAGGGACACATAATATATACTATAATATGTATATGTATCAAATGTTTTCAGAAAACTACATAATTCTGTTTTATTAATCCCACACACATTAATTCTGTCCTGTGATGCTACCTTTAAATAAACATGTTCATTTTTTGCAGTGAGCCATTCATTTATCAGTATTTTGCATGAATTGTATGTATATATCTTACAAAATAAGATTTTACTGAATTTTTAAAAGCGTGCATTAGGTGAGTGAAGCAGTAACTTACCCTGAGTCAGAACTGTTTCCACATAGTAGAGCATCAAGCTGACCAGGTAGGAAGTAGAAATTAGCTATTAAAAAACAATACAGAAAGTAGTATTAGCCACTGGGTAAAAGTGTGGGACGTTTGTTTATTTTTACCTCAGCAGAGTAAAAAAAGGCATTATTTCTCCAAAATGAAACAACACGAGGAAAAAGGAATCACCAGGCTGCACACATTTCTTGTTTAACCCATTTATGCAATCACGTGCAACTAGTTTAATCGAGCGTCAGAGTAATCACTCACTGTCGTTCATGATGTATTCGTCCCAGTCAAAGCCCCTGCTGCCATTCGCCAGGTACCGATCAGTCATGTTGATTGGCCAGATTACACACTTATGCCGCAGGTTCCCCATAAAGAGCTGAAGTCCAATCAGAGCAAAGACGCTGAGACAGAAGACGGTCAGGATCATCACATCGGACAGCTTCTTCACAGACTGGATCAGAGCACCCACAATGGTCTTCAGGCCTGTCAATTAATACACAATAAACACACACATACACACGCACACAAATGTGCACGAGGGCACACACATAGAAGCAGACAAACTCACGCACATATTCACACACACATCAGCATACAAATTCAAATGCACACACGCACACACACACACACACACACACACACACACACACACACACACACACACACACACACACACACAAACAC
>JAOWBC010000710.1:5545090-5576100 GCA_028566105.1 Hypoplectrus providencianus | reverse complement strand
TGAGAAAGAAAGAAAGAAAGAAAGAAAGAAAGAAAGAAAGAAAGAAAGAAAGAAAGAAAGAAAGAAAGAAAGAAAGAGAATTGACATGCAAAGGGCAGAGGGTCTGCAGATACAGACATGACCACATACTAGGTCATAAGTGATATGGGCATAATCATTTCGTATGAGTGCTTCTGAGTGACTTATTTGAATGAAAATGCGATTAATTGTGCCTCATTTTACCACTTTGCTCATTTCAAATGCCTTCCAAGCACGCTACAAAAACAGCAGCTTTTGTTAAAAGATAAAAAGTCTGATGGACATGTGTCATGATACCCACACGAAGATGAAATCTGTAAGTGAATTATTCCATTTTAACATATTCTAAAATGTTTATTTAACTATTAACAAGAACATCTGAATTACTTTTCTTGTAATTAGTACGTCACAACTTGCATGTCATCATAATTCAGTGAGTCATGTTAAAATCCCCCTTTTGGCATTTTGCTTTCATTGCAGTGCTTTTCTCTAAATTTGACCATAGTTGTTGTATGTAGCTTTTGGGTTCATTTTTTTTATGCTTTTGTTGTTAATATTTCCGAGTTAAAATACTTACGCCATAGAGATGACCATGAAATCCAGCCAGTTCCATGGGTCTCTGAGAAAGGTGAACCCATCTATAGCGAAGCCTCGGGCAACAATTTTTGTGAGCGACTCAAACGTATAGATACCTGTGAAGGTGTACCTTGAAAACAAAGGGAGAAGACAGTAAAACGGTGACAGGCACATTAAACTAGGCAATGATTTGCTGAGGAGAAGATGGGACGTGTACTTACTCTACTTGTTTGGACCACTCTGGGGGGTCACTAAATGTCATGAATATACAGTTGGTCAAAATCGTACACATGATGATCATGCTGAATAACGTGGGAAGACAGAAGTTAAGGAAAGTTTGAACACTGTGTCCCATTTCAGCCCATACAGTTGAATCGGAAGAAACTGGAAATATACATTTGCATTACAGTAAAGGTAAAAGGTGCAATGTGTAAGATTTTGGCAAAATTGTAGTTTGTATGAAAACATCAAAGTAATGAACTCATATGATCAACAACCAGGAAATAAGTTAACATTTTAGCACAGTTGGGTCTCTTCTCTAAAACTCAATAGGGAGTGTGAATGGGTTTTTGGCTAGTTGTCTGAAATGCAGTCTATGATTTATACAAGCTTGAGAGATATTAGAATTTTGTTTTACAATTTAAAATAGTTTTGCAAACACCCCAACTCCCCAAATAAATATAGAATTGGGGAATCTTTTTTGTTAGTCACAATTTGCCAGCTCATATTGGTCCCAGGTGTAGACAAACTGAGATCGCTAGTTCATTATATTGGACCACTTTACATTACTGTTATGAAAAAGGGCAAAATTGAAAGTTCAGAAAGTGTGCTTTACTTTTTTGAGGACACTGCGAGGTTTATTTAACATCCCATACTGCACACAATCTGGATGGCAGGGAAATTGCTGCTCGCTGTGGCCAGGTATTACCAATAGCACTGCTATAGCAAACATACAGTGCGTTAGCTTCCCCTATTTTTATAGATGATTTGTTATAAAGGCAGAAAAACAAGACATGTTTAAAATACTGCAACATCCACTTTCATTTACTGTAAAAAAAAAAAAAGAAAATACAAAATGAATCATTTGAAAAGGATATGAATGTATCAAAATCTTTATAGCTATTCGCCTAAGTAGATTAAAAGGGCTTAAGATGTACAAGGAGGGCGTGGCACTGAAGCGGAAGATTGTTTTCCCTTTGTTGATGACTATAAATGTCTGCGGAGAGAGAAAGAGAGACAGAAAAAGAGACAAAAAGACAGTCAGAACATTTCCAGAACAACAGTAATTATGAGTCACAAACTACTCTGCACCTGGTCAAACTCCTGTGCGATCTCCCTTTTTTAAGATGCCTGTAGCTTGATCGAGCAGCTGATGTGAGTCCTGAGTTCACCTCTGAGTCATGAGGCACCACTGCATTGGTTTCCACTCTAACAGCAGGGCTGGTTCTCACAATGCAGGCGATACTGTAATCTACTTGAGCATAGCGTTTTGATGAGAGTGCTTAGTGTGTTTACCCATTTTGAAATCCTGAATGAGACAACAGTTAGCTTCAGGATATAATGGCCTCACAGTCTGCAAAGCATATGGGATAAAAATTGTATAGTAAAAGGATAAAGGTATAAAAAAAAAAGGGCACGTAGTCAGTGGGGCAAGGACATAAGGCTGTGTTTTACTCTGCTGACATCACTCCCCCTGTGTCCAGTCACCCGAGAGCCAAGAGTACACGTCTGTCCGGGTTGCATCAGACCGAGCCCCCGTCCCCGGTGAGCTTTTCACCGTGACGGTAGCTCTATGAGCAGCAGACAGGTGCATGGGAAGCTCTCCCCTCTTCGTGGGCCAAATGACTCTCTTCGCCCCTAGTTTAAAGCTCTTACTGGAAGAGAACCGCAAATGCTGTCATCGATCAGGGGCAGATCTGCTGACTCGAGGCTCTCAACAACCACTCCCCACCCATAAACAGCACTGGGCCAAGTGGGGCTGTGCACTGGGGTGAGGCAGCACTGTGTGTCTCAGCAGTGTGTGTTTGTTTGTGCGCGCCTGTGTGTGTGGTTTGTGGATGTTTGTGCCCAATTTTGGACAATGTGGGGTATGAGTGAAGAGAATGGGCATTATTTACAAACAGATGGACTGCCGGGATACTTAACAAATGTGTGGTTATGTCAAGAATCTTTGAGTTATAGACGTGGACACTGCAAGGGTGTTTTCACTCCACGCCACTTCCCTTCATGTGTATTTATGACACCGCTGGCGATATCGTCTGTCAATATTTACGGAAAACACGTCATGCACTGTATGTAACCAGTGCTGAAGAACAATGAAGATATAAGTAAAGTTATATCACTTTGAATTAAAGATGTGACTGTCCAATATGAGTGATAATTCTATTAGTTTTTCTTTTTCAGGCTGCTATTGTCATTGAAAGTGCATATACACATATACAAAATTAACACACCAGTACATATAAACAAACGTGAGCCGTAAACCAGGATGTGCAGAGGAAAGTCATAGATATATTATAAAGAGAGTTATGTATAAAAGCCTGCAGCACAAAGACGTCAGGGTGGATGGATAGTTCAAAGTAGCACCGGACTTTTTGTTAGATTGAGTAAAAAACATAGTTATTTATCTTTTCCCAAACCTAACCAAGTAATATGTTGCCTAAATTTGTATTTTTTTAGATTTGATATTGGGAAAAAAACTAAATCTCACAAATAATTAAAGAACTGTCACCCAAAGTACAGTTAAAACTCCATATGACTTATATGACACAATGATGGTAACCTAACTCTAGAGAGCCTTTGGTCTTTAGTATGCTTATGGCACCAACAACTAGAAAAACACACACACTGAGACACACACACCTTGAGTTCCTGGTTCACACCACGGGAAACACTAGAAAGAAACAGGGAGGCGACTAGAAGTGTCCTGAGACAAGTGGTGTCCTGAAATCTAATTAAATTAAAAATAGCGTCCGCAGTCTGGGGAAAGACAAAATGTATTCTCTGCATCAGAAGACTCCTCTCTCCCTCCCGTCCCCTCTCTGGTTCTTTTTTGCCTATAGAGCATCTGCACTACTTAAAATATCCTCTCACTATTTTTCCTGTCACGTGGAGGAAAGATTCATCCATACTTAATCAACACAATACAAACAGGAAGACGCAGGACCAAGAGTCATGTTTAAATCTGTCTCTTAGAGGTCAAATGTTTGGCTGACCAGGCAAACACAGCATGTGAATGGAAGGGGAGGTTATGAGATGTGAAATTACTATAACTATAGTTTAGGAGGTTCAATATGTTGATCAATGTGAAGTAAAATGCATTTGATAAATCACTGATAAATTAAAATGTAGGTCATAAAGAGTAGAGCAGTGTATTGGCATGAATGTAGTTATATGATACACAGCAGCATACTTATTAAATATGAAAGACGTGTCATACAGAACAGTGACCACAACACTGCCTGCCACAAATCTTACTAACGCATACTAACAATTCAATTGAAATGGATACTGTGTTTTTGAGATTAAGTATCACGAAACATAATGTGATACTCAACTGTATGAATATTTTCTTACAGTCATAATAAAGAGGCTTCAGTTGCTCAATGAACTCCGTTTGCAGACAGAATAATCTGCTGTTGACGCAAACTTGGCAACCTGGCACCGTTACAACGGAGGATGCAAATGTCTGGTCATTTCCTTAATTGATTGTGCCACATTAATCAATGACTGATCAATCACTGAAGGTTATAAAATACTAAATGAAAGACTTTTCTTAATGAAAGCAGTGTAATGGGCTATTTTCGCAGCCCGATTTATATGTATAAAAACTAAATAAACCACATTAAACGAGGTGAATCATAGAATGACAAAAATAACGTTGTGACTTAACTGAAGACCTCTATGTCACAAAAAAGGCAATTTTGGGGCTAAATGCAGGGCTGAAAGACCTAACCATTTTATCATTTTATGTCCTCCTAACATATCTATGCTGATGCTAATTAAAGAATGAAAGCAAAAGTATGCTATTTGGATAATTTACATTTTATATAAAGATATAGACAATGAGTGCATCAACTTTAATGTGCTCTTCCTGCTGTACAGAAATCGCTCCATGCACTTTTCATGGGCTCTGAGCATGTTAAAGGATAATCATGGTACAAATCTAAGCCGCATGAACATGTAGTCCAACTACTGAAAACATCATAATGTAAGTTGAGCTGAGATGGTCTAATGATGGGACCACACAAATTCATTTCGCGATACAAACATAATACTCAAAATAAGTTGATTGTGATAAATTGACATTTTCAGATTAATCAGGAATATCATGAGTGACTTGAACCAGCTAATATACAGACCTATATTGATTTAATTTATTTTTTGTCAATTTCTTCAGTTCTTAAATATGGATCCAAAATCTGGCTTTCCTGCCGTATCCCCTATCAGTTAAATTGGTTGTGTGGGAGTAGTATGGATTCTAGACGGACAGAGAGAAACATTTATTTATTAACAAAATGTAAGGTGAAGTGATTCCAGGGGGTCATTATATTGTGAATCTCATTAACTGTAACACGGAACTTTCAAATTACCCCATGCCCAATATATTCATGCATTTTTAACAGTGATTGATTTATTGACTCACAGCCATTGGACTAAAGGTTTTGCTTTCCATTACACATTTAAATGGGATCAAATGTGAACCATAAGGTGCACTAGTAAGAAAAGGAAACTGAGGATGAACTGCATCTATCATGACATGGGTAAACATAGAGTGAGTCTGTGTAACACAATGCGTTCTGAAGTCACACACACACACACACACACACAAACACACACGTAACACTATAACACTGATCTGCATGCATAATAGCATAGTTGAATTACACATACATACTTGGGTATACACACACACACGCATAAACACACAACTTAGCAGGGCAAGCTTCACTGTGAGGAAGACTGCAAAGCTGGTGAAATGCTCCTAATTCTCCACAGAGGTAAAGAACAGAACAAATATGCAAGAATTGGGAGGCAGAATGCAGCTGCAAGGACAGTGTGTGTCTACGTGTGTGTGAGGAGGAGGAATAGAGGAGCAGGGATATGGAGAGGGGCTTGCAGGGGTATGGGACAGCAGCAAAGAGAGCCGAAGAGAGGGAGGGAGAGAGAGCGAGAGAGAGAGAGAGAGAGATGAGGGGGTGGAGGGGGAGTGATGCAGAACAGAAAGCCAGAGAGCTGCAGAGGGGAGAGAGCCAAACCTGAGATGGATGGGTAGACGGAGGGAGGAGGAGGACGGGGTAGGCATGCAGCAGAGAAAGAAACTGAGAACGAGACGAGGAGGGGGAGACTGAGAAAGAGCGAGGGAGCTGAGTGAGATCTAAGCAGGGAAACAATAGAGACTAAATCATAGGGAGGGAGTGCTGTACTTCTCTTAATCATCCCAGGACCCCAGCCTGACACAGACTGGTCTATTACTCCACACAAGTCACTGCAGATTTAGACCTTTAAGAAGGTGTTTATAAACTAAGCACCAAAATAACTAAGAAAATCAATTCAAAACATTGCATAATAAAACACACATAATCACTAGTTATCTTGATTATAAATTAATAATTTATATATATTTTTAAAAAAGGCCCGACATGCTGTTTCCTGCTTCTTTTTGCAGATTGGCTTCATCTTCATTCCATAACCCTAACCCTTTAATTTAAATTTATTAACTCTACTAATCAGTGTTACATAGTATTTAAAGGCTAAACAATGCATGGCTTATTTGCAAAAATGATCCCGCTAGGTCAAGCCCTATATGACCTTCATGAGCTTAAAAATATAGATAATTTTTAAAGAAACACATCTGGATTTGTAAACCTTTCCGCAGACGGGAAAGAGGAAGTATGACACACAAACACAATGAGCTGAATTTTTGGACAATTCTGCAACAACCACCTGCATCTTAATTCAATTAACAGAAAAGGAAATACATCAACAACACGTCAGCAACTCATTACAAAACAGCCAAGTTCTCACAAGGAACTTTAATTTCTATTGTAGCACCAAGCAGAACTTGTGCATTGGTGATTGAGCTCACTGCAGCGAGGATTCCAAATATGTATGTCTGCAAACTAATTTCTGTGCATATGTTGCCATATCAAAAAAATGCGTCATCCCACTTCTTTACCTGTAAGCTGTGCTGCAAGAAGCCCACTTTCCCCTCCTTACCCCACCCTCCTTCTTTATAACAATCTGGCTAGCAGTGGAAGCACACTCAACCCCTTTTTCCCACCCCCACCCCATCCCTTCCTCACTCAGCCCAGTACAGGAGGATGCTGTGTCATCAGAGACTGAGGACTCAGACAGAGCACTAAAGCCTGGCCCTCCCTCTAATTTACTACACCCTGAAAAAAAAGAGAGAGAGAGAGAGAGAACGCCAGAGAGGAGGCAGCGGAAAGGGAGAAGGGAAAAGGAGAGTAATGGACAGAGACACATGCAGAGACAGAGATGGTGGGACAGGAACATAATGTAATGGTGTGTACAGTGCTACATGCTGGGTTTCAGAGGCTGCTGCTGCTGCTTCAGCCGTGAGCTCCCTTTGTGCACTCGCTATTTGCTGCTGCCCTGCAGAAGCCTGAATGGTCTGCTGCACACTCCGTCTTACAGCAATAAGACGGTCGCCGAAAATGCCACATTCGGGAGGAGGACGAAGCCTCTGCATAACAAGACCTTAAAAGCTGTTCATGCTGCCTTTTGTCCACACGGTGCAGCAGCCAAATCAAGCTGAATCATCCGAACTGTACTTTCTTGAAATTTCACACATAAATGCAGATGTGTTCAAGTGCACAGTGCAAGCTAAAACACTAGTACGCCCTCCATCCTGCTCGGCCTGTATGGCCAGGGCAGCTTTAACATTGCCTAATCACATCAGACATTTGAAAAGCCCAGGCAGTCCTCTCCCCATCACAGGGGAAAACAAGAACTGCAACGCTGCATTTCTCTTCCTCACCACTGCCCCCTCTTCCTCTCTTTGATGCATGAGTGCTGTGATCAGGTTTCCTGCAGCTGACGGTAACACACACACACACACACAGACACACACACACTTAGACACACTCATTGACATAC
This sequence comes from Hypoplectrus providencianus, assembly GCA_028566105.1. Taxonomy (NCBI): domain Eukaryota; kingdom Metazoa; phylum Chordata; class Actinopteri; order Perciformes; family Serranidae; genus Hypoplectrus; species Hypoplectrus providencianus. The sequence continues at coordinate 5,568,387 of JAOWBC010000710.1, read as the reverse complement.
AGTGCAATAGTGAGCGATAGGATGACTGTCGGTCGAGTAGAGGAGACGAGCTGCCTGAAAAGGTGAGGACAGGAAGAATGGCCGCTTAATGTGAATATACTTAGAGGCTCTTTCTTCAGGTGTGATAAAGGACAAATTCATTAGTGGATTAGGGAAATGATTGGTATGAATGATAGTAAGATGAAGCAGGATGTTGAGGTCTTAACCTGTGACTCTGACTGAACTTGCTGACACAACACACTGGATGGGTATGATGAGGTTAGCAGATCTTGACTGAGCAGGATGAAGAGAAGCAGCATTAACACAGCTAGTTTAACTAATTGCACCATTGGAGCTGCTCAGAAGGCTGTGAGGGTGTATATGGCAACCCTTCCCAGGCCATCGCTTTATTCCTGTCAAATGCCAATGAAACACACTTTTATACTTATATAGGCATGCTGATACAACATCCCTCAGTATAGCTCACACAGTGTATAACCGCTGTAGCCACCATGGTGACATCCACTGGTTTGTGGACTCCCATTTTGAAGCCTTGAGTTTGGCCAATCATTCATGGAGGAAATGGGGAATCTGGGATACTGAGGACAGGATGCATACCCAACTATACTAGCAACCAGACTGCCCCTGGTTCCTGTCCCTAGCTTCCATAATTGGAGGTTAAACAAAATGAAGTTGTTTAAATGTACACAGTGCCATGGATATGCATTGCTACCGCTTGTCAATCACAAAGTAGCCACGCCCTAAAATATACCCTGCTTTATTCTCTATTTTACTCCAAATGGGACAACCATTTAGAAAATGAAAACCTGTAAGGAAGCAGACTTGACACTAGTAATTGGGACCATAAACTCATAATGAAAATGTTTACTTGTGATAAATCAAGTGAAAAGTAGAGTCATTTTCTCATAGACTTCTATACAATCTTTTTGCCCTCCAGTTGAGTTGCCGCTGCCGGCTATTTTTAAATATTGCAGTTTTAAGGCACTTCCACATTGGCTTCACCTCCCATATCCAGAGGCTACTTCCACTTTTTTTCAATCTATGTAATTCTGGCAGCAATTATCCATTACCAAAGAATAATTTTATGGGATATTGTACCAGCTAATGGAGCATTCACTAATATGTCTAATGACACCACAATTCTGACCAGAAAACATTTGGAAATAATATTGATTTTCTGTAACAACTATCTCTGGTTTTGGAGTGCATTCAAATGTCATGCAAATAATGTTGGTTTGATTATCATGTTTCACAACTCTTGCCAGTAACAATTTGACAATAAATTGTGAGTCCATTTGCCTAATTTGCATATATATATATTTTATTAGGCAAATGGACTCTCAATTTATATTACATAAGTTTTTACCATCAAATATAACCAACTAAACACCTGTACATCATGCTATAAAGAGGCACATTTGTACTGTCACACATTATATGCTTTTCATATGGGATTTATGTTCATTTATTTTTTTCTAAGAAACTAAATGAAACAGTCCTGAAGCTTTGTACAGATAGCCAACATTTGTACAATAACATATTGTACTTGAGCCTTTTACAGTTTACTGTGTTTACTCATCTGGATCAGCTTTCATCTAAGTTTTTCTACATAGAGCCTAAGTAGCCAATCTGGTTTCTGTAATCAACTATTCCTAAAAACTCATTTTTGGAGGGATTGTGTCATGTATCATATTCCTAATGCAGTTTCTTGTGATCACACAACCTCACACACTGAGGCATCTGAGTGGATGCCATGATTAAAAAAAAAAAACTCTGCAGCAACTTTCCTTCAATCCCCACTGTAAGAAGCCACAGAGGAGGAGTAAGGAAGTATGCGCTGGGCAATGAGCAAAGTGGGGAATGATAATAAGACAAGAATGCAACCCTTCCTGTGGTCACCACTGAACTAGGGCTGTGGATCAATAGATCACAAAAGGCACATACACTTGATAGTTTCATCCGCCCTACAAGGTAGTGCTGCTGGCTGAGATTGCCAGTCCTGCTGACTGGGCTTTCTTGCTGCTGTACAGGCCACAGATTCTCTTACACATTAACAGTGCCACCACACAGGAGACTGGCTACTCCACATGTCTGCACAGCTGAAGACACTATAGCATGCTCCTGCCCTTTTCTCTTCACTTCCGGCCCGCTCCTGCCATCTTCTGCCTTCACCCCTCGGTCCTCGTTGTCTAGAGCAGAGCCATGCTGTAGTCTGAGTGGTGTGGGGCAGAGGCCTAAATGGATTTAAGTCTAGTCTCTGATTAAGGAAAAACACTGAATTTGAAGAGAAAGTGGGAATACTGGGCTTTGTGTCATCTGCAACCCTGTAACATTAATTCAGAAGTGAATTCTACAAAGATTGTCTCAGTTGGCTAGTTTTATTGGCCAGTATTGGCTTATCACAGATGTATCTGTTTGTATGGCTCCTTTGAATGATTTAGAAGTGGTGAAAACTATTTACATTATTTGTTTTAATTCTTTATTTAAATGATCAGAGATTGACTGATACTGAGCATTTGAGCTATTTATTTACAATTTGTATTTATCTACTCAGTTTATATTTGTTAACAATATAACGTATGAATTGTGGTATTGTTTAATAGTCAAGAAAGCAGCCTTTGCATAGTCATATCAGTGGAAATCCACATAGAAATGTTCTATTATCAATTCCCTTTATTAGCCACCATATCGATGATTGATTTATTGTTTTCCTTTTAAAATTAGTATCGGCCTCAAATTCCACACATCTGTCGGCCACTCATGAAAATTTTTCAGAATCATCTTGGATACCTGTTAGAATGATATGACCTTCAATGATCTTCACTCATAATTTTTGATTTTCCTGGGTGCGCTTGGCCAATTAAATCTCTAAAAAGTATAAAGAAACACCAAACTCATAAAACTCCTGTGGAAAATCATTGAGGATACTTTTAGAGACAATTATCTGTACTTACTGAAAAAAATGGATGCAGTTTATACAAAACAAACAGAAAAAATAATGCAGATGTCCATGTAGCTTGCACTTTGTTAACATATGCATATACATACAGGGAATGTTGCTCGGTTTATTGCCTAACTGTGGTTTAATGTTAAGGATGCGTTTCAAACTGTATTGCCTGAAACCAAGTCACATGATCATCTGAACCTGATTTTTGTGTCTTGTAGAAATCATGGAGAGGAGGTCTTGGTACCTGAGGTTAAACATAAACCTGCTGCAGACACAATTTAACTGAAGTTGAAGGTCATAACATTAAGATAAAGACATGTTGAAACAGCTCACCTTAGATCTTATAAAATTAATATTTTTACCATGCATGTTGTTCTGAAGGCAATGCTACAACAAGTGGCAAACTAATGCAGTTGTGTAATTTAAACTAAAAAGGTGTCAATTATCTCTTGTCTCATTTTTTTTTTTTTACTGGAGACAGGGTTACTGATTATCTGACAAACATAACAGTTGTTAATGAATGCACCACCACAAGTCTAGTGCCTGCAAGGAGGACATATTGTCAGACTGCCAGGAACGTATAGGTTACAGAAGCAAACAAATGTAAATATATTGCGTATTTGTCACATAACAGTGGGGACACAGTCGCTCACCTATTATGATTCCTCAGAGAGAATGGTCAAAGGTGAAAATCTAAAAGTGTGCATACAAAATGTAATTGCATTCACTCACGCTGATCAATTTTCCAACAGTGTGGAAATGTGAAAAAAAAGTGGACCCATTGCAGAACATAATGTAGATCACAATAATACTGGAAATAATGCAGCAGTACAAAGCTATATCTTTGTACAAAGATAAAGGTAGAAGGAAGTGATATTTCTACTGCCCCAGTGCATGCTGGGAAGCCATTAGACACACCTGCTTTTGGACAGAGCAATTGTCGTCTATAAGAGTGCTTTGTAACAAAATAATTTAATGAGCTATAGCATTGATGGCACATTAAAATAAAGAGGAATTTGTTAACCCTTCCAGCTGTTACATAATCTTAATCATGTGTTAACACATAATCACTTAATCAACACTGCAGAAACATATATGAGAATAAGTGCTGCCCAACGACTGCAATCCAGAGCAGCCCTGCAGTGTTGCAGGAGTGGAGCCATGACGTCCCTCTGCCTCTGCCTTCACTGTACAGGTGTGGTAAAAAACACTCTCAGGCCCTGTGTGATCTAATAATGCAGGGACTGTCTCTAAGCCCCTGTAGCATTGAGGAAAAAGTACTCAACAGCTCTTAACTGTCTCAAGGTCATTTTTGATATTATTATATTCTTATCCCTGTAGTAAAAACAATAAGTCAAATCTGATGAAATGATATGGAACCTGAATCTATTGCGATAGTTAGTTTCTTTTTGCCTATGTGTTTGGTGTGGTTTATCTACAATGCTGGTGATTTTACTGAAGAAAAGGGTCAATTTGAAGGTTCACAATACATCTGTGAAAATTTTCACTTGGTACAACATCTTAACTAAATTAAAGTTGTTCAATTCAATTATATTACATTTATCTGAGAGAAAACCAGATTTCAGAGAGAGTGCGTTCCTATTGGCTCTAAAACATATGTGCATGTCCCTTCTGATGGTAAAAGCATGACTCAATGGTGGGAAATCCTGCAGATAAAAGCCCTTCCAGTATTGGCAACACCTGCATACACTGTAAAGCAACCCCCATAAAGGAAGACAACTTATCAAAGAAAGAGTCATAAGTGCAAAGTGTTTCGAATAAGGACAGAAAAGGCTACTAATAGTTTAGCATTCTGCTAACTGTAGCCAAAAGCTCACAGTTACACCTATTTAAGCCCAGGTAGCTAGCTAGACTCTTGAATCACAGTATTTTATATCATAGGGCTTTACAGGCCTGTAAAACAGGACTGTAATTCTGCTATAAAATGGTGTAAAGATCACATTTATGATTATTGGAATGAATGCATATGCCCGTGGGAGTGGTTAGGGGCAAAGAGGGCAGAGCTGCTGGGCTGTTTTTCCAAAAACTGGCTTTTTTGTGCTGAAAACAACCTACCCCACCTTAAGGAAAATCCTCTTTATTTGAGAGTTTGGGGTATAACTAGACGGTGTATTTGGTGTGTGTGACTACTCACTTTGATGTTCAGATAGTATGGGTCCAAATCCTCCAGCGGCGTGCCCGACATTCCCTCAGGAACATCGCCGTAGATGAACGGCAGGCTCTTCCCAGCCTCCAGGTCACTGTTGGGCTTGGGTTCATTCTCGTCTGACGTGTCACGGTGACTACTGTCCGACCTGGGCTTGGGTGGCTTCTTGTTCTTCTCTTCATTGATGCGCTTCTCGATGTTAGCGAGCGACTCCGGGGTAAATTTCTTGAAGCTGTCAGGTCCTGGGGGTGCAATAAGGGGTGCGGCCATGTTTTCATCCTGCAGCTATTTCCTCTTTATTTGTTTTCCATCCCAGACATCCAGCTCTGAGAGGAAGAGAGGGACACAGGGTGAGAACGTGCGAGCATAACGTACTGATCAAAGAGAAAAGTGATGGCTAAAGCTAAATAAAAAATAGAGTAACGTCATCAAAAACGGTTAAACTGAACTCACATTGACTGGAAAATAAAGGTTAGGATTAAATTGTTTGACATATTTAAATGCTAACCCGGTTGCTTTGCAACCCTTCTCAGTTTCAGGGCTGCCCAGAGCCTGCAGATGGAATTTTCTAGTTCTGCCAGGGAACGCAAACAAAGCAAAATAAAGCAGAAAAAGTGCAAACATTTGGAACATGGGCCAGTAGGCACTATTTCTGCTCTCTCCATCAACCTTAATGACTAAAGCACTGATCCTGTATCCTCAACAGCTAAACTCAGGGACCCAGCATGTACAGAAGACAACACTGAATTCCCTTTTGCTCTTGTGTTTGTGACCTCAACAGCAAGGTGACATGCCAGTTCTATTCTTCTTCTTGTCTTTATGGACTTTTCTCAGTGCATTCCCTTTGCATCTTAATATGCAAATAATGCAGCATTTACACTATACAGTTATGATTACCAATTTAACTTCCATTATACTGTTATTAACAATGCATACACTGTTATGTGACTGTGTTGGCAGCAGAGAATAGGCATGCAGGTCTGCAGCTCTATGCAGCTTAGAGTTAATTGGTTCAGCTTGGTGGTCTCCCTGGTTGAGTCCAAACAGCTCTCACTGATGATTGATATGAAATAAGTGGGAACGTAGCTCCCAGCACACAGGCTGTTACACACATCTGTCCTGTGTAACATGACAAGGAGCCAAACAGATATTAACTCTACATGTATAAATCAGCTTACAATCTAGTGCTACATAGTCATTATAAGAACACTGATATTGTCCATCAGGGCCCATTTCTGTCCGTTATTGTTATTATGTTATTGTGACTGATATTGTCTCAGTCATGTTCTTGTCATAGCCTCTGATCTAAATAGTCTGTATGAATTCATACAATTATCCTGAATTTGTGCTCCATAAAATAATGGGTGGGGTTAATTGCAGGATAATAAGTCAAGTACTGACAGCTCATTTATTGAAGGGCAATGTACTTCTTTTTTTTTTTTTACATTTGTAACTTGACAACTATTAAAAAAAACTATTCAAAATCAAAAATTGGTATATCTGATTATTTAGGCATTTCAATTGTATGAATGTTTTAGAAGACCACAAAAATGTGTGTCTTTGTTATTCCTTTTTAATTTCTCATTTAATCTTACATTTCAATTTGAATATACTTTATTTTACAATATGCAATGTATTATCTGCAACTTTTATCATTCAATTTGGGAACACACAAACAAAAATATGTCATTTGATGTGTTTTTTTAATTGTTGTTTGTAAAAAAAAAAAAATTGATCCATGTGAAAACACAAACACATATAAATTTCTTCTTACATTTATCATATGTAAGAAGATGCCAAACACAGACTGCTGTACTGACTGACTTATGATAAAACAATCTTAAAATAAAGTGTGCCAAAATAAAGTCCACAAATGAATGCCGGACTGGAAATAATTGCCCTCAGAGGCTCTGACTCATTGTTTAAACAGAGAGGTTGTAATAACATTATAAACTGCATCTCTCCAGGCTCCTATAGCAGATAAATGCTATTTGATATGACAATATATATTGTACATTTTACAGTCAAGTCCCTGTTCAAAAGTAATACAATGTGCAACATCACAGAGACAATGATTCTGGTACAGACCTGGAAAGAAATTCTGAAAGAAATGAGAAGAAATCCACAGGCATACATATATCCAACAGCTCAGGATCTTCAGAAAAAACGAACCAAGAAAAGGGATGAAGTCCGATTCAAGTAACCCAACCTCGGCACAACCTCCAAGTCTCCTTCCACCAATGCTACATCAATTGATCTACCGTCAAGGTGAATCAAAGCAGGATGCAATAGCATGGCCAGCGGTGCATGTACACTTTACACATAACGCTAGGACGATCCGAAAAAACAGGCAGCGAAACTGCAGAGCGACCAGAGGGAAACTGCCAGGAAATGTTGCAGATGTAGCTCAATTCTTCGATGTCCACTAACTCACTAGGTCACATGAGAGGCACGGCAATCTAAAACATTTCAGTTTAAATATATATATATATATAACTGCTCGTTTCACTATTTAATCAATTACAGCGATTTCTAATTACCGGCACCAAATGCGCACAGCCCACGGCCGCTCTCGGTTCTGTTTAATCCGTTATGAGTCAAGTGAGTCCGGATATAAAAACTGATGGATGACAGGGAAAACTAACAACTCCGGCAGCCTCATTTGCCTCCTAAAGAAAAAGACAGTCTTGTCGCCGTCCGGTTCAGCAGCGTTTAGCAAATATAAATAAATAAATAAATAAATATGCTCCTACGCTGCGTCCTATGTGCGGAAATCCAAACGGCCTCTCTGTCCCGTCACCTGGAGGGGCAAAAAAAAAAAACCCTTCTTTTGTGCTCTCTGCACCGTGATGATGACCTGACATGTGATGGAGCTAACCGGACACCGCGGCCACACAGCGCTAGTGAGGAGGAGGTGTGTAGGGCACTCGCATCTGAGTCACATGGACTTGAATCCCTCATTTCCTGCATTGATGTCTTAATGTAGCCTGCCACTAAAATATGAGATTAGTCCAAATCAACAGCATCACTGGGGATAGATGAGCCCCGACAGGCCCCAGTCCAACATTACTGGGAGAATAACTTGGCAGCCAAGTATTTATCATATTCTATAAGTGTGGTTTCCATTCTATGAGTCAATTCCAGGTAAAGTTATGACGTTCTAACTGAAAATATGAATGATAATTAAGTTAAACAGGTTTTATCATCAAAATGATAGATGAGGGATGAGGAAAGGTAGATATGAAGCATGGACCAGCGCGGCCACCATAGAGATAAACACAGATTAAATATCCCGGAGAACTTTCTTTCTAGGATATAGACCATCCCTCACATTGTGTGTCTAATCATGCAAGTCATTTCCTGAGAGACATCTGAAGCCTGTGTAGTCCCCAGGAAAGTCCACTGGTTAATATTGAGGCGCGCCGTTGTCCTATAGGGCCAAAGCCTAAAATACTGCAGTGTGGTTTATCGCTGCTATAGGCTGTAACTAACAAACTCATAGTAGGTCAGTTGAATGCACAAACCATGTCCTGACAACACATCCCCCAGCTTCAACTCAAAGCATCCTCATACCACATATCAGCGCAACCCAATTCCACACATTAAAAGGTGAAATTATTTACGGGAAGGTGGGGGGTAAATAAGAGAGAAACTAAAAACGGCCTTAAGGCTATACCACACCCGTAAAGATAATGTCTAGGCAACGAAATCCAGACTTGATTAGGTGCAGGTTTACAGAGTCATGCCATGATGGGGAAATGTGTTTCTAATGGGTGAGACTGCGCGAAAACACCAGAAAAAAAGGGTGCCGCGGCCCCCTTTGAGGACTGCCAAACTAAAGACGCACCTTCCTCCTCACGCAATACAGTTTCCAACGAGATCGCAAGAGGGAGGGGGCGCAGAGGTGGAGTGTGTGTGCGCGCGCGCGCGCGCGCGTATCTGTGTGTGCGTGGGGAGGGGGGGTAAAACTATCATAGTTATCAAATAACTGTAGGAAGGAAATTGGTTCCTAGAATTATTTTGCAAGCGATGCATTATTCGTGTACTTGGAGCATGCAGGGTAGTTATTGTCGCCGCTCAGAGAAGTTTGACGTGATCTCACTTCTACATCCCATATGCGTATGTTTCACATTCTGACACAGTGAAATGTCATTCCATCCAGCGGCAGGCCAACACCCCAAATAACCTGCTGGCTCCCTGTTTTTCTACCGCGTCGCGTCACAAATCCGTGTTTTCCACTTGCAGGAAAAAAACAAAAAATATCACATTCCCACCTTTCTTCTAACTGCTACCTGCATACATATTTGTCCATGTTCTGGCAAGGAGCCCTCCACAGACGCTAGGAAAAGATGCTGAGAGAGAGGGACCGCTCTGCGGCACTGGGATGCAGTCAGTCGACAAAGTAGGACTGCGATCCATCCCACGACACGAAATACCAGACAAAGCAGAAAACAGATTGTCTACTTACTTTTTCTCGCATTAACAGAAATCCAGACAGCTGTCACTGAACTGCAGATGTAGAAAAGTGTCGAGAGTAACTGCGGTTGTCGCCATATTGTTGCTGCTATCTTCCTTCCCAGTGCGTGCGGCTACCCTGCATAATTGATGACTCTCAGCAAATTGTTAGGGAGTGTCGGTAAATGCCTTTAGTTTCAATAACGGACAAGAGACCGCAGCATCGTAAGCAGAAAAAAACACTGTTCACTATTCAGTCATTGATAACCTCGTTGGGATTAATATTGTTTACATATTGATCTGCAACTGAAAAAAAAATTAAAAAAAAAAAAAAACTTAATGTGTGATGACATAGACTTTAAAAATCCATCCTGGAAGTAATTAAACATATTTAGGATGATTTTGAGAATTTAACTAGATTAGCAACAAGGTGATGCTACCTTAACACCTTGACCCATTCTTAAAATTAAACTTCGATGCATAATTTCTGGTATTTAACAGTTAAGTTACTTTTTTTTATTGAAACCACAGAGTTGACCTACAAATCAATCACTTGTCCTCGTGTAATGTTTAAAATATACCAATTGTATGCTGTATCCATCTATGGTATAATAATCTTTACTTTTGTGCTTATGGCTTTGTTTGTTACACTAATATATTTTCTTAAAAAAAAGATTGTACAACAGCCCAAAATTTAACAAGCCATGTTGGAATAGCAAGTATTGGAAATTACATTTATTATGGCTTAATTCAAAATGAAAATGACTTAATTATGACCAATTTTTGTAATTCTACTGCATGCATATTCTGATCACCACATAACTGTTAATGTACACCTGCTGAAAACAAACAAAAATTTATCAGGATCCTGATATTTACCTAAAATATATAGTCTCCTATATGAATATATGTGAATAATGTGGTATGGGCCCAATCCCATAACTGTATGTCCGACATGGCTTTGGTAAAAAGCCTTTTAACTACTGCAGTTCACACCGCACCATGCTTAAACAGACATGCATTGAACAATTGTATAACAATTATTCAGCAGAGTGGGTGTGTAATTGTATGCAAGTATTTTTGTTGTACCATAATAGTCTATATTGCTGTCTGTAGTGGGAAGAGGCACTTTATGTTTGCTTGCCATTTTGAGAATATAAATGTATATACACTGAATGAGAGAAATCCATTTCATTATATAGTGACCCTTTGTCTAAAGCCTCCACCCTTCAAAACACAGTTAGGAGGATTTTATAACAGATCTTTTGAGTTTGACCCAACAATGTCTCTATCTGGTGGAAGTGTTGAAGAACTGCAGCTTGAGGTCTTCAGGATATTAAAAGGCTGGCATGGATTTTCATTCAATCAGCTACTTTGCATTTTAGCCTTTCAGTGAATTTTAACATAGTGACCGATGGACGTGCATATGAATACAACCCCCAGACACCAGACTGTAAGTCAGACTACAGCCAAAAACTATAGACGAATCCAGGGATGTACCGAAAGTTATGAGGTTTCCATTACTGCAGTGGCATCTCTCTACAATGGGCATGAAATTATGAGAACCATACAGTTTTCCACTTTTACCTTTACTTCATGTCAAAAGTTTCCTCAACAATGTTAGCCAACTAAGCAGCGTTAACTTACACTATTTTCCTAATATTTCACATTGATAGTAGCCTAAGACGGAGAAATAACTTCTAGACATTGTCTGAATTAACTGTCTGGGGCATGGGTGGTCTCACATAAAAAAAGTTTTGATAACTTTAATTTTTAAATAGAGAAGAGGGTCACAAGCAAAGTACTGCAGGGCTGGGAAGTCTGATGATGGGAGTTGTATTACAAAGCCATACAAGATGGCCAAGTGCTTAGGGCTAGGACTAATAATCCACTGCACTCTGCACACATGGGCTTGAATCCAATCCTTGTCGCAACTTGGTTTACTTCAGTTTCCCATGTGAACAATATACAAGATGCATTTATAGCAACTCCCTTTCGATCAGTTTCTCCAATTTAAATCCTCTCATTCTCATTAATGCACTATCACATGCCAAACCAGTGACTTGCAGTATTCACAACAGTCCGGAAAAGAGATCACAAAGCAAACTCACAAGGAAGTAATAAAGAGATCAACAACCCCGATTCCCAAAGAGTTGGCAAGCAGCATCCAATATAAATAAAAAAACAACTGTGGCAAAAACTGCTACATTACAAATTCTGAATCTCCAAAACATGGGAAGTCACATAAAATGTAAAAGAAAAAAATGCATGTCAGAAAGGATTATTAAGTTGGTAAACAACAACACTGATCAGAACCGTCATCCGTTAGCTTGTATGCTAAACAAGTACTCCACTATTTAAAGTAATCCCTGTTCTGGCTAATTTACCGGCCCTTTGATACTTTTCCAGGTAAAAAAGAGAAAAGTTGACAGTCTTTAATATATGTCGAAATGGATTAGCAAATCATTCATGAATTGGCAAACATCAACACTTATTAGAACCTTTATGTGGCATTGCAGGTTGTTCAACTGTGAAACAAGGCACAACCCCAGAAAGTAATGTCCTCTGCTGTGAACAGACATTATTTCTCTCTTTCATGCCAAGTATGCTGGAGTTTATTCCCTTGTACAAGGGAAAAATAAACAGTTTACTTTGACTGTACAACAACACTGATCACAACCAACATGCATTCCTGAAGCCAGATTCAGCGTCTGTTTTACTTTCAACTGGTGGATCAAATAACGACCATGGACTGAATTGAGGGCATTTTAGGTTAGGTAACCAAGAACCGAACACAAGCTCTATTCATTCCTCGGGTGGGCAGTCTTGGGCAGAGGATGTGCACTCACCTCAACAGTGCTGTTTGCTTAATTGTCAGCCATCTGCAGCAAATTTTGTCAGAGATTTTAGTCTCAATAGGAATCCAAAGAAGAAAAAGAAGAAAAGAAAGCCACTTGCTGATATACTAGCACTGCAGAGAATCAACTTAAATTCTAGGAGAGATAAGACAATAAACACTTTCTATCTGAGAGCAATTGAAGCAAGCTTCCAAACCAGCTTCACTTCAAGCAGTGATAGGAGTTGATCCACAGTAGCTACATCCCTATGTCCGTCCAACTAGTGTATTGTAACGTAGTGTCTTTCACTCATTGTTTTGGGAAAGACTATACCACTGTGTGGGGTCATAAACCAATACACAGCTGCAGTTATAGTTTTCAATGAGAGTTGCCCCTATTCTATGTAGCGTACAGGTAAAGAATAGGCTAGCTCAAGAAGTTAGCACACACATTACACTGCCCACTGCTAATGCTAGCATAAACTTTCACTGAAGCGACACTTACCTTATCTGGTGAAGACAAAGTCATTTTAGCCGGTAGGCTCAAAAGCTGCATATTATCAACGTATGCAAATATTGCCAATTTATACCCCACCAGGCGTTTGCAGACCTTTACAGACTCTCCGGTTTGCAGACCCCCCCAGTGAACGTGTTATCTGGCGACTTTCACATGAAGGCGTCTTTGATCGCCAACACTGTTTACCCACATACATTTAAAGAAAGATAAAATAGCTAATCTGTAATGTCACTAATCGGAATCAACAATATAATGTAATAACAATAATAATGTTTTTTACTTTTTAATGAAGACCAAACAAAGAGGGAGCTTTCAACCGCTGTTGTAACCATGACGACGACAGTCACATTCAACTGAGTCAGCAGATAATTAGGTCACTCGGTATTCCTCAACACAGAGTCATTATAAATCCTAAAAGAGTATTCCTGTGTGTTTATTCATTGTGATACCTTCGCCCCAAAACGGCATAATTACAGTTGGATTCAGTGTTGAATCGTGGACTAACGTTTCACAATGGTCAAGGGCAGGGGTGTCAAAGTGATCCATGAAAGGACCGGTGTGGCTGCAGGTTTTTGTTCCAACCGAGCAGGAGTACAGCTGATGCTGCTAATCAACTGAGTGAAGACAGCTCAGGTGATTTGAATGACTTGATTCAGATGTGCTTATGCTTGGTTGGGACAAAAATCTACAGCCACACTGGCCCTTTCATGGATCAGTTTGACACCCCTGGTGAAGGGCAAAAGAAGAAACGTCATTTCTATTTGTCGACCTTTATTTTGGAAAAAGTGGAGGGGAAAGCAGGACTTCCTGTTTCCGGTCATTTCTTCTGGCACGTTTTTAGTTCGGTCTTAGTTCTCTGTGGATCGCCACGAAGGACAGGAGCTGCAAAGATGGCTTTCTTCATGAAATGTTGCACTTTTATCGTCAACGTGTTGTGTCTGCCCCTTCACCTGATCGAAGCGGTAGGCCTGTATGAAATATACAAACGCTTCTTCCCTTTTTGTGTATATCGGATTTCTATAACGTACAATAAGAAAATGTACGACAAGAAGAAGGAGCTGTTTCGCAGCCTCACCGAGTTCAGCAAGCCTGGCAAACAGCTCACAATTTTGGAGATCGGATGTGGGTCTGGCGCGAATTTTGAGTTTTACCCGCCTGGTTGCAAAGTGGTCTGCACCGACCCGAACCCTCACTTTCAGAAATATCTGAAGAAAAGCATGGCCGCGAATGACCAGCTCACATATGACAGATTTGTGGTGGCATCAGGGGAGGACATGGGGGCAGTGGAGAGCGAGTCGGTAGACGTTGTTGTCTGCACCCTAGTGCTCTGCTCTGTCAACAATATACCGCAAACTCTGCGAGAGGCTCGCCGCCTGCTGAGACCAGTAAGTTATGTGACTCCTGAAATAAACTGTTGGTCAAAATATTTAATTCCCCACAAAATAGGGATTTGCAGTCATTGAGACTTCTGTTCCATATGCAGTAGATAAATCATTCACCAACTCGTGATAACTAACTTACTAAACAAACATGTAAAGAAGTCCAATTAAATTATTTACTCATTCACAAACCGATATGCAAATAAGACACATGGCTAGTGCACCAGCCAAGGTAATCATTAGGTTAAATATGGATTGATGCCACTGGATCTCCCAGTGACTTGTATTAATCATGCAGTTGCTTAACTTTGATCTGTGTGCCAGGCATACCTTTGTTATGCCAACATTACACAAGAGATGTGTCCTCAGCTACACATAGACCTTCGCTCCACACAATGTTTTATTCAGTTACCAGTTTGTGTTAAAAAAGTAAAGTCCAACTGATGCCAATAGTGATTTCAAACATATATCTCTATGAACTAACATTTAACATCGTTATACCTTATTATTCATTTATTATCCAAATAATTTCATCCAAAATATGAACGACAACTTAGGAAAATAAGGAATTGATACGAATTACAATAAATAGCTCAATAAACATCATTACTGTTCATGTCTTGTCAATTTGTGCTGTGTTTGCCCGGTTTAAAGACAGAACTGATGTTTGCTTTGCAGGGTGGAGCCTTCTTCTTCGTGGAGCATGTTGTTGCAGAACCCTCAACTTGGTCATACTTCTTCCAGCATGTTCTGCAGCCTGCTTGGTACTACTTTGGTGATGGATGTGAGGTCACCCGGGAAACATGGAAACATCTGGAGGCAGCTGGATTCTCTCAGCTCAAGCTGCAGCACATCCAAGCTCCACTCATGTTCATGATCAAACCACACATCATAGGTTACGCTTTAAAATAAATTCTGTTTCTTCAGACTTGTAGTAAGCTCGCTTCACAACCAGTGTATGAATATGCCAAGCACTTTATGCCTATCTCTCTTGTGATTATTAATTACCAGTGATAGATGAAGCACCAATCACTTTAATACTAATTTTATTTTTGTATTGAAAAACTTTAAACTTTGAGTTTTGTAAAGAGTCATTTTACACACTGATTAAAACATGACATATACAGCACAAAATACCCATTTTATATGCAGATGAAGAAGAATATTGTAGTTTGTTGATCTTCTTTTTGTGGATTCCTATCGCCAAGTTGCTTGCTGATAAATCAGTGATACTGCCATAGGGACTTGCTGTCCGTCACTGTCAGCGCATATTATTGCTGGGCTCATTTGTACCTTCTATGACATGACAGTTGTGTCACTTAATACATGTATTTTTGCTGTAATGAAGCTTTTTGCCTTAATGTTGGTTAATAAACACTTTAATCCTATTGTATGACTTTTTTTTTCTTATTGAATGATTGGTACCAATATGCATTTAACTGCAATTTAGTATGCAAAAAATGTAGTTGTATTGCATACTTGTATTTTGACCTTTGTCATATCCTGTAAAACTGCCTCATTAAATTGTGCCTAACGTCAACCCTGCTTGCTTATATATGCTTTGATGAGGATTATTAGAATTTAGAGGAACGCATGCTCATGATATTTGGGTATTTTTAAATACGACATTTGAAATGTTGCACATTGGAACATGCTAAATGTTTTCTGCTAAACTAAACATTCATTGTAATGCTAAAAAAATAAAAAATACCACAATGTCCTTCTGCTCTTTGCAGCATACAAACTAGCACGCTTCTCTGGTTATTCTGAACAATTTATATGAGCAGAATAGTCAAAGTTCAAAGTGCAATACTATGACAAGGAGTATGTCTTAATCGTATACGTTTCAACAGCAGACCGTTCACTTGTCTGTCGTCCGCAGTG
This sequence comes from Hypoplectrus providencianus, assembly GCA_028566105.1. Classification (NCBI taxonomy): domain Eukaryota; kingdom Metazoa; phylum Chordata; class Actinopteri; order Perciformes; family Serranidae; genus Hypoplectrus; species Hypoplectrus providencianus. Next base: position 5,552,202 of record JAOWBC010000710.1, on the reverse strand, counting down.
TATTTGCGCCATCGTGTGGTGAAAGTGCTACACAGGCATTAGAGTTTAATCTCTTGATCTTGTAAAGTCGCCTGTCTTGAAATGCCCCCAGCAAGACTTTGTTTACCGCAGAATAAAATGAGGTCTCGTCTCATGAAATTATGCCGACTTCTTTGTTTTGTGTTAACTTTACCCTTGCATTTAATGGAGATCTCAGGCCTATACGGTATGTACAAACGCTTATTTCCCTTTCTTGCTTACAACATAACATTTTCATACAACGATAAAATGCACGAAACGAAAAGGGAACTTTTCCGAAACGTGTGCAAATTTGCAAACACTGACGGAACCCTTCGCCTGCTGGAGATCGGCTGTGGCAGCGGCGCAAACTTCAGGTTTTATCCCTACGGCTGCACGGTGACCTGCACCGACCCGAACCCGCACTTTGAGAAGTACCTGCAGAAGAGCATGGACGCGAACAAGCATTTGACATATGACACGTTTGCAGTTGTTTCTGGGGAGGACATGAAGGATGTGCAGGACGAGTCGGTGGACGTGGTTGTCTGCACTTTGGTTCTATGTTCAGTCAGCGACGTTCGGCGCGTGCTGCAAGAAGTCCGACGGATCCTCAAAACAGTGAGTGTGCTGCCTTCAAGTGTTGTAGGATATACTGTATGTTATTAGTAACTTAATGCACTGATAGTAGACTGCACGACCTAATAAAACCAGTTACACAGTGGCATTAAAAACAAACAAACAAAAAAAAAAAAAACACCACCAGCTTGCATAGACATAGACATAGAATAACATTCTGCCAACTGTCCTGAATGGTAAACATAAATGTATTATTTACATACATGCCATTTATCCTGAAGATGCACTGGTAACTATGTTTGTTTCATGCAGTTACGTGTATGTATATACATGCAGTTATCAGTGAAAATGAGGCTGATCTGTTCACTTTTGTAAAAAATAAAAATAATAATAATTATGTCAGCCAACCCCACACTGTAAGGGATTCAGTTTAATTCAACACTAGTATCGGCCAATACCAGAAGCCTATATATAGGTATCAGGGATAGAATAGTCAAATTGCTTGATCCAAGCATGATGTAATTTCCATGCTTGTTTTTTCTTTCTTCTTGTCTTTGTCTTACAGGGTGGAGCCTTTTACTTTCTGGAGCATGTTGTCTCAGATCCCTCTTCTTGGACATACTTTTTCCAGCATGTGTTTGAGCCTCTGTGGTACTATCTTGGAGATGGATGCATGATCACCAGAGAAACATGGAAAGATCTAGAGGCTGCTGGTTTTTCTGAACTTCATCTTAGACACATCGAGGCACCAGAAGTTACTCTCATGATAAGACCACATGTCATGGGATATTCTATTAAATGACTGCAAGGAAGAATAGGCAGACTTTACTGTGCATCTTATGGATTTCCAAAGGTTTATAGTAATTAAGTCCATATTTTAGTCAACATAGAATTTTATTAGCTGCTCAGTATTCTTACATTTTTCTCTTTTTAGATTGTATTTACCATCACTTTTATGTCCATCACTAACTGCAGAAATGAAAGTGTGTCTGAAGCTTTTATCTTTCCAAAAGCAGTCAATCTGTTCAATGATATACAAGCCACACTGCATTTTTTTGAGTGAAAATATATTTATTTACTTACAGAGTCTGCAAAGTTTCATACACTGTTTGTTCTTCTTCCCCTCCCTCCCAAGATGTACATAATAAATATTACCTGGACACTGCTTTTTTCCCTGATTGTCTAAGTAACTGCCAAGAAACAACCAAACAAACCACACTCAAAGTCATAATTTCTGTTACCCTTTATATTCCATTGCACAAAAATAAGGAATGACAATTGTAACATCTCCTGATAGGGAAATAAGGGGAATTGCTGGTTTACGATATAAACAGGAATTATGTCTGTGTGGTAATTATACAGTCAAAATTCTGCAGATGCTGTTACAAGATTAAAAAAAAATCCAACAGTTTTTAAAAACACAAGAAAAAAAAGGAAAGGGATACATTTACAAACTGAGACTCAAAGTTAAAGCTCATAGTTTCAAACCTCCCAGTATTAAAAATGTACACAACTATAAATGTTATAGCATTAGCAAATCTTTAAAAAACAGCAGGTGGAAAATGGCCAATTTCTTTTTTTGTTTGCAGAGTATATTTTACTGCCATCGCAAGTCACTTTTATATCAAACAGAGTAAAAAAATTGGAGGATCTCAGCCTGAAATAAAGTGTTCCCAGAAACCCCATTCATGTCCAAATGGCTGAGCTGTGTTGCTCCCAAACAATGTCCCAATCCTTTATTCAAAACAGGTTATCCTGTTTTAACACAATAAAGGTCCTTTAATGTTTTGAGTTCTTCAATAAGGGTCTTGTTTTGATTTTCAAGAACAGCTACGCGGTTTTCAAGGCATTTTACATATTCCTTTTTCTTCCGTCGACATTCACGGGCCGCCTCTCTGAAGGGGGGAAAAAAATGTGAGGTTAGTCCAACTGAAAGATCCAACAATGGCTGCACCTGCAATTCACCGAAATGTACAGTCCTGTCACTCATGCCGTACTCACAAAATTACATATATGAGTATGTATACCTTTAAAGGGAAATTCAAATGTGAATAAAGTTCTCAGGAAATAAAACCAGTGAGGTGTTGATTTTTAAGAATCAGAGCTTGAATCCAAGATTGCCAACCCATCAGCGATGAAAAAAATGGATATCAAAAAATGTAATGAACTGTGAATTTAAAAGTCAAAAGTGAATTTGGTGAATAGTGACTAATTTGTCAGAACGGAACATGCATCTGCTTTAATACACCAATGAGCAGACAGCCTGATAGATATATCAGTTTACAAATATAATAATTTATTGAAGGCCTATTGATATTGGTGTATATGCCATATGCAGTTGTGAGAGCTTTTTCTTTAAACACAACATATAATGCATAAAATGTTGCATGCGATGACCTAGAAATGGTGTAAGCTATTTATTTTTTATTCTCTCTTTAGTAATTGACTGATCTGAACAATAATTCCCATGTATTCCTTTAATTCCATAATTGACAGAATTGGCTGACATTGTAATACATAGTTTGTATAATGTATAACAATGTTAAGTGTTTACTATAGTTCTACGATTGAGAAAGTAGCGCTGCACAATCCACAAAAAAGGTCAATTTTCATTCCAGCTCAAAAAAGTACAATATGGGCCACCACATCTGTTATCAATTAATTTTCCCCTTCTAAAATCAGTATCCTTAAAAAACCCAAATTGGTCAGTCTCTAGAATAGACAGTTATACTTGCCTGTTTTTTGCGAGCCTGATTTCCCTCTTCATTGTTGGGTCGTCACTCTTGCCCTGAGATAGTCCCATAGGAGAGGTCATAACTACAGTCTGAGGCAGGGAGCTGGATGTTGGCGCTGTGCGGATCTGGTATGTTTGCACCTCTCCTCCTGCACCTGAGGGAAACATGAAAGTCAAAGTATGACAGCAGGGGTCATAACATCTATGCTCCACAAAAAGCAGAAGCATCAGATCTCAGCTTATTGTTGCCATAAACATACACAAAATCTTTTTTTTTTTTTCCACTTAAAAAATGACCAGCAATGTTCAAGAGAACAATGAAGCATATGGTTCTGTCAACTCAGTAATGTTGGAGTTTTTTTTTCTTATTTTTTATTCTAATCAAATAATCTTGTTGAAAGTAAGACCTCATTCCAGGACACTGTGTTGATACATGGGCAAGTATTTTAACAGTGCAGATAAAAAAAGGATATAATAGTAATAATTTTCCATTATCTGATGATAATAATACACCAGTACCAATAACAACCGTGCATCCCTACTTAGAATATGTCATATTTTGCTCACCTTGTACAACAACCTGGTTGCTCGGCACCAGTATCTGCTGCCCGTCAGGTGTCTGGGCATACTGAAGGATGGTCGTGCCTGTCTGGGCTCCACCAGAGTTGGCCATGGTGACAGCCTGTAACCCCTGAATGCTTTCAGACCCCGGAGACGCCAGCTGGATTGTTCCATTAGCGTTGATGGTAACTGGAATTATCACACAGTTGGCAAAATAGCTGTATCAACTGCACTTTATGGTTGCGCTGCTTTATGAAAGTATTATTGAAAGGGAAAAGTTCATACTGTACTGGCCGGAGGTGGTCTGGTAGATTTGGGTGGTGGGAGCAGTCACACCTGTAACTCCTGTGGACACCGGGCTATCCTTTCCCTCAATATGTGTGACTTCTTCAGATGAGAGCTCATTTAGGATTTTTCTAGAAGGAAAAAGAGGGTTATTTGAGGTAGCATTCATCTCACAAGACTGTTTTTGAGCTGCGTCTTTCCTTTTATTTTTGTTTTACCTGTAAGAGGGTCGTCTCGCCAGTATTTCTCTAGTCTTTTGAGCTGCACTTCCACTGTCTGATGAGTCCTGTGAATCGTCACTGTCTGAACCCACAGTCTTGACAAAGGGAAACGGATTCACAAAGTGCTTATAAGTAACTGTATAAAAGAGCATTTGGACAAAAATACATTAAAGTGATGAAAGTGCCAAGAAGATTAGTTGTTCTCACCTGTGCACTCTGCATCTGAGGGGACTGAATGACAGATGACTGTGCTGACTGGATAACTCCTTGAACCTGAAACTGCCCCCCTGGCAGCTGTACGACAGCCACAGAACCACCACCCAGTGACATCTACAAAAAACCAAACACATCTTTAAACCAAAAGGCAACTGCCATCAATTTATGTACACAATAAAGTTAGGGAGTCAAGTGAAACAGTGTATAAAAGAGTCATCATTCAAATTATAGTTTATTAGAGGTCATGTCTTTATTTGATAAAATGAATGTTAATTTATTCTTATTTACACATTCAGGTGCATTTCATATGGTTTTAGGTTGAGAGGCACCACCTTTTAATCAAATGCTATGACCTCAGACAGGTAGGTTACTGAAGATCCTTGAGGAACACATGGTTTCCTACTGTCAAGACGAACATTGAAACACCGTCTGATAGATGCAAGTAAAACGGCAAGAGGGGTGAGACACTTATACTGAATGTATCAATCCTATCCTTTATAACATAACTGACAGATAAACAGAAGATAAAAAGTTTGGTTAAATATTCCATTTATGCTGAGAAGTGAGAAAGGGCACTCAAATTGTTTAAGCTGAGAAAATAGGAGCTATGTGGGACTGTCTTCTTAGATCAATTTAAAACCCCATTCTTTACAATAGTGAGGGTTAAAACACAATTGCCGAATAAATACACTGGGAAATGTGGCAGTGGTAATGTGAGTTATCCTTAATAATGATACATTTCAAGGTATCTTTTTAATTACCTGTTGGGCTATCTGTGAGAACTGAGCGGCTGTGGTAGTGGTGGGAATGGTGGCAGTCTGTAACTCGGTGCCATTGCTGCCCTGCTGCACTTCTTCCATAGTAACTGGGAACACAATCAATTTTAACGTTTTACAATGTCGCTAATGTAACACAACTACTTTTCTTTGGCGGCGTTGCCTAAACTGTAATGTGCCGTACCCCGTTGTGGCCTATGCGCCAATTGCTGATATAGTAAATAACTCTGTCCAACAAATGTAAAACAGAACAGAACGATATAAAATCACAGTTTCTTACATGGCGTTAGTTAAGTTAACAGCTTCTTCTAAAGCCAAACACACTGGTTTTAACGTATTAACAATTGACTTCCTCTTTGGTTCAATCATGTTAGCCACCGCAACTAACGTTAACATGGGAGTTACGGAACATAGCTAGGCCCAACAGTCATTACTATCTACTTTTAGTCATTATTTAAATGCATTTTTTTGCTTCATAAGCGGGCGACTTCACCCCAAGCAAAAGTCTACAGCTGAATTTAAAGTTATCATTTTAGTCGTTGCTACTAGAATGTTCGACCTCACCAACATTGCTGTTGCTAGTTAACGGCAGCTAACGTTCAGTTAAACGGACGTTAACCAGTTTTAAACCGTTAAAAACAACAGTTTAAGAGCTGCACGCGGAGCAAGTTTTGTTACTGTGCTTCACGGGATGGATGAGCTTTTGTCTCAATGAGAAAATATGTGTAACTCTGTCACTGGCACGCAAGTTACCGCGTCAATAGACGTCAGCGATACGGGGAGCCATTAAGCTAACTACACCTTCCCTTTTCGTAAAACGGCGAGGAGTTGACGAGGCAACAGCCGCCATTACCGCCACAGCGGAGCAGACAGCCAGACGAGCACTAAATTGCCGCTCAGCCAGCCGAAATTTACCTTTCAAAAGCCGCGTAATTGCTCTCGTTCACAGCGTGGACTTCGTGCAATTCGTGTGTAAACTTTGGCCCAAGAAATACCTTGAAAACTTACTTAGCAGCAATGGCTAACGGCTAAAAATACAAAGATGTCAGCTAAAAAAAATAGCTGACCACTTTTTTTTCCCAAAGGAAATGGGCGGTGCTGCTTGGCAAAGACGCATTACGTAATAGTTTCTTTAGGCGTTGTGATTGGTGAAGAGTTTGTTAGCCACAGAAAAATAGAGTGGAAAAGTCCCATTTGTTATATGTTATATAATAAAGGGTGCTTTGCTCAAGTGTTCACCTTATGTTACTTTATATTTAAAGCACAGTTGTTTATTCACTTGATCAACTCTGCTTCAACATTTAAATGCTGCTTACACAGTGATTTATGAGCAATAGTAATCCCATCATAGCCTATAACACTGACAGGGGTCATTCTGCATAGTAAATACTTTAAGTTAATGCTGCTGGTACTAGCTGTACATCTATTTAATTAAACTCAACATAAAGGTAGAATGATATCCACTGATTTTTTAAAAAATGATTAATTTTGCCTTTTTGTGTTTGGTTCTCTCCTTGAAACCAGACCAAGTACATTGTCAGTCTGGACTTTGATTCTTCCAGGCAAATTTCAAAATATTATTGATATTAATTTGCAAAAGTTTGAAACATTTGATGCTATTGAAGTTCCCTCCATTCACTTTAAAATAGAGTAACTTACAAAACTACAAAAAAAAAAACAAAAAAACTTACAAAATATGGGTCTCTCCAGTAAGCAACACACAGTAAATATCTTTACTGTCCGTTA
>JAOWBC010000710.1:5492523-5503911 GCA_028566105.1 Hypoplectrus providencianus | reverse complement strand
TGGAAAGGAGGTCAGTGTGTTTTCATCGTTTGTTGTAGTCGTGCCCGGATGCACTGCAGCAGCAGCAGCAGCGCTGACACAGGACGGCGGTTTGTTGCCGATTTCACATAAACACGCTAAAGATCAGCACTTTAACTTTGGTTTGCACTGATTACCGCCGCAGCTCGAACTATTAAAGCCGCTGTATGGAAACCTTACCTTCAGATAGCTCCAAATCCAACTCCGCCAGCTGGTCCCTGACCTCTTTAGGCAGAGCCGACAGATCAACGCCGCGGTCGGCCATCGTTGGAAGCACAGCAGCCTGCGGGATGTTTGCGATATCTCAGTACACGGCAGGAACAGTCCTGCATGGAGAAATTAAAAAAAAAATCAAGATGTAGTTGTGGCGGTGTTTACTCCATCTTCGCGACTCCCCGACACCGCCATGACTGTGGGAGATGGGAACAACTCGCCAGAGGAGTTTGTCAGTCACATGACCGAGGCTGACGGTAATTGCTGTGACAGGACGGTGGGATGAAGCGGCGTCTCTGCTCCCTCTGCTGTTGTGTTTTTACAGCTGAGAGGAGAAGCAGCATTCCTCCAGATCCAACTCACCTGCCACCCTCCCCTCAGGTAGAAACCAGCGTCCCGGTTTGTCCCTTCAATGGATTTATTACCATTCAACCGGAGTCACAAAGCTAACAACAGTTAGCTAGCGAACAGTTAACGGCCCGTTTCCGAGTCTGAAAAGTTAGTCTGTGATTAAAAAAAAAAAAAAAAATTAAGAATAGCAAAAAAAAAAAAAAAAACCTCCATCCATTTTTATTTAAAAAAAACAAAAAAAAAACCCTGTCCAATACGCATGAAACACGAATAAAATATTTGAAATTCATTTCTAATGGCAGCCTGAAATGATCCATGTCCCCACTCAAGATGAAATCAAATTAAACCAGTTTGTTTTTGTTTTTATTTATTTTTATGCACACCATGAATTTTATCGGTAGGCAGTGGTGGAACAAAATATACCCTAAGAGCCAAAAGTAATAGTACTTATTGTGCAGAATGGCTGATTTAAAAATAATAATTATTATACAGTTGAACAACATTATTATAGCAGAAGAAAAAAAACCCCACAATATTTACCTCTGCAATGCAGTGACATAAAAGTATGAACTATTATGAAATTGATATACACAGTACAATTGTACTTTAGTAAATATGCTTACTTGCCTGACCTTTTATTTCCAAAGACCAACTATTCTACATGTTTTTTTGTTGCTTCTACAGGAAAGCACAGGTGTTACTAATAACATAAATTTTACTCCCATACTAATGTGTACGACAGTGAGTCTGCATGCATGAAATCAGAACTCTCAAATTTAAGATGAATGGGATTCAGTGCTCATTTGTTTATTACTAACACTTTTGCGACTGCTACAAGTCAAAATGTCTACTGTGAAAGACATAATGTGCAGTGGACTGAAATGATTCTTTCCAGCGTCTTAAGCCCACAACAGCTGCATTCTTGGCAACATGGAGTCAGCAAAAAGAAGCTGTACACACAACTCAGACATTTGATTAAATCTTCAGTTCAATAGTTTACTTGTTTGCATAGGATTGCTCATTTACGCATCCAGGGGAAGAAAAAGATAACATGATCTGCACTCATGTTGAATCATGTTTCTGGCCACGTAACATTTGCAGTCCTTTTTTATTCAGTTTGCTCTTTACCTGAAATTCATTCAGGACAATGTTGTTTTTTTTGTTATTATTATTTATTTGTTATGTAAAAACTGATGCTTAGTTATACAGCTTGTATGTTATAATTATACAGGAGGCACGTTTCTTTTTCATTAATTTATTTTATTATTTGCCCGAGACAACTTATTCATTAGTTGAGACTATACACAAGTAATTTTTCCCATCTTGAAGCCTGAGTATTTGACAAACTCTTTCCATAAAGATATCAGACATTTTTTCATGTGGTTCAACCTGTGTTAAACACATAAAAGACATCTATGCTCTTTAACAAAAAAGGACATACTAATCACATAGTGGAAAAAAAACCATCTCAAAACAATGACGTTATTTAGAAAAACAAACGCACAGAATGACGAAAGGGGAAAAAAAAACATGATATTCTTGGAAGTACACTGCGGTATAAAACAATCAGCATTTCAAAACTTAAATTTTAAAAGAAGCACCTTGCACAAATATGTAAGTCTACTTCATGATACAAGACGGCTTTTCAAATTTTGGAAAGCACCCAAGATGAGGACATCTGTAATCTCCCTACAGATGTGTTCCCATCATCTCATCAACTCATTCATTCACGAATACTCATCTTCACATTTTCTCTGGTCACCGCTTAACTTTAGCTTTCGGCTGAAATGGACCAAACCCCTCTCAGCGGTTGGGCAACATACAACAAATAAATGCATGAACATTGATATTCAATAGAAAAATATATTGCACTACTCCTTTCCACAACTGAAATGCCAGGGTAAATGACTTAAAATCTATTTTGTTTGATTATCTTTAAAGGCCTTCTAAAGCTAACCATTTCAAAAGTGTTACATTAGGACTGAGGATGGAATCCTTACATGACAAGGACAGTTTTTGCATCAGTAATTTGATGTTTTGAAACAGAAGAAAAGCAGATCAATAAACAGCGATAGTATGAAGCACAAACAACAGTGGTATTCTTCAGCCTTGAGTAATCCATGCAGTCAATAGGGTTTGATACATACACATCTAATGTAATGACATCCATTCCAAATGGGTTAAACTGATGGTAAAAAAGTCAGGCACACACTCACAGGGTAAACTGTGTACACATCTATAATTTGGTTTGTTATCCACTCGGCTGACTAAACCGTCATGTGTATATGAGGAGAATTACCTCAGAAAGGAAACACAGAGAGAAAACTAAAAGACAGGTTGAAACGTAAACATAAAAAGAGCATAAGAAAAACTTTCCAGGCTGCATTTACTGAAATCAGCCAGCCAATCTCTCACTGTACTTTCACTGCATTAGCACACATTATGTCGATGACCAATATCAGGCATAAAAATCTTTTCATACAAATGAAAAATACAAGTAAAACTGTCAGCCTGGAAAGCAACCAACCACATCACAGCCAGCGTGTGGGACTGAAGTTGGACAGAAGCTGCATTTTTAAGTGAAATTAAAATAAACTGAAGATTTTGACATTAAAAAGTTTTCATTCATACTTTCATCCCAATTTAAAATATTTTCCAACTGTCACGACTGAACAAGACATGACCCTAAATCCTGCAGAGTGAGTGTCCGACGTGTTATTCTTATTTACATACAGAGAGTGACAGAGCCTGCTGGGACTGGAGGGTTGACGGAGGCACTGTGCCGTGTCTTTGTGTGATTATCATTGGCTGTGAGGGGAGGAGAGTATCTTAGTCTGGGGGCGGGGTTCGAAGGAGGGTCCCTCTTTTCAAACTCTTTGCACCAGTCCGGCTTCCAAATGCCACTCAAGTTCATACTGGCTACCTGCGTCAGCACATCATCTTGGAGCTGACTGTGACTGCGTTGCCATGACGACCCCTCCTGGCTGGCCCGACCCCATGCCAGCCAAGACAGACATAGCCACTGCCTCTGCAGCACGGACGCTCAGCCCGTTGATGGTGGCCCCTGGACTGGAGGCTGAGGCGGGTGGTGACGGCCCGTGCTGGATAACTGCAGCCGGGGAGCCGATGGGTTCACCGGCACCATCCCTGGAGGTTTCCTCTCCTCCTGCAGCTAGAGACAGAGAAAGAAACATTCACCCTTAAGAGAGGTGAGCGAGTAAAAAGATTACATTAGATGGATGAGATGATAGATGGATCCTGACAAAAGAAGCGATACAGTGCAGGAAGCACATTGATCAGCTTTAATGGTTACCTAAGAAAGCTGCCTTCTTCTGCATAACAGTGACCGGGCAGTCTTTGTGGGCCAGGAGGAGCTGCTTCAGCTGTGCCACCTCATTCCTCAGTAGGCTTACTTCATTCTGATGGCAACACAAACAAACATAAAACATACAGCACCCAAATAATTTCCAGCTATTCCCATGAACAACCTGTCTTTAAATTTCCTCTAAAACTCTGGAGTTGCATGACAAATGGAAGACTCACCGTCAGGGACACATTCATGTTGGCAAGATCTTCTGCTTTCTTCTCCAAAGAGTTGACCCAAAGCTTTCTTTTCTGCCTGCAGCGGGAGGCCGCTGCCCGGTTTCTCTCTAGAAACCGCTCCCGCCTTTCATCAGGGTCCATCTCTGAAGCTCGCCGCCGCCTGCCACCAGTTGGCTGAGCAGGGGACACCTAGGGCAATGACAAGGTGTTTAGTCCGTACTGCACTCCAGAATACAACACTCATTCTTAACATTTAATTGATCAAATTTTTTACCTGAGGGTTCAAATTGAGTAGTCAAATTGAAGCACTTTTCAAGGACTTTCAAGCTTTTCCAATACCTTACAATATTTGTAAAATGTGTTGTTTTTTAAAAATAAATAAATCTGCTTTTCTAAACATTATATAACAAATCAAAAACAACCAAAAAAATAGCGTTAGAAGAAAAAGGCTAAGCAGCTTCACTGCGGTACACTGTAGAACTGTATATTAATATGTGTTTAAAAAAGAGCTGACAGATTTTAAAGAGGAGCCATGTAGCTGGATCTAATCTTTTCAAGCTCACTAAAATGGAGGACATCTCTGATCCAGGACTCTTGTGAACTCTTGTCCTTTTATTAAACAAACTAAGCAGCCTTATGTGTGTTATTTTACACTGGCATGTCATTTCTGTCTACATAGTCCTATGTTTATATTTTTCCTCTGCTCTCTGTATCACAAAAAGCAGCCACGAAGCATATACACACAGGTGAGCACACTCCCAGTGTGTAGTGGGATGGCTGGTTGTTTTCAGAGAAAAACAGAAAAAAATGTAAGCATTTATCCAAACTCTTTTTAAAACCTTGAAAATATAACTTTCAAATATAAGCATTAACAAGGATTGAACCCTTTAACTTTAAATGTTTCTATATATTCGAGTTGGTTAAGAAACCATAATGCACTAAGGAGCAAATAAGAAGATCAATTTAATGTATTTCTTAAATACCATTAGTTATGCTTAGAACTTTTAATAAATCATTAAAAGGAAAAGGTCCCTCATGCATCATATTTAGCCTCTCTGCTGTTTATCTATAATAAAGCTCAGTAAATTCCAAAATTCTCCTTAGGCTAAAGATGAGTGTTTCATATTCAGGACAGATTTTGATCCTAGTAAGGAGTGCTGCTTATGTGCTGTATGTACTACCTGCGGTTGGGCAGGTGATGGTGCATCAGAGTTCTGAGTGGGTTGTTTGCTCTGTTCCTGTCTCTGGGGGACAGCAGGGATGGATCCTGCCCCCCCACCAGAACCATCTTGTGCTCCTGGGCCCTGATGAGTTAGTGCTGCCTTCAGCCGCTACAAAGACACACAGACCGCACTCAATGTAGATCTATAAGGACTATAAGCTTACTAAAAATATGTCAAAGATGTGATGCAAGTTTTATCAAATAGAATACAATACACAGTGTAGAGGATATTTCTCAAAATTAGAAATTTGTTTTTCAGAGCATGCAGCGTAAAATTATTCCGGCAATGAATGATCATCTCACCAGCTTGGTCTCTGAATGCAGACTGTACCCAGATGGGGAGGATGAGCCACTGCTGGCCCCACCAACTGGAGGTCCTGGAATCCCAGGGATGTTAGGCACTGAGTTCACTGGCCTCACAAGCTCCAAATTATAACAAATAAACAAGAAATAGAAAGACAAACACATAAAAATAGTAAATTTAAAGAAAATTCTTTAAAAATGTATTTAACTTGTTACATTAGGGGGAAAATCACTTACAGATATAACTGAGGTCATCTGCACAGGACTAGGCAGTAGAGGGATCGTCTGCCCATTCGGGAGGTGCCTCACCAGTGGATAAGCACTTGTTGGTGAGCTGTTCATAAAATCAGATCATTGTAAATGACAATTCCTTCATTCTGTGCCCACTGGCAAAAGTGGCCAACAAATTGAGGGACAGACTGACCAAGTACTTAACTTTACCCACTGGGGCTTATCAATACATGTGTGGCATGTACATCACCAACTCCACAGACGTCAAGCCCTAGCAATGATTTTGTAACTTGCAATAATCCTGATCAAAGATATATTTTCCCCTTATACAGAGCCTTGTCTTCTAACAAAGCTAATGGGTTTTTTTTAAATATATTTTCCCAGCAACTTCCTTAGCTTTATGATGTTATGCAAATACAAACAAATAAACTCAACATATACAAATAACAGGAATACACTGTGGTGTACCTGAGCTGTCTGTTGGAGGGTGGCGCTTGTGTGATGACAGATGTTGGAGATGGCAGAGTAGGGTGTAGTGCGTCATTGCTCAAGTGAAGGGGAAGAGAACCTGGGCGCACAATGGTTGGAGTGGGGGCAGAGCTTGCCACAGGTTTTGAGAGAATTTCCTGTAGACATTTTAAATGATATCATATATTTTCCATTCATACATATATTTTGTCTTCATGAACAGTGAACCAGTGACTGACTGAAACAGCATTAATTTTGTAAATCAGCTTGCAAGCCACATGCAAAGTCTGTGGCAATGCATTGTACCTTGCCTCTCACCCTTGAGTCTCTGCTGTTGTCTGACATGCTGGAGGAAGAATCTGGACTTCCAGGGGAGGAAGAATCCACTTTTAAAGGACCTTCATCTTCAATTTTTATTTCCGACGGTGTTTGTAATGGTGCAGCCTGTGCAGAGAGCAGAAAATGAATATAACCTTTAAGATAATGTAAAAAAAAATGTAAATTATTATATAATTCTTACCTGATTACCCGAGCAAACCAACAGTGTGCCAGTCATCCTTGTTCTTACCGGGTGTTTTGTCCTCTGGTCATCTTCGTGTGCTTTGGAAAATTCATGCTCAAAGGAGGTGGCCAGCTCATTAAATAGCCCAACCTCCTCGCAGTTCTTCAGGAAACGTGTAGGTGTTGGTGTCTGGTCTGCAAAAAAAAAAAAAAAAAAAGCATGCATTACCTTAGTAACAGGAGATAAATATATCCAACACAGGAGACATTACAGTAGTAATGCAATACTTCTTTTTAAAAATACTAATGTAAATGGTAATGTGTGATGATAATGTCATTACCCGCAATGATAACAGAGTCTGTTCTGGCAGGTCCAAATTTTAATGTCATTTCATGCTTGTGTTTGTGGACTGACAGGTGGTCTTCATTTGTGAATCTCTGCAAAAAAATAAGAAGATAGATAGAAGTGTAGTATTGACGAACACAGTAAACAATTAAGAGTGAAGCATCTGTGGGTCTACTGTATTAATGATGACAATGACAAAAAAATTAACAAAAAGCACTTGATTATAAGTTGATGTAAGATCATTATAAACACCTGCCTTCTTTGCAGATACCTTATTGAGGTAGGACTTGATCACTATCTACTATTTTGGCATTTGTAACAATTCATTAACTGTAAGTTATTGCTGTTACTTGTTACAGATTTCTGTGCTGGATGATCCGAGGTGGTGAATGTAAAGACGATGAAAGACGGAGTTATAGAGACAAAAATTTGAATAAATGCATTAAAAAAAACCTACCTGCCCACATCCAGGGGCAGTGCATACAAAAGGTCGATCATCCCCCATTTCAGACAAATTTTCTGCAGAAGACAGGAAGAAAATCCAACAACTTGTAAATCGACTGTAGTCATATTTGCATTTAGAGGCATTCAAAAAGCAAATGCTCAAGTTGTCTATACTGGTGATGGTTGAATGATACTGAACGATAGTATTACTTTTTAAATAAATATGTGCTGAAATTAGACCATTATCAGCAACTACCCAAAAGCAACTAGCTGACCATAGACTATAGAAATGGCTTATTGTGTATGATGGCTGGCAAATTTTAACTTGTTAATGTGTCAACCTGCAGCATGATTGGCATGCACCTGTTGAGAACTACAATCAGTTTAGTGCCGTTAATTGCATGTGCTCACCTGTCACTGAGAAAAACAAAAACACAGTGGCGATTTGCTCAGGAGGTACACAGGCCGAGGACTATCGGCCTCTTAAACATTTACTACGGGGGCAACTAGCATTGAACGGGAACGATGAGGCAGACAGCAGAGCCAATGCGAGTTACCATGCAAGCCACCCTAGTGTCATCAAGTCATTGGCGCTAACATTAGCTGGCTAACGCTGTCGAGGTCGTTCGGCTATGCGGCTAGCTAGGGTGGCTTAGGTTACGGACTGTGGATAGGTTAAACTACAGTGCCAATTATTTGGCTAGCTCTGACTCCCTAAGAAATGGGCCTCTAGCTAGCTTAACCTTATCGCTAACTACGTCAAAATGTTTCGGTTCCGAAACCTGACAACCATGTCATTATAAATAATATGACAGCTAACACCGCAGAAACTAACAACAAATAAAGGACGATCGTATGCGCCTTGCAAAAGCGAGAATTACGGTGTACCAAAAAGTCACAACACAGTTAGCCAAGCTAATGCTAATGCTAGCTTCGTTTAGCTTGCGTGTTCACAGTTACAGGTCCGCCAAGTTAGAAGCTAAACGTTAGCTAGCTATTGCTAACGAAAGCTGTGCTCATAAACTAATCAACAACCGCATGAAAACATGGCACGTTTGGCAAATATTGACCGAATATACTGCGCATAATTTCATATTTTACGTTAGATGACGGGAAACGTGACTTAACTTACCCTACGTTTAAACAGCCTCTTGACTCCCTCCTCCCTGCTCCGCTCCGGACACTGCTGCTACTAATGCTGCTGCTGCTGCTCGGCCGTTGTTGACACTCTGACACTTCCATTAGCCAAAAATCGCGAGACCTGGAGTGTTACGTAACAGGATTGCTGTCGGGGAGGAAAACGTAAACGCGATGCTGTATCATGCAGTTGATGTGCAATTTCCACAGTTTGAACGTTTTTTTTTTAAACTAATCTTTACATATGTTTAATATCATTCGTCAACATTCTTCATTTACTGCACATCTTAACATGTGTTCATCCATTGGCTTGTCGTCACGCATCACTGAAATCTCCTGCACACTCGCCAGAGATTCAGAGCCAAACAAGCCTACAACTGTTACATAACATTTAAGGTTATTTCCGGTTGGTAACTTGGCAGATGACATGTAAAAATCTCTTTATAAATCCGTTCGAGTGTGACAGGACTTGCTCTCTTCGATTCCATGAATTATAAATATATCCATGAAATATTAGGTGATACACAACAGTATCTACAAAAAACTATACAAAGTGAAATATTTTGCTATACGTTACTTATTAATTGAATTAGTTCTGCATGAACATGATGTAGTGCAACAATACTATAAGTAAAACATATAGCTGTTTAAAAATAAATCTTTATTTCACCCCAGGCTCAGCAATATAATGATCACTTAATAAACCAGTGTGGACTAGATTTGCAATCCCATGTATGATTGTGAGCAGGATTGTGATACAAGACTGAAATTTCATTGACAACAAAATAACCCAGATTATTGACATATTAATAACAAACACACATGTACACAGATATTAAGATCCACTCCAACAAGCCCCACCCCTGCAGCTGCTCCTACAATAAACTGAAACTAACATTGGGCACAATCTATTGTCTTCCAGTGTCACTAACTGTTAATGCTGCATTTGACTGCCAATGACAGAAACTACTTCAGTGTGACAAAATGATATGCTCACAATTTTGTACTCTTATACAATAATAGAACATAGTTAAGGCACTAGAGGTTTGGGTTGAGATCATAGATCTATGTAGTCTGAAGCTTAAGGAATCTTTCTCTCATACACACGTTTACACAAATATACTGAATATAGACACACAGAAGACAAGTAAACTACTTATTACAAGACAAAATACTGTACATTGCAGTCAACCCCCTCCAACAGAGGACACAAAAAACTTGTCTAATGGTGAAATGTTTTATCCTTCTTAATCTTGGAAATCTATAAGATCAAATGCTCTTTTACTTATTTTTTTTGTTCATTTCCATTTGCAAAACCACAGATAATTAACATAAAATAAAATAAATGCAACACATTACAGCTCTAGTTAAGCGTTTCTGTGCAATGCTTCTTCATTACTTCCATAATGATTAAAAGCACACAGCTACAGTTACAGGCATGTTCTGATCTGACTGATTTGATCAGTTTCCAATTCAGCTGTCAACAAGTATCTTTCCCAGGATTAGTCTACACACTGATTTATCAAATATTACACAAATGTTGAATACCATGAGAGGAAAAACAATTTGATAGAAAATGAAACTCACCTAGCGCAAGACAAATACATCAATAACCCAGATTAAAAATAAACCTGTATATACACATACTGAAGAAAAAGCATCTACAGACATTTACAAAATCAAGCTCAAAAGTGGTTTTATGCCAAAAGGACGTAATTCATCTCAAACATTTTGTGACCAATCCAAACAGATGACGCTGTTAATCAATGTCATCAAATGTAAAAGAAGCAAATATTTCTGTTACCCTTCCAAGGCAGCTTATCCTTCAAGATCTACCAGCCCACTCTACAAAACTCCCTGAAACAAAATACAAAACTAGCCATATAAAAAGTGTGGCCTGAAAAAAACAAAAAACAAAGCAGAGCCCAAAAATCTTGCTTTGTTAGCCACACCAGCATTGTAGACATCTGGTTAAAAAAACATGGAGACAGTCTCTCTGCTCCTGTCTACATCTAATAACCCACCGCAACAGTAGGATATTTGGCAGAAAACTAACATTCATGCTCTACAACTTCTACTAGATATATGGATTTGCACAGGAGTTACATCACTGATCAGATCCTAAAATAAAGCAAGTTTATCAGATCTACTCAAGGAAGAATACAGGGCCCATTTCAAATAATAGTACTATGAATCTATCATCTGCATAGCAAAGACAACTACTGCAAAAACAATATTAATCATTATATGACACAATGGTCTGAATCCACGTAACTTCGTACTCATCAGCATCATTTGTAGATCATTTCTACATAAGTAATGTTCTTTCTTTGAACACTGCTTTTCATCAAAATTGAAACTGCCTGTAGTTAATCTCACACTCCACTGTTTCCAGTCCACCATGGAGTCAACATTTTACACTTCATTAGTAATCATATATCCTTGACTTCAATGCAAAAGATTTGATATAAACAATGGAGAAGAATGATGATGTGAATAATCAATCACATGCCAACAACCACTCAAAAAAAAAAAAATCTAATCGGCCCCACGTCATTTTGGATGTTGACAGCACTTGCTAAATATTAGACGGCATTAAGTTTAAATAAAA
>JAOWBC010000710.1:5479409-5492323 GCA_028566105.1 Hypoplectrus providencianus | reverse complement strand
ACACACACACACACACACACACACACACACACACACACACACACACTACAGATTTAACCTGTTATGGAGGCGTCTGTTGAGAACATGGTGGTGATATTACTTTAAGTATGACTGTTAACTGTACTTGAAAGGTATGTTCTTACAGTCTGTAAATAATTTCAGCATCAATATTAAGGTTCTTTGAAAAAGTTTTTCAAATGAAATATATTCATCTGTCTATTTACAAATATTTTATATTTACATATATATTTCATACTTCTGGTACAGTTCATGTTTTATAGGGTCCTTTCTCTTTAGTTATTTTGGCGATCTTGGGGGGATGTTCTGTTCTTTCCCACTGCGTCTGGCTCCCCTGTGTGGGGAAAATGGTTTGCCAGAGTTCATGCCTCTCTGATACTCCCGACTCTTCGGTCCTCCGTTTCTGACTTGGCCGTTTGCCCCTCTGAAGGAGCGTAATGGCTGACGAGGAGGGCGGCTGTCTCTGGGTTTCTGTGGTTGGTCTGTAGTGCGCCTGGAGTTTGGCCGTGGCTCCTCAACCCTGTTGACCTTGAGCTCCTGCAGGGGTTGGCTGGCTGTGGAGGCAGGAGGGGTGGGAGAGGGTGTCTGTGCTGGTGGTGGGTCCTTGGCCAGCCTCTGGCACACCTCTGCATAGCTCAGCTTTCTATCCCCCTGGTGAGAGAATAAGGGGTGGGAGTAGAATAAATTTATTTTAACAAAAATAATTAACATTTTCATATTTCTGTGTTTATTACACATCATTAAGACAGTGATAGTTTAGATCAATTATAGAGTAGTGTATTTTGCTATGGTGGTAGTTTGACAAGTTTAAGATGTTTTTACTATTGTGATTTGTTTTCCTGCCCCTAAAAAATAAATTAATCCATACAGAGTTCTGTGAATAACAGGTACAGCTGCAATCATTCACTAATGAGCAAGGCAATTTTTACACCAGTTTAATGTTTTTATACTTCACATTATTGCCATTAGCAGAGTCTACAGGGGACTCAGAATGAGTCAACAGGGAAGTATGCTGGTGCAAGCTAACACGGAACTCCTGATGAGAAAGCAGGCCTTACCAGCTCTGGTATTGGAGAGGTTGGACTTTGGGGAGATGGTGATGGTGTTTCTGCAGAAACAGACTGGCTGCAGGTGGATGAAGTAGTTTCACAGGTGGTTTGTGAGGCAGCCTGTGAGGATGACGTTATGTTTTTCTTTGGAATAGCAGGTTCGGCTTTATCCTCCTCCTTTTCTGGAGGAGAAACACTAAATCGAATAAGAAAAAAGTAAATGATAAGTCCTTTTCTGAGTATGAGGCAATTATAGTCAAAGAGATTTCATGAGGTTGAAGTAAACTTTACCTTAAGACTGGTGGTACCACTGTGGCTTGTGTCACAGGAGCAGGTTTGTCAACTGGGGTCAGAGGATCTGGTTTGCTTACAGTATCTTCAGGGATATGCCGGATTTCATTTATTTCCTGGGTCACAGGCTGAAATGATCAAGAATTTAAAATGATGAGCTGTCAGATGACTGTGAAAGATGATTAAACTCTCTTAAGTATAAGTTATCAAAGAGGACAATATTTTTACCTTGCAAGTCACCTTTAGGCCACGCACAACATCAGAAAGGCGCATCTCTGGCATAGTCTCTCCCCGCATACTGACCACAGACCCCGGCAGAGGAGGAAAATTGGAAGTGGCCAGGTCGAACTTTGGCGGTGGAGGTTGTACCTTAGCCTCCATCAAAGGGATAGG
The DNA here is from genome assembly GCA_028566105.1 of Hypoplectrus providencianus. Taxonomy (NCBI): domain Eukaryota; kingdom Metazoa; phylum Chordata; class Actinopteri; order Perciformes; family Serranidae; genus Hypoplectrus; species Hypoplectrus providencianus. The sequence goes on along the minus strand of JAOWBC010000710.1, from coordinate 5,490,572 downwards.
CTTCTGTAATATTCATTTTCAAGTCAAACATAAGATATGTACTACTATGTGAAGCTTGCTACACATATACTATACTACCGGCAGACTCTGTAGTCTAACCAGAAAGATATACCTTTTTATTCCAAATAACTGAATAAAAAAGAAAAAATAAGTGTACCGTAGTATTTTCATCTTCTCTTTTCTTCCTCATGCCTCTGTGGCTTCCTCTCCTTTAATGAAGACAGGCCATTTTCTTTCATTAGAAGGTTTCACATTTTAAAGTTACAAAGCAATGGATTGCATTTGGAATTTATTTGAAATGTTTGCATGAGCCATAAAAAAACAGTTTTATTACATCTTTCTCGCCAACTATTTAATGTCTACAAAATATAACTTTGAAATGTAAATAGGACAGGTAAAAATACAAAAACAGAAAAATACAAGGCATAACAAAAACCTCATTCATTTGAGAATATTCCCTCACCTGCTCCGTGGAGCCCCACTTAGATATCCAGTGGGTACGGTGGCCTGTGGAGAAGCGTCTTTAAGACCGAAGGAGGGCAGAGAGACTGAAGTGGTCCCTGAGGACTGGAGGGGCTGTGGACTCAAGGGACCAGACAGGACATCCATCAAGGTCCCCTGAGCCAGAGAAGAAGGCGGCGGCATGTCTCCAGGCCGAGGGTGACCTTTACCATGGTTTCTGTGATACATAAAGGATACACATTTATCTTAAATGAATGTCAAATCTTGCATACAAAAGCACATTTTGATACTTTTAGCAAATAATATCACTTAAGAATGCTTCAAACAAGAGGCATTTAATTAAGAGTTCATCAAAATGGACAGCGTTACTAATAATGACAGAATTATTATGTCATCATGACTGGCACCTACTGGTTTCTGCTCACTGGTCGGTGGGTGTTGATGGAACTTGAGTTTGCCTTGTAGTTCCCAGGAGTGGTGTAACCATTCATGAATCCGCTGTGTGGGAAAGGTGCCTAGATAACACAAACAATTAGACAAGAAGCTCTATAAAAATATCTCTGTTGCTTTGGAAAATGAATCTGTTCATGAACTGAAAAAAAGTTTTCCGTGTTTTTAAAGACATTCTATAATACCATTAGATTCTTACCAGTGGTGTTTCAAAGTAAGGCATGACTGAAGGGTTCCAGGAGGGAGTCACCACAGGGTATACAGGGTACTGCTGCTGAGGGCTGTACGCCGGCTGCATGTAGACTGGGGAGCCAAACTGAGCCTGTGGTTGACTGTACACACTTGAGTCCACACTGCGGAAGCCGTTCTTACCAAAGAAAGTGTTAATGGCCTTAATGCGGGCCTGTGTGGAGGGAGACAGAAAGAAGATTAGTAATGGCTGTTACAAGTCAAGTTGTGACACCTCTTTTGTCTGTCTTTTGTCCTTAGTCCCCTCAGATCTCATAATCTCACGGTCATTAGGTCATACAACACTGTACTGACTAGGGGAAAGAAGGGGGGAGGAAGTGAGGAGGAGAGGGAGAGAGAAGGGGATGAGGGAGAGGGAGAATAGAAGTACAGTGTAGACATAGATTGATTGTGAGCTGCAGATGAAAAGTTCCTCCCAGCCAGACACAGTGCATATGGGTCCTTCCAAGCGCGATACTGATCATCACTGGGGTTTAGACAGGACTGTAAATACAGCTTCACTTGTTTTATCTGGGGCACACAAGGTCAACATAAAGTCCAGCTGAAAAAGGATGTATTAGAAACCTGAAATACAAAAGGTAAATGTCACAATGTGATAAGAAGAGATATCAATGTGCCTGGAGATAAAGGTGGGCAACAGTTCTGACAAACACCACCCTGCTTATCAAGTCTCTGTGCACACAAATCCCAAGGTCACTCCTGAGACTATGGCTTAGCCTGAGAGTAGTGACGTGACAGCTGACAGCACAACTAGTCTTGTGTAACACAAGGCATGCTGGGTTCCATGCTTCTGTCTAAAATAGAACCAGCAATGACCAATGATCCAGCCTGAAATAAAAACTGTGTCATACTAAGCAAAGTCAATTACTGGTTATGCATTTGAGTCACCGAACTCACCATGATTGGTTTTCCTTGAAATGTTTTCACTTCCTCCCTTAGATACTTGTAAGCCTAAGGAAAGAAAAGGAAAGAACCAAATATTCATATCGCTCACAGGACCCAGGTGTGAGGTTCAGCATTTAGAATTGTAAACTTGTTACTTGCACATGAGAGGAAGTAACTGTAATAAGCAGCAAACCTTCTTTAAAAAACTATTCTTTGAATACAACATTGAACAACGTGAACTATAAGCAAACTACTACTGAAAGCAAAAGTTATCAGATCCAAATCTTGCCTTTAAACCAAGGTAATTGAAGTCATCTTTGTTTCAATCAATAATGGAACTGGAGCAAGTGACAGCAGATCTATGAAGTGTTTTTGTTTTTGGAACAAATTATGGTAGAAATGTGTAACTGTTGTTTAGAGTGATGATTATGCAGTAAAACTAAGTCTGGTGTTTATTAATGTGGCGACATACCTGTTGTGCATCCATATCTGACTGGAACGTAATGTACCAGTTGCTGTTGTGTGCAAACTCAGCACTTAACACATTTGGACAGTTTTCACTCTTAAAAAGAGCCTCCACTTCCTGTAAGACATGCAAGGCATATATTTGACACTTCTGCCTCCACAATGAACTCACACAACATTTTCAATTGGGTAACCTGCCTGATTAGTTATTACAGTGTATCAGTTAGCACAGATATATACAATTTAACATCATAATGCAGTTAGTCAGGTATTGTGAATAACTGTCTATAACTGACTTGTTGTCAGAAGTTTTATCTGATAAAAGCATGGGCAAGCATGAGCATGTAGGAGCACTGAGCTTGTAGGATTTACTGTAGTTAGATGGGTGGGTCTCGTGAAAGACTGTGTTTAGAATGCAGTATGGAACCTTCTTTACCTCAACTGGTGTAGTCTCTGGCACCTCCCTCAGTATAATGATGCAGCGACTATGGTTTGGCCGAACCTTCTCTCCAGCTTCATCAACTTGCACCGTAGGAGAGGCTGTAACAAGGACACAAATGTTTTCCTCATCTCTACATAACTTAAGAGCCCAAATACATCAACATGGAGTGCTGTTGGACAACATATATCTGAAGTGTTTATTTTGGAATTTGTTTAAGGCCAAAAACAGCTAACTTCGAACACTAATGCAAAGCTTTCTCAGTGCCCTTATCAACACAGGAAACTATGATTAGAAAATTAATACATGAATAGCCACCAGTTATTGACTGTTAAGCTAAAAACAGCCTTTAGGTATTTTACCCTGGAAAATATTTGGGAGAAATAGAGGGTAAGCATCAGAGGTAAGAACAAGCTCCTCACATTATACGGAAACCTCAGACACAATGGCCAAAAAATGAAATCACAATGTGGTGGCAACATCATGTTGTGGGGATCCAAGCAGTGAAACACTGCACTGCAATTGTTACTGGTGACTCAGGTGGATACCTGCTCTAACTGCTCTGTTGTAAATAGTTTACTAGGTTACTGCTCTAAACAAAGGCCTTACATACTATGTACATGGGTTTTGCTGCTATAACATTGTTCAGTGTTCCATGATGTAATAGACATTTGCTTGTTTGCGTGTGGGTTTTTTGAAACTATTTTCTTTGTTAAGGTGTTATGAACAATTACAGTGGGTGGATGTAATATATATACATAACTCAAATTTGCTGTTCATCAACATGTCCTCGATGTCAGTTTATAGAAGTGATGGCGTCCTCTGCCTGTCTCCTTAATTTGTCCAATTCTTGCTATGACATAAAGTCTCTCCATCACATATATCTCCTCCACAGTGCACACCCACTGCTCCACGGTGAAAGGTGCTAGTTCATGACACACTGTAATGATTGACTTTTTACTTGCTGATAACAGTATTTTAAATAGATACGAGTCCCCTATTTATACTACATCACCTGTCAAATGTCCCAAGTAAAGAACCTTACAAAATTTGAGTATCGCATATCCTATTATTTTTTTCAAGGTCTGCTATATTCCATGCCAATGTTGTTTAAGGTAGGTGTTTTTATGTTTTAAAATTATTTAAGTCCATTTAAGAGAGTGTTTAAATGTTTTTATATATTCTCTCTGTAAGCTATAACATCAGCGAATCTACTAACATTTATAAGAAACCCAGGCAGATCGGCAGCATATTTACCTCGCAATATGTCCAGAATGAGGTCCGTGTCAGTGGTAAGGGCTTTGATGTCCTCCATGCAAGCAATGGTCCAGATGGGAACAAACTGATCCCTGTCCATTTGGGATATCAGGTACATGTCCTTAGATAGGTTCTCTCTGCAAATAACAAAAAAAAAAGCAATCATCAGAATTTTTTAATTCATTCAATCAATGGCCGCACTTTAGGTTTACTAATATTCTCCACTAAGGACATGGATGGATCTTTTCAGTTATGAAACACAGCCAATTCAATTATTCATAACTGATGTAATTCTTCATACCGTATGGACATATACAAAAACACGTACTAACATTTGCAGTAAAATATATTAAAGGAAGATATCACTGTTAAAAATACATCCAAACTGTTGACAAAGTTGTAATTTGTGGAATACAAGACAACATTACACATTACTTCACTACTCACCTTGAAAAGCAGAACTCTAGTTGTTTCTTCAAAGTCTCTCTCAGGGTCTCTTCAGACATTGGCTGTTCCTTGGAAACATCTCCATCTATCGCTGATTCACATTCTGGGTCAAAGACTACATAGACCAAGTCAGACTGGTCAGTGCCACTCACAATCCCCTCTGTGGGAACGGGGGCATAGTCAGGAGTGCCATCGGGATATTCACCATCATAGCCTTTTCCCACTGAAGAGGGAAGGTCTGAGTAACCTAAGACAGAGGAAAGCAGGAACAGTGTTTGTGAAATAACTGCTCCGTTTAAACAACAGCATCTAATGCTATAATCAAACATTGTCTTTCCTTGTTGTTGTTGCATAACCTTAAGGCCAACGGTTTCCTCAAATATACTGTTGATATGTACTTATCCTGGTAAGGATCACAGGTCTATAGGTTTCACACATATTCTAACCCCTAGAGTAAAAGGTGTTTGTAGCAGATGGATTTGGTTAAAATTAAAGATGTGAGGGGAAAACAGAGATAAAATGAAGTTATCTCTGAACACAGAAGGAGACTCATACCGTCTGTCATCTCAGTGGGAGGGGTGTAGCTCAGCAGCCATGGAGAATCCTCAGTCCCATCTGGGGTGTCATTTTGGTGGGCAGGGATCTCCTGCCACACTTTAGCATTGGGGTTCAGGCCTGCTCCCTTTGTGGTAACCTACATTTTAATAAGACAATATTGTGAGTTGCAAAAAATAGTTTGGGGTGCGTATTACACACAGCAAGTAACAAAAAAACACAATGGCGACAGATGTGTAAGAAAGCAGTATTTTGATTTTGTAACATTGAGATGATATATAATGGGGTATAATTTGTCAAATCAGACACTCAGATGTGTGGTGTTCTCTGCTATGCAATGATTTCAGAAATGGTGGAGGGAGGGTTAAGAGTATGAATTCCAAAATATCATATAAACACCTCTATTGCCATTTAGATACTATGTACATGCTTTAAATGATGGCAGGTAATAATAACCAAGATCCTTTGTGTAACTTTCACTCAAAAAAAGAGACAAAGACCCTAACCCATTTAAAACAAAAGCATCAGATATACGTCATTTATATGTTGACAAAAAAACAACTTGTGATTCACACATTCCTATAAGTAGGTACAGTTTAACATCATACCTCAGACAACAGCACTGAGCCCCCACAGCGACAATTTATGATAAACAAACCAATGAATGAAGCCTGCTCATTCGAGATCCCGTAAACTACTTTTTCACCATTGAAAGGCCTCAGCTCTTCACACCCAAACATCTAACACTGACTTGTCATTGCCTTCCTTATCACTATAACCCCGCCTCCCAAACGGTCACATGTTACCATACATGGCGCAAGTCCGCCTGTCGGCTTCAGCGTGACTTCAACAAGGCATTTTGACCTGTCATCCACTAGAAAGACTAGAATGTGCTACGGGCGTTGATGCTAATCAAATACACGAATCTTGTCTTACAACCCTTCAGTCCAAACTGTTCTGCTCACACAAATTTGTTTACAATTCAGCGGCTTTGTGTTTGCGGTAGAGTCGCGTTGCTTTGGGGGTCGGAGAGAACAGAGCACATGGTGCCCGCTGTGCCCACACAACCATATGCGACGATATTGAAAATCGCTTCTCACTATGCCTTTTTTAAATAGTTAGTATTCTATGTAAGACGCGTTTATTGTTAATGACTAACTAATAAGATCATTCGCCTTTTAAAGTTGCCTTCTCTGCGGCTTATTGCCATGACCTTTATCACGGAACTCTGATAGCCGTATAGCTACAGTTGTGTAACAGCTAACATTTAACACAAATCACGTGTAGTAGTAAGTAGCTACATACGAAACGTATGTAAACCAATTCAATGATATATTAAGAGCATCTTGGAATTAAGCGAAATGTCAGTTTCTTCCTATTTATAATCTCCCATAACACGTGTTAGCAGGGTAAGCTTGTTTGGTAGTTCGCCGTATAACGATACCATATTGTGACTGGCGACTCCATAAATACCTGCCTTTAGCTAACTAGCTTAAGTTTACTAGCAGACCAGTTGGAACCGGCCTTACTTGTCCTACACTAAGCTAATTTGTTTGACAAGTTGGCAGTAACATATGATTAACTGTTAGTGTAAATAATAAACGTCGGTGTTCAGAGAATGAAGGCTAATTTACAGCTAAAAGTTACTAAAGTGATGTAACTGTTAGAGCAGTTTAGTCGGGCTTCACACTGCACGAGTCAAACGGGCGGAGGACGCAAACAGGTTGTTAGCTAGCGTGCCCTCTCCCAGGCCCCAAACTCACCATGCTGCTGCGATCCTCTCTTTAATATGATGTCCTCTCAGCTCCGGTAGATTTTATTGCCGTGTTGGTTCTATTCTCTGCTTCAACTCCTCACAAATGGTGACCGCACGTATTCAGAGTGGCCAGTTGTCGTAACCGTCTCCCCGGTAACGTTATTCAAACGACCGAACGTGCTCGGTGCGTCCGCGCGGACTTTGAAAGGTTGAAATTTGCAACGCTTACGTCTGTTTCGCAGTATTAAGTAATACAACACGTCCCCATTCGACAAATTCGTTATTTAAGACAAATTCCTCATAACCGCAAGTCCGCTTCGAGGCGCTGCTCATCCAGCATGTGACAGCAGCCTTCGTCTTCCGTCTGCCACTCCGTCCGTGCGTCCCGACAGGCTGCACTCCGCCTTTCCCAGCTAGGAGGACACGACCCGACACAGACCGTGACACGGGGAAACTTTCGTCCTTCAGCTGCAGCTTGAACCCACAGCCCAGAACTGTTTTGAACTTATGCAAGTTCACTTCCTACCCGGAGTTTGATAATTGCTGCCAGGACATTGAAACACACGAGAATCTCATAACGTTGTTTTTCTCAGAGTTTGACAGATTGTGGGGAATAAACTACATATGCTGTTTTTAACCTTTGTGGCATTATTGGTTAAATTCTAAGAAAAAATACAGGGATCATATGACTTTAGATTTACAAATCATAGGGTTTAGTAATGCTGACTGACTTATTAATTCATACCTGAAATAATGTAGGGTGAATAGCCAAATGGATGTATTGCTCTGTTGCTTACCATAAAGTCACAACGACATTGAAAGGTTATTCTGACTAATTAAATTAATCCACATGTTCATTGATATGCAACCAAATATTTGAAACGTCAGTTATATATGCTAATTTTATTTAGTTTAGTTAATTTAGACTCATATTTCCTTAGCCTCTTTGAATGCAGAACAGTGTTTTCTTTGAAATAGGACGCTTTTTTGTAATGGTCGTCAGTTTAAAAGGAATACATATACATACTGCTGCATGGGGGGATGGTATTTATTCCAAATATAAAATGTAGGCATGAAACATATTTTAACTAAATGAAGACAGAAACTCATAGAACTGTGAACCAAACTCCCTCATGGTGTTCTCCCAAAAAGTAACATTCAGCAACACAAACATGAACAACCCGCATTCACACAACCTGTGCCTAACAACATTAACATTGACGTTATCCCAACACTCCCATATAAAACACACTACTACATAAAACACATCTGAAGGTAAAAACATAGAACAGCAAGGCATAATGGGAAACACCCATGAAACTCCCAAACACTTCCCCAACACGTTACAATATGTTTAAAGCAAATTATAAGTTTGCTATTGAGGGTAGAGAATTGAACTATACATTTCACAAAACTGCCAATTGACAAATCAAAAAAGACTGGATTGGAAGACTATCCTTAGTATTTCTGACAATTGAGAGTGCTTTGTTTGTGCTTTCAGACAGCCTCATCAAATAACAGTGGTCCAAAATTATATAACTGGGATCAAGCTGATTTGTTTGCATATCAGGAAATGTATGAAGTAACTTTCTTTTACTCAGGACCCTTTTAGTGTGAACAACTTAGTCATTATGACTTAATCAGTTGTGGACGGTGAGCAACAGGGATTCATAATACACGATGCATTCATTTATGTATGAAAACATCATTTGTCATGCATTAGTTAAGCATTTCTCAAGTATATGTTGTGTACCCTTATTATGAAGTGTCTCTAAAAAGGGCAGAACTGTTCAAGGTTAATAAAACACTTTAAACACAGCTAATAATACACACTATGAGGATTTCTTTTTAATTAAAATGACCCAATGTAAAAAAAAAAAAAAAAAAAATTCAGAGAATGCAGTTGCCAGGGGATGCAATATAGTTTAAATTTTGAATTTGATTGACTCTTTGGAATTTAAACACAAAAAGTTGCCATATCAAAGGTTATGATGATAATGTGTGTGTGTTGACTATGTAACGAGCATGTCTTCATATAAAAAGGTAAATTGTTGGATTATAACTGTGCATTGCTTGTAAACACACAGGTCATACCACCTTGTCTCAGGATTGTTTGGCTTTATTCAGTCAGTGAAATTGTTATTCATAGTGTAGCTCTCCCACTTTTATCCCGAGCTGTCTAATCTACTAGTTTTAAGGAAAAACACCTGTGTTAAAGAAGGTGCAGTTTACTTTTACTTTACAATTGAGAAAATGCTTACAAAGGTCTTTGCAGTAAACCCCAAGCGAGAGTATACAAAATAAAAAAAAAAGAATGTTCATTGAATGCACAGCAACCTCTTTAATTATGCAAACTAATCGGACACCCAATCAAATTTGTTAAAATTTAAAGTACACATATGACTTTACCATGACAAAGCTGACCTATACTTTACTGAGGACAAGGATTGTGCACTTATGTCAGGTGGAAACAACAAAATGAAAATCTTTATTTATCATGCCATCATTAGAATGGTGGAGTGCAGTTTCTCATCATACAACAGCAGATGTGAGTTATGTGCACACAAACTTAAAAATCCATCCTGCCCCAATCATGGAGAGTTCAGACAGGTGTTCTCATTAGGCCTTGGTGGGCCCCACCATCTGTGATCCCTGCTGGCTCTGTTGTAGCTGCTGGATCTTCACACTCATCACTTCAATCACAGCTGTAAGAAGTAAACACATTGAAAATTAATCGTAGCACTAAATTATTTGGGTCTTTATAGACAATATTCCAATAACAATGCACATAAAAATTTGTAAATACCACATTGTATTTTAAGTGAAAGTCTGTCAATGTTTATATAACTTTGTGATTTGCATCAAACGATCATGTACAATGTGGAGTATTTCATAAAAACTATGCTTAAAGTTGCCTTGTAATATCAATTATACTTGTTAAAACGCAAAGGACTTATATAATTAAAATATCTGACTTTGAACTAGAAAGATGTACGAATATTTCATAAAAAAATTATAAGAAATAGAGATATCAATTTATGAAAAAGTAGTTTACCTTGTTTCATGGCATGTTTTTCCTGAAGGGCTGGCTGAATTTTCTCTATCTGCTTTGTGAGGAAGTCTATTTTGCGTTTGAAGAATGCCTTAGAGTCTTCCACACTCTAGAGAGACATACAAGAATAATAAAATGGAACATCAGATTTTTTTTATCCTAGTAAAACATTAATTTATAGACCTTTAAAGGTAAATTTAATTGCCTTTTCAACATAGTATCCTGTCCCAACGTCGACTAAAACACTTTCAACGTCATTTAATGTTCCAGGGACGTACATCTGAGAAGAAATGTCAAGGACACACAACTTCATTGAAAGCACATTACACTTATCCGTAAAACACAAGGTGCATGTTGATCAGAAGGATACAGAGCTGGTAAGAGGCACAAGCAGTTCTTTTCCTGTACAACAGAGGAGAGACAGAGGGAAAAATTAACAAACAATAACCTCAGCTGCAGACTCAGAGGATAGTTTCAGATAATTATAAATGTAATTATTATCATAATTTCAAGACATGCCAGCAGGTAGCCTTATTTATCATAGGAAATATTGAGCCACTATTGGGCTCAACGTGTTTTTATTAATTTTCTTTCAGTCACTCTGTTAACCGTTAGCTGGGGAACAAAATCATTAAAAGCATTTTACTCACCTTTGTTGTTTTTGTTCAGAACATTCATACTATCTTTAGCTTCAACATATTTCGTCTGGACAACCTTGAGCTGACCTATTGAAGACGTCAGGAACTCGATCTCCTGCAAAACATTGATAAATTATATATTACCATGTTTAAGTGGTGTAACAGAAAATGTGCCTTGAAGCAAGAGTGGCATCACAGGTTTCATCAAGCCATGTAGCTATATAAAAAAAGGGATATTGTCAGGACAATGAGTCTGATTGCTTATTTTGTAAAAGTTCTGATGAAAAAATTCAAATTTCCTTTGAAATAGCCATCATGCTAAAAAAAATGTAAAATTTTGGTCAGATACTGACTATGAAGAAGATGACTAATTAGCCTATATATTTTCCTTATATTTGTTGAAAGGATATTCTCTTTCTCTCTATGGTAAATCTTTTGATGATACTTGCAAAATACCTCATCCACAAGTAAGATACCAAACCTCTTTAACCTGTTTGCTTTGTTTAAA
>JAOWBC010000710.1:5462435-5474335 GCA_028566105.1 Hypoplectrus providencianus | reverse complement strand
TCTTTTGATGATACTTGCAAAATACCTCATCCACAAGTAAGATACCAAACCTCTTTAACCTGTTTGCTTTGTTTAAATGAATTATTTGTTAATGACATTAAATATTAAATGAACTATAACCCACTTGGGACTTTGCAACCTTTGTGACTTGGCAGGACTGTCTTTGGAGTTTCGTTTGTGCCATAATGTAGGCTTTGGTAAATTTTGTTATTATAATATCTCAGTATGGACTGGTGCAATGTACAATCCCAGGAGAAGTTTTTTGATTTATACAAAATGTTTGGTATAATAAAAATAATCGGGATCATTTAAATATATATTTCAAAGACAATTATAATTATAATGCGGAAATGATCAAACAAATAAAATTTTGCATGCTTGAAAAATATTTACATATACAAACAGCTGCAGTTAGAATAATGGTGACCACACCTGTCTGTCAGCTGTCTGAATCAACAACAATGTGCTGCTAATCGTTAACTCGTTAAATTTTATCTACTATATCAACAACGAATTGTGCCGACACGTAACATTTCAAAGCCATTTTATCAGTTCCTTTAGTGTGTGACAGGATGAGGGCCAGATAAAATTAACAGTTTACACGCCTTGTGTCTGAATAATAAATTACCGTTAGTACGGTTAGCTTCAGATGTGCTAGCTAGCTGCCTACCCTCCAGTAATGGCTCAGACCATCACCATAATAAAGTCAAAATCGGGGAACACCGTAAAAATTAAATATATTTATATTTTAATATTACCTGATCTAGTTGGGTTTTCAATCCCTCTAACTGAGGCAGGGAGAGATCTGTGAGATTCACCGCCATGTTGGAAGCGCGATGCCAAAGGACCCCTCGGAAATGTGTTTCCGGGTGATGAGGCTGGCGGTCATTAGTCTAACACACCGCCCCGCTGCGGACAAGACAGCAACCGCACCTGCTTCCTATACAACCAGCCTTTATAAATTCAGATAGAAAAGGAGTGGGTCATGAAAATTAATTAAAAGGCATTTTTTTTTGTTTTTTATTCCCATTTATCAAGAAATCAAATAATTGTAACCTATAGAAAGAAACAACCTAAATGTGCATCAAAGTCTTAACTAGGGATCATCAACCTTGGGTACAGGTGCCAAGATTGGCATGTTTCATAACCTAATATGCACTTTCAAAAGTAGCAGATGGACTAATTACCCCATACTTTCTTGGTCAGCTGCAGCCTAACTCTCTTGACCCCCTGTGAGGTTTTGGTGACCTCTCATGGGGGGTTTGAATGTTTGATATGCAGTGAGAAGTTTTAGGTAGATTTTTCCCCTATTATAGAAAAGATGGCTGACCATTGAGAGAGGAGTTATACCCAGATTTTATTAAACAGTGTCAGTTTTTGGTCTTGGTGATCCAACTCGCTCCCACAGTGAATTGGTTGATTCATCCAAATTATAGCAACTTGCTCACATTTCACACAGTACATATTCCTTATTCTAAGATAATGACATGAAAAAAAGTTTTCAGCTTTCACCAATTTCAAAGTAATCTCAATATACAAAAACTGTCTTTAAATTAAAATACCTTTATTTAAAAAATGTTGTTAAGTCAACACATTGAAAGTGCCTCCAAACACTTTAAAATTAGCAAGTTTAAAAAAAAAAAAATCATCACTACAAAGTATCAAAAATTAAAAATTTAAGCATTGGTTTAAATAGAGAAAAGGCAGCACTCATCTTGCCAAAACCTGCAAAAACTATTTAAACCCTAACTTGAGGTCACGTCCTGCAGCTTTTGTGCTGATGCTATTACACAAAGATTGTATAGATTATTTACATTCTCTTTTTATGAGGGCTTTTGTCTACATTAGGTGAATTGGTAAGCCATAGACCACAGGTGCAGCCCCTATGAGGTGTTTGAGGTGTGTGGCCTGACGCGAGGGGCCCATATAGTCCAAGAGCGGAGCTCCAGACCCAGCAGATAACCAGGACTCCAACAAGGCTTTGGTGAAGCGATCAATATCCCGATCTGTAACATCCCACAAGTTTCCCAGGACAAAGGGGCTAAGGAGAACATAAAATAGAAATGTATTAATAAGACAGTATAAATTAAATCTTATTCCACTGCATTTAAAGACAAATATCTCACCAGCCTGCTATGAGGTAGTTGAGGATGATTCCTTGTCCTTCCTGATCACCGCGCACTGCCAGAGCAGCACTACTGCAGCCGAACAGCAGAGAAGCTGCTCGCATTTGCCGTTTCAGAACTGCCTGGCTGTCGAGGAAACGTGCGCCTGCACCATGACCCACGTAACTAAGATGAACACAGAGGATTGTAAGTAAAACCTGGTATTAAGTTCCAAAGCTTTGAGGAATGAGATCTGGATTCTTAAACAGTTTCCCTCACACTAAGAAACTAAAAACACATAAAAGTCAAAGTATGTGAAAGCATAGAGAAAGTTATTTTTCTGCAAGATTTCAATGTAACACACGATGAGAAATGTATAAAGAAACGGCCATTCTGTGCATAAAGCATTCCTTTAATACAGAGCATAGTATACTTATTTTAGATAGCAACATTTGTTTTTATATTTTTTCTTTTCAAACTATTTTTATCCATCCATTTAAAGAATTGTCCCATGAGACTTCTGGCACAGTTTGAACAGACAGCGATCTGTTATAGGGCTGCAGCTAATTAAATTAGATTAATCTCTTAGTATTCTGGAGTGTAAATACCTCTCCCTACGAGGATGCCCAAGATCACAACTTACATGTATAAATCCTTTGTAGCAACAGCTTCTTCCAGCTGACCCGAGTCAGGAGCAACTCCACACACACCTTCCCACTCCGGTTTACTGTAATGGGAACAGTTATGTAGTAAATTGGGAGAAAATAGTCAGGTGACGGAACAACAAACATTCAAATCAAAATGTGACTCTCACTGAATGTATTTTCTCACCTACTAAACCATTCCTTGAATCGGTCCTGAGAGTTTCCTAAATTGGCGTCGGGGTCCAGCACATAATACACCTGCCTTGTGTCCACACCTTGCTTCAGGACGGACTTGGAGTCAGTCTAAAAGGGAATATTTAAATAACAGTATGCATAACCATCAATTAACTTACGTGTGAGGGAGAAAATTACATCTACACCACACGAAGTTCATCTTACCGCTTTCTGAATGCTCAGTCCAATCAGTGAGTGCAGGGAAGGCATCCTACTGACAGAGCGAGACTGTAAGGAGGAGATGCTCTCCCATGGCAGCTTCTGAAGGTACTGCAAAGGAAACCAGACTTTCACTTTACACATATATATATATATGCTACTTTTACAATCCTCCACTGAGTCACATAATCACCATGCATAACGCTCCATCAGCACGTGTAATAAAAATAAAAATAAAAATGTTAATTTCCTGTAAGTTTTTGAGATCAGGTTGTGATTAGTCACGAAGTAGACTGATTGAGACAACAAGTGCAAGTGTGCACCCTGAATGCTTGCCACTATAAGTGCTTTTTTCAACCAACTGGCTTAGCTTTTCAGTCACATAGCCACAGAAACCTGGAAAAACAGGGCTCACATATTCAAGCATCATCTCTTTCATAAATTTAATGAAACAAACCTTGTCCAGGATGAGAACCACATGACCCCGGGGCTCGTCTCTGTCAGCAAGCTGGCACACTGCTGTGCGGAGAAGCTGCTCACACTCTGTGTCCCATTGTGAAGAAAATCCCAGAGCAAATCTCTTTAGGTCTTCTTGGGAGAGCACAGGAGAGGCAGAAAGCACAGCCTGAAACAGAAAAGTCAGGAGTTTGGGTTGGTGCTTTGCTTTGCTTTTCCTTTCCCAGTTGCTTTGAAACCAACACAAAGCGAGGGTCAGATGCTGCCGCTCAGCAACATGAAGCTCAAATCAACAATGCTCACCTTTAACATTTCCTTGCTGACTGTCCCTCCCTTTGCAGACAAAGCTTTGCAGAGCTGCTTGGTGTGTTTGGAGAGCTCAGGATCCAATGAAAGGGGTAGAAGAAAGCTCTTCCAGCATCCCAACAATCCCTCCATATCCTTCAACAGTTGCTGAGAGAAAGATAGGGGGTAGTTTAGACAAAATAATTTTGTTTCTGCCATGTTTTCTTGATCCACATGTCAGAGTGGAAGTAAAGCTCTTAAAGTGACAGTATGTGAATATTCCAGAAAGACTCCTCGCTGCAGCAGGACCCTCAGTCTTCATCACTTACCTCTACTCGAGAGTCGAGCGCCCTGCGGCCCTCCCACCACTTGGCCTTCTCAGACACGCAGCTCACAGCCTTTTGCTCCACCTGAATATTGTCTATCTCCTGCACCAGCCAGCTGATGGGGTGCTGCATGATAAAGACAGACAAAGACACAGGGCAAACTTACATGCTGGGATGTTAACAATAATGGGAATTATGAACCACAGGGAAATGGCAAGTGATAATTTAGTTTTCATGGCTGTAAATATTTATTATACACAATGAAGTATTTCACTGCACAAAGGTTGCTTTTACATAATGTGGGGGTGTGAGGTACCACCCTTAATTTTAATGGAATACTAATACAGTTCAATTTAACCACAGTTGTAGCAGATTTTTTTTCTATCTATGGGCTACCTGATTATAGTACAGGATGGTGTGAGCATGACCAGACTTTAAAGACAGTTGCATCATATTGTGAAGGCCATACGCTTTATAGTTGTGGCTGCTATTCTTCTGTACCATATCATATTGTCCTCACCTGTTGTTTCGAGGTGGGGATGTGAACAGTGACAGGGGCAGATCCTTCCTCAAGACGTGAAAGCATGATGCTATCACCTATCTCCCCAGGTTTTATTCCGAGCACAGACATCACACACACTGTCACACCTGTAGAGGAAAGAGAGGGAGGAGAAAAAGTACACACTCACCATGTAGTCACAGTTATGTAATAGAATAAAATGAAACACTAAAAGTTTGACCAACTAAAGAATTTAAACTTGCTCAGTGTTCAACATCTACTGAATTACCAGATTTTAAAACTTCCTCCCAGAACACATTACTGGCAGATTACTTTTTGAGGGAATCAGAGATGAAAATCTTCCTGTTTTGCTTCACAGAGTTTTTCATATTTACCTGGGGGAAGGTGTTGAATCTGTTGGATAAAGTCTTGGCAGTGGCTCTTGGGGAAAGCAGTGGAGTCAGCAGTTGGGAAAGAGAAGATGTTCTCCAACTGCACCAACCTCTCTTGGATCGAGTTCTTGGACTCACTCGGACTGAGCTCTTCCAGACTTAAAGCATCCATCTTATCTGCTAGCTCATTAGAGGCCTTTCTCAGTTTCCTGTTGGAATACCATTAAAGCAATGCAAAACACTTATCTTTCAGATGAAAAGTACGTAAATGGTTTTAGTTTAGGCTGTAGTTGGTAAGTGTTGATTTGGCAGACATCACTATTTTACACATATACACATACAACACACATGCTTACTTGAGACAACTAGCTAAATGCCTGATTGTGCGATGACGACTTGTGATGCCTAAGGACTGAGCGTGCAGCATTGCTGTAGTGACGGGGTCCTGCTGACCCCTGGTTAAGCCCAGCAGGGAACAGAGGGTTGCGTAGATGGTTGGAGAGGGGAAGTGCTGGAGAGCCAACAAGGCTGTTTGGAGCATTGACTCAACATCCTCCAGAGAAAGATTGTCTGTAAAAAAAATTAAGACACAAAAAGCGTATTTAACTTTATTGTCCTTTTTTTTTTTTTTTTACCATAAATTGTTGAAGAATACTATCAATCTAACCCTAACCCCATAATTTCAATCTACCCATTGAAACCATAAACTCATTAGGAGAATGTTCATGGAGACAATAAGTCAAGTGAGAAAAAGAGTTATTTTCTCGTAGACTTCTTTTTTGCAACAAGTGGAGTCGCCCCCTGCTGGCCCTTAGACAGAATACAGGTTAAGGACACCAGCATAGATTACTCATTTTAGATCTGAAGGCTAAGTTCATGTATTTTATAGGCTATGATTGTGAGTGACACTCGGATGAAAGGACACATTATTCCGTAATGTTACAGTTTAATTGAAGACAAGCTGCAGCAGACTGAACACTCACCTGGCCTGGTGTCTGAATGAGAAAGGTGCGTTTGTTGTTCTCTCAGATGACCTCTGCTCCTCAGATCAGACAAGTCATCTCTCTCCAAGTCACAACAGATATCCCTCCGCAACACCTCAAAGTCTATGTCTGGAGAAAGTCATGAAAGTGATGATCTCTCTGGCCTCGAACAAAATTGTGTTAGTAACTGTGATTATTTAACACTTCAACTTTGTGTCATATTAATTAACAGAGTGATGCATAGAGAGATAGCAAAATGTGTTTCGATCCCTGGCAAAAACATTTTCATTGAAAAAATGTGGCTGAGGTCGAATTTATGAATATGTCTTCCTACTGATCCAAAAAGAGATGATGGAGGTTTGTGTGAAGCAAACAGTTTTTGCAGCTATGATTCAGGCTTATTTTTATCAGCCTTTTTTACTGGTGGGATTAAATGCCCAGGGGTTTTTGGCATTACTCTGAAATTTCACCATTGCACAGTACATACCAGTATCTTTACTTGACGCAGGATTGTCTTCAGCCTCAGTGTCTGATGTCCTGAGCTGCTCGATGCTTATGTCCAGAACTTCGTGAGTTTCTTCTTCAATGGTCCTCATCTTGTCTGGCTCCTCCACTGAATCTGCCTCAGCCCTGGACAGTTCCCTTCTGGCTCTTCCCTTTCTCGTTGAGGCAGGCTGACAGGCCAAAGTCTCATCATCCCCAGAGGAAGTTGCCAGGGGCAGTGCAGTGGTCTTCTTGCCCCTGGTTTGCCTCTTGGGCATGACTTTCTCTGCAGGTGGATCTGGGGCTTTTTTACTGCTCTGGGCAGCTTTTCTCGTGGTGGTACGCTTTTTAGGGACATCTGTTTTTTCTTTGGGCTCTGCCTTGGGGTTGCCTTCTGTGTCACTCTCATCACTAAACTCCACCTAAATTGAAAACAATCAAAGCTTATTTTAATAAAAACACACAAAAGGCAATCGTTTTTCCATCAGCAGCACCTCTCAGCAACCATTCTGAGTACATGCCTACCTTGAAACGTGATTTCTTTGTGCGCTTGGGGGCCGCGGGTACAGGCTGGGCTTTGTCTTGAACTGGGGACAACTCTTCATACACATGAAACTGCAGCTTGGGGGCAGTTCTCCCAGCTTTCTGCACTGAGGCAGGGGCTTTGACCTTCTGAATAGGAGTACAGGCCAAAGTAGGAACCAGTGTGTTAAAGTCAAAAGCGCCAAGGTCTCCCACAGATGGCTTGGATTTTACAATTACTGGCGTCATTGGAACCAGTCCCTTTCCTTTGGCTGAAGAGCTTGTCACCTGAATCCTGGGCTTGACAACCTTGACCTTCTTAACCTCCTTTGTTTTGTCAAGAACATCTGAGTTTTTAATAGACTCTTTGGGCTTCTTCAGTGAAGATGATGAAGGTGCTGCTTTCTGTTCCAATTTCAGCTCTTTATCCTCTTTTGGTGCATTCCAAGCCCAAGCGCTTGTGAAAAGCTCCTCTGGGGTGCAGCCTTTTTTTGCAGCTAAGGTAACCAATGACACAATGGCTTTGGTAGCCATGAGGCCTGCTCTCACAGGTCTAAGCACTGGAGAGGGTGTGGAATCAACAAATGCCAGACCAGCTTCCAGTACTCTCCAGATACCACAGACCTTGTTCTGCCTTGGTTCGAGCCCAGACAGAGCCATGCGGAGGTAAATCCGGCCCACCACATCCTGCATCAAGCTGGGTTTAAAAGAACTTTTGGCAGGGAAGAGTTTCGCCAATTTTGCCCCAAGTTTGGCAGCGACACTCTTACAGCGAGCTAACGTGGCAGACTGAAGTTTAAAACTGACTTTGGCGTCATTGGGATCCAGTTGGAGAATCAGATCAGCCTGCGTGGCTGCCCAGCGAGCAGTGGCTCGGCCCAGACAGGGCTCAGAGCAGCACGGGCACGGGCAGTCAGAGTCATGCCCCAGGGAGGAGAGCCAGCGGCGAGGCTGGGCTTTGAGTGGCGGGGAGCTGGCAAGATCCATCACCACAGGTTCTTTGCCAATCCACCTAGTGCTGAGGATGCCCTTAAGATCATCCTCCAAGGCAGGAAGGGGTGACTGAGGTTTTTGAGCTGGGCGACCTTTCCTTGGTTTGATTTTCACTTCTGCCTTTTGTATCTGATCAGAAAAATCTGAGAAAAGGAGTGACAAGAAATTAATTGAGTAGTTCCAAGGAAACTGTGATGGATTTGCGGTTGTTGCACATGTAATGAAATCAAATGTAATACTTTTCAAGACCTGTTTAAAACCCCAACCGGAAATGTGTGTTACTCTTTTTACAGCGAAACAAATGCACATTAAAGCTGAGCATTCTATTAATAATCAATGTGGCAAGAATAAAATAGATATTTTGTAACGCCATGAAAATCATGCTGAAGCTTGTAATGTAATTAAATTATTCTAGATACAGCTGAAAGCACGGTTACACTTTACATTGGGTAAAACTGCGTTAAAGATCATTTAAAATTCTGGACTACAATTTTATTGAAATGTTTAGTTTTTTTACATATTGGCAACAGTTGAATCAATCAATTAATACTGATCCAATGTCAAGTTTTATTAAACTGGTGGAAAATTGAATTTGACAGACCTGTGCAGAGCTCCAGGAGGTCCCTGACTTGATCTAAGTCGGTTCTGCTCTCATCTCTCTCCCCCTGCATCAGCTCCAACTCAGCTTTAATCACCAGCAGCTCGGCACATCTAAAAGAATGACAGAATGAGTAAAGAAACTAGCAAGTTTCATCAAACAAGCAACAGTTTAAGACTGTATTTTACTCTTCAAAGTGGCCCCAGTAAAATACCTAAAAAATATAAATAAATAACAGTAAAAGTACATAAACATGCTTAAACAGTATATCAAGCGACAATGCACATGTACGTACTGGCTGAGGGCTTGCAGCTTGGTGGCCAGTTTGAGAGCTTCCAAACACTGGAGCCTGGCATCATTGATGGCTCCACAGCTGCTCCTCACAGCCACCATCTTCATTGAGCAGCTTAACAGCTCTGAGAGCAGCTGCCACTTCAGCACCAAATTATCTCCTGCTCATAAATAAAGGGCAAGAGCGTCAACATAGCAGACAGCACCAAGAGACATCAATAAGGTTGTAGCAGCTTTTCCATGCAGTACCAGTATTTGTGTGGGACAAACGTACCTTGGTCGACAAAGCGCATGTCTGAGCTGGTGCCGTTAGTCCCATACAGGCCCTTCCCCACTAAAGTGACCAGCAGGCTGCAGAGAAGCTTCAGGCTTTCATAAAGGGCAGTGTCTGGAGTGTTAATGCCTGAGACACAAACACAGGTCCTAGCTTATTCAAATCCACAATCATCACTCCATTCTCACAAGGCAAATTATTATTATTTTTTTTTAGGATTTAATTTTTTTTTATATTTAGTGTAAAATGCTTTGGCTAACCAGGCTGTGTTATAAGGCTTCGCTGGGCTTGTGACAGTGCAGCGGTGTCCAAACTCAGATAAGAGCTGCAGGTCTGAAGCGCCCGAGCACGCAACATGTACCAGCTCTTGGACGGCCTCTGCTCGTTAATTTCCTTTAGCACCTCGCACAGATAAGGTACACCACGATCCACCTGGTCAAACAAGAAAAAAACGGATAATAGTAATTGATTAAATTGCCTATTCCAGCCAAAAAACAACAACAAACAATGCAATAACATGGGATGCTACCTACCTGACCACTGCTGTAGCAGCACTGAGCTTTCAACAGAACAACCAGGACAGAGAGAGAAGAAGGGCCATCAGCAGCAGGAACAGACGTAAGAAACCTTTCTGCATGCTCCAGCTGGGCCTATAAAAATAACACAAATGACAAAGTGAAATATGATACATGAAGCGAGATACAGCAACTTTGCTAGATATAACTAGTACAAAATCTCATTACCAAAGCCAGTTCTGGGGTGCCCATGTCCAGAAGGATACTTGCAGACTGACAGAAGGAGCTGGCACATCCGTGGGCATCAGAGAGTTGACGTGAAAGTCCAATAGCTAGTTGGTAAGCTTCCAAGGCCTTCAGAGGCTACATAAGCAAATGAGGAGATTTCAAAAATACATAGATTACTCAAGAACACTGTATTTTCTTGATGTACACTCATCTAGGGAATGACTGAGGAGAATTTAGTGAATTGAAATGAAGCCGAGACACACCAATAATGCAATAATACACTGCATTGATTGTGTGAGGTAGTCGCTCGTTTAATATAGAAGTCTTAAAGCAATCAAGTTTTGAAAAGTAAAACTAAAACAAGAGCAAGAGACCCTGCCAAATCATTTGACCCTATTCTGTGACATTACCTTTCCCATGAGCTTGAAGAGTGCAGCAGTCACAGTGATGGAGCTACAGGTCTGTTTGGGGTTTCTAACAGATGGCAGGGCTTTTCTCTGAAGAAGAGTGGACCACTCATCCAGCGCTCTTTCCAGAGGCTTACACAACTCTTAAATGAAATTGAAAATAATGTATTAGTATAATAATTAGTCTTTCTAAAACCTACCAATTGAAAAACATATACAATATATATTTTAATCAGACCCACTGGATTGTGGGAAAATACATCATATAATATTGGTGTCTACAGGAAGAGAACTGAAGATATCAAAGAAGTGTTCTTACTGTTTTCTGCAGCCAGGTTGAAATGCAGGCCTTCATAGACCTGGATGCTGTCTTGTGTCTTCTGCTTGTCTTCAAAATCAAAATCATTGGTTCCTATGGGATTGGCCACACACCGCGTCTGCTCACGCAACTCTCGCAGTTTTTTGTCCCTTTCGATGGCCTGATAAAAAACACAAACAAGCACTATAAATTAATCACAAGGCATCTGGTCAGTTTATTAAACAAAGACTTAAATCCAGATAACAGAGGAACACTAGTCATAAAGTCCCATTATCAACTCTTTTAGTAGAAAAAGAAAAAGAAAAACTGACCATGAATATTACCACACCATTATTTTAAATTTGCCTCTTCTAAATCCTATGAAAAGGACCAGTGTGTAGGATAAACCAATAGAGCTCACCTCCTGAAGATTTTTCTCCAGAGTACAGATATAGAGCCAGAGTAAAGCGTGGGCTTTGTCATCCTTCAGTCTCTCAGCATTCTCTGCAGTCTCCTGTTCTTCTTCAAGCAGCCGTAAAGCCTCATGGGTAAAATCAACTGCCATGCTGTTTACCAGAAATGGACATTATGAACATTGAGACCGTATGCTGCAGTCTATGTAACTAAGACTAAGATTTCAACTGCAGGCCACGCACCTACATTTTTATTTTTAAGGTCATCATTAAAAGTTCCTACCAGTCGGTCTGTTCACTGAAATCCTGGTAACACACAACTTGGGCCATTTCGCAGAGGAAGACAGCACGCAGATGAGTGTGGGAGCTGTCCTCATGGCAGATGTCCAGCAGATCACAGAGAGTGTTGTAACGCTCCTGGGCCGTGTCTCCTGCCACCTCCTTATAGGCACGCAGTTCCTCCTCCAGAAGGCAAAGCATTACTTGCTCATCTGGGACGTCTGGTCCAAAACCATCATGTAATGTCCTGTTCCAGGATGGGACATGGTTAGGTTCTGGGAATTTAAATGTCAAAACAACATCAATTCATTAGAATGTACCGGAGACGAATGTCCTCCTCTGCATTACGGGCAGCGTCGGTCTTTGTTTTCACCCAGAGAGAGACTGGTTCAGCCATATGAGTGGTAATATTGTCCCCCAGAGCCTTCAGCCACAGGATTACCCAGTCCAGCGCTCGCTCTAGTTGTCCTGCCCGACGAGACGTCTGCACGGCCAGCATGAAGGGTCGGCACAACT
>JAOWBC010000710.1:5389429-5402333 GCA_028566105.1 Hypoplectrus providencianus | reverse complement strand
TTTATATTTTCTATACACACCAACCTCTTAAACTCCTAGTTAATGCTAATATGAACTCAGCCAACTACATGGCAGCATCCCAATACAGTTATGCATGTAGACTGAAGGTGATTTAATTGAACATGGTGTGGTTGGTCCCACACGTGCTGGTCTGAGTATTTTACAAACTGCTGGGATTTTTACACACAACCATCTCCAGGGTTGGCAGAGAATGGGCCGAAAAATACATCAAACTGAAAATATCCAATGTGACTCTTTGCCTTGTTAATGCCAAAGATCAGAGGTCAGAGGAGAATGGTCAGCTCAAAATTCACTCAGATAACCAAGGTATGGAGGAGATCACCTCTAAACACAACACG
The DNA here is from genome assembly GCA_028566105.1 of Hypoplectrus providencianus. NCBI lineage: Eukaryota > Metazoa > Chordata > Actinopteri > Perciformes > Serranidae > Hypoplectrus > Hypoplectrus providencianus. Next base: position 5,401,974 of record JAOWBC010000710.1, on the reverse strand, counting down.
TCCAACCTTGAAGCAGCAGGAGAACACAGCGCCACTTTATAGTTACAGCTTGCTAGCTAATTAAGAAGCCAGTGAGTGTTCATGAGAATTCTACTCTTGTCAAGAGTAGAGCTAAGTTAATTTATTAGTTAAAATCTTATTTTTTTTCCCCAGAATGGCATTGTCTATACTTCCCACTGATCAATTATGTTTCTTTTCTTCAGCATTTTATTCTGTGATGTTGACATTTTGTGCATAGTCCTGCAGTACTGATGTGTCATGTAATAACTCTCTGCCTCTGCTTAATATTTGTTCCTCTTCATTGTGCATGTTATCAGACGTTTTTACCTCTTGGCTTATTTGTCTTCCCTAAATCAGAGTAGGATCTGAGAACACTTTAGCTCCAACAATGCAACTAGCTTGTCCTTGTGATATAATCTTTCATAGTGAACATCCCCCCCACCAGCTAATCAACAAAATATTAAAGCAAATGCCTACCAAGCAAAAGTTATGAATGCTACATACAGAGTGAGAAAAAACAGAGCCTAACTTGTAGAGACTTATGTATGGTTCAAACAGATAAGATCACTATAAATTTCCAGATTGATTTTACTTAATTGTAATTGCAACAAATACCTTCCAATTTTTATTTTTCAATGACAATGTAAATGGTCAGAACAGAGTGTCACACCCCTCTGAGGCTTCAACTCACAAGCTGAAGACTCATCAGACAGCATGAGGCTCAGTGACTCTGACTCAGTTGTAAGTATGAATTTGTTTGTCTGAGTTCATGAGTCAGTGAGGGGTGAACTGATCTGATAGGCTGCTTTTGGTATCAGCTGTGAAGTGTTTCTCTGCCACTGCCATTATCAAATAGCAGTTGCATTCATTCAGTCATGTCCAGGCCCTTGCCTCATGTTACCCTTCATAAAAGTGATCCCATGAAGTCTGTGCCGATTTTAAATTTTGGGTATCTTTTCTGTGCTTGGGACCTCTGATAGCAGGAGCTGTGGAAAAAGATCCAGCTGGATCTGGTGTCTACCCTGTGACAGCCTGCTGTCATGTCCAACGTGTCCCCCTTCCTCTGAGCTAGGTCTAAAGCAGAATATAGAAAATAAAAACTACAGAAAACAGTTAGTTTCACATATTTCCTCACTTCTTTCTGATCAAAACTTCTTACTGCATAATGTCCAATACAATTTGCATGTTTAGTGTTGGGTTTTTGGGAGGAACTGCTGCCAAAACTGATTTGGGATTGGAAATAGACATTTTATATGTGGAGTTTACACTGTCTTTTTCACTACTCTGCAAAGGTACCCACTTCCTCAAACATAAAACTCACTTTTTATAAATTATGCAATTCAATAAATAACAACTGAGAATAAATAGGGAGAAAATAACTAAATAAACATTGTTACTGTTCACTGTCACAATAATATAATAGCTAAGTACGTAGCTATTATGTAAATTCTACATCACGCCACAAAAATAACAGCTAATTCAAATTCTCTAATTTAAATTCTTTTGTATATTGTGTAAAAAGAGTTTTCATAACGGCATATATCAGCGGCATATACGCTAATACCAATATGCCTTCAATAGGCTTATGCAGGGAAAAAACAGGAAGCAGTCCCTCAGCAACCAGCATAGCATTCATAGCAGTCAAAGGTGTGGATCTGATATACAGGCTGAATCATTTGAATGTATTTATTTACCCAGTGCTTAATTTTCTGTGTCTCATTGTCTAATCATTATAATGAAAGAAGCATACCTTGCGTCCCACTTCATTGTTGTGTAAGTTCATGAGAGTCCTGGCATTCTGCTTGATCTCCCGTGCGTCCACAAACACCTTGGAGAATCCCAGGCCGTAGTGGATGTCTGCAGAGCAGCCGCCCCACTTCCAGCCCTCCTCCTGGTTGTAGAAACCCTGTTTCTCCTTGTCACAGCTACAGCCGCTCAGGGTCCCCTGGGTGCAGGCCGCAGTGACTGCATGTGCGACCCCGGCAGCAATGATAGCATAGGTGAACGCAGCCTCTTTACTGCCTGTGGGAAAGAGAAGATGCACTTTCAATCACAATTACACCAGGATTCACTATTTCAGGTACTGTCAAGACTCCTTACATACCTGGCATAGCTGCCTCAAATCAAATCATAAAATACACAAGCCAAGCCAAGTCCAATCCTTAATCATGCTCTCCTACAACAGACACACTTCAGAAAGTTTACGGTTCAAATATAAGGAAGCAGTTTTCAATGGACCAGGAGAAAGTCCTGTCCTACAGAGGGAGGATGGACAGTTTCATTGTCTTCATGAGACAAAGAGTTATGACCAAACTACCTGCAAGATTCTCACCAGTCTATAAATCCAGGAGCGTCATCCAATGAGTTCATAAACCCACAGTCAGTCTGCTGAGCACATTGGGTTGGTAAAGCTGATTATTTTTAGATCATTTATTGGAAAATAAAATCATAAATGCTTGGGCATCATTTTTGGACCTTTTCCGAGCTGCCGTCACACTGGGATCCACCCTGTGAGGTGAATCTGAAAGGCATGCAGCGCCTCCCTACATGAATGAATTTCCACTCCATAAATCTGAGTGCTTCAGGTCAACTGCGTTTTTAATTAAAATGGAGATAATTCCTCTTGAAGCATATGTGAAAAGCATCCAAAAATGACCACAAGTTGTAAATTATTTCCATAAAGCCATCATCTTTAACAATTCAACTGCCATGCGAACGTTTTGAAAATTTATGGTCATAATTCTTCTCCAAACCACGAATATATCATAACTTTTGAGCTTAGCCGGAAGAAGTGGGGAGCTGTGCAGTCCTCACATTAGACAATCTCAACAGTGCAAACTAGACGGGACATCATACACAGAAGCATCCCATGTTTGCATAATTGTGACTTATACAACTCTGTGATCAGCCTTTATGGCTAGGAGAGAAGAAGAAGGAGATATATTTCAAGCAGCAAACGCTGTTAGTGTGGACATGACAAAATATTGTACATTGCATAAGTTATCAGTGTTCCAGTCTACTGAAATAAAACAATGGATTCAGACAGTGCAGGGCAGCTGGACTGACTAAACTCCTGATTCTCATCCAAATGTGGGTAAAATGTATTGTGCAATGTGTTCAAGAGTTTTGTATAAATCACAGGATATGTGTTGAAGCCCTGTTGTCTCCTGAAGCAGTGGTCTAAAATCATTCGACATAAAACGTCCGCTGCCAAAGCTGCAGGACCTGGAGCTACATTTGTAAACCTAGAACAGAGTACTTGTCTGAACTTGAAGCTTTTGGGGGAAAAGTATTTTATGAACATACATGACGGTGGTTAAGCTTAGAGAAGATTACAAGCATGGAGGTCTAAAGCAATAGAAGGTGGAGGAAATGCATGCAGTTACAATATGATGATATGACAATGTAACATCTCCAGCAATCCAGCCACAGGTCAATACTGACACTGCTGAACTGTGAGCACCACAGTGAAGCAGACATCCACACTGCACTCTGTCTCAGCTAACACTACAACCATTCCAGGCAGTATCATATCATGTACAATGTGGGAATAAGCAAAATTTAAAGGCTCCTAATCCTTAACTGCACTCAAGCATGTGTTTCTCTGAGATGACAGGGTGAACTCAAAGGACACAGAGGAATACCAGTGTGTTCAACATGATTCTCCTCTTATTTCCGCAGTCCTGTCTGTGGAGCAACCATCGCCTCCAGCCTTGTTCCATACACACCACAAAATCTGTCTTTCCCACCAAGAGCAGATGCACTGAGTCTGAGCCTCAGACTTAAACACATTTGTCAAATGTCAGAGGTCGAATACCCTTTTGACAAATAATAGCAATTTTCGAAACTTTTTAAAACTTATGAGAAGGCAGTGGAAACAGTAAAAAATAACATACAACACACATGGGGTATGTGTGTGCAAGCAACGTGGAGCTGCTGGTGTCAAACCGTGCAGCAACAGAGCAGCTTATTTCTCAGTTTGTCTCAATTATCAAGATCAAGCATGTTGACATGTTTCAACAATGTCTGTATTAAATGATAAAGTGGAGCTTTAGGTGGAAAACACATTTCGAGGTGTTCCTTTAAATACAGCAATAGTAATAATTCTGTATTTAGACTGACATTTAACTGCATGTAGAGGAGATTCCTCTAGGAAGATCCTCCAATAAAAAAATAAAAAAATAAAAAAGAACCCAAAATAATGTAAGATATTAATAATTCTTCAATATGCCTTAAAACGCATATGAGTTATAAATAGTTTGTAAATATGTAATTTCTACACCCTTTAGAGTGCTTATTGAAATAAAGACAAAATGCAACATACCCACTTTGAGCTCTTTCCCGAACACGGTCCTCTCTGCCAGGGCCGAGCAGTTCCAGCGTCCGTGTCTGAACTGAAACTGGCACTCATTGATCCCCATCTGAACTCCCTCTCCGATCACTATGATCGCGTCGGGTCGGCTCTGACAGATAGTCCTCTGCCGGGGGGCCAAGCCGGGGATTTTATTACAGATGATGCTCGCTCCCAGGGCAACCACCGATGACAGGCCCCTGCGGTGAAGGTGAAACGTTAAAAATGGCCTTTTCCCTATGGAACTTCTGCACGTGTTTTGATTCAGACCTTTCTGCTGCATTATTGTGAGGGTAAATACACTCTCCCGGCTCATCACACGTTTCCAAGTACACTTTCACCAAATGCTCATGAGTTTAGCTATATCTCGCTATCACAGAAAAGAACCGACAAAAAGCTCTTAAGTATCTGTCAGAAGTGCAAATTATCAATAAAATTATTATTTTGTTTATATCAACATTTTCCTACATTTGTTTCAACTCTTAATAGCTCCTGTGCAAAAAAATCCAAAGCCAGCCGACAGGACATCCCCACAACTCACCCGATTTTCAGATACAGTACTCCAAGACATAGGAAAAAATGTAGAATCCAGCGCCGTGTCTTCCTGCTCATGGTGCTCAGCCCAGCCGGTGGATTTATGATAATGCTCTGCTAATGCAACACGCAGCCTATGTGCAGGTCCGCGGGCTGTCCAGCTGCTCCGAGCTGCGGGCGTCAATGAAGTTCCTCGGGACAAACCAAAGTTTGTGGAAATAAACTCGTCCTGGTTTCATTTGGTAGCTGTCCGGTGGTGTGAGCCTGCGGTGGAGCATTGGGGCTGTTGTTTTCAGGTAAGCAGTGATCAGGCTCACTGAGCGTGAGTGTGTGTGTACCTATTGTATCAGGGCGTGTTCTGCAGAGGATCTGCCTGCAGGTACACGCTGTCAGTGTGAGGCGCTCACAGCTGCAGACATGGGAACAAGCTGCAGATCTGGGTACAGCTAAAGACCTGGCAAACGTGGATGAAGGCTGCAGCTCTGGGTTCAGCTAAAAGCCTGGCAGACCTGGGCACAAGCTGCAGACCTAGGTGAAGCTGCAGACCTGGCATACCTGGGCACAAGCTGCAGACCTGGCAGACCTGGGTACAGCTGACACACGGCTTGTCACACTTGTTACATGTCATGTGCACTCCTAGATTACGGACCACGTCTGCGGCACTTTATATTTCTTTCCAACAATGAACGCCCCTCCCACCGACCCCCTGTCCCGGTCTGAAGCCTCATCATCTCCACCGGATCACATGATGCGAGCTGCGCTTCGGTCTGTGCCAGCAGTGTGTCTCTCAGAGGACAGGACTGAGGTTCTTGTCCTTCAGCTCGACCAGCTGCAACTTTGTGATGCTTCTTACATGGAAATGCACCAATTAAATAGAAAACAAGAAGAAAAATTTTAGAAATGAATTTAAAATTCATACGAGCCACAATTCAGCAAGATTAGTACTTTTTAGCACTGCATTTTGCTGGCAAATTGAATGCAGTTATTATATTATCATATGATACATGCATAGTTGTAACCTACTGGACTATAATAGAGGATGAGATCTGATCTGATTTTCTCACAACCCATACCATAATTCCCTTTATGATCACAGAAATGAACAACTCTACCACCATCTACTGATAGAACTGTGTAACTACAGTCGCCATGTCCAAAGGTGAAGGACCAAATGAACCTGTTAGGGGTGCAGTAAGGCTCCAAAAAGTACAGCACACCAGACCCAGACAAAAACTTACCTGGGTTTATTTTGTAACTTTGTGAACATTTCATAAAACCCAACTTTGTGTACATAATTAACTAAAATAACCCAGGACCCAGACTGGCTTAATGGCAGTTAACAAGTTTTTTTGCAGAGCAGCTCTGGCTGCTAGCACAAATACCATGTTGTTGTTGTTCAGGGCTACAGCTGCTGTGGTGTGTGAGAATCTGTGTACTGTAGTGTGTAATTTCAGTGTTGAATTAGCTTGCTGCTTGGCATGTTGAACAGAGCTGAACAATCAGGGTTTAGCTCTGTTTCTTCAATCTTCTACAGCAGCGGTCTCCAACCTTTTTGCTCCACGGACCGGTTTCACATAAGACATATTTTCATGGACTGGTCTTCAAGGTGTGGTGGATAAACACAACAAAGAAATTATATAACCAGCATTAAGATAAATCTTATTGTAAAAAAAATAATAAAACAAATGTTAAATGCATAGAAAAACATAATTGACCTTAACACAGTATCTCGTTTTTTTTATTGCTGTCAAGCTCTGCAAAAACAGGTATTCACTCATGTTTTTAGCAAGTTTGTGGGCTTAATTGAGCAGTAAGTATGATGTGTCAAGTGACGTGTGAGAGACGGGAGAGAATCTGGTCATTTTTCAAAATAAAATATCTTTCAGACTCTGAATTAAACCGAAACAATGCTATTTCTTTTGTTCATGTACGGCCCGGTACCAAATCACCCACGGACCGGTGGTTGGGGACCACTGCTGGGGGACCACTGTTGGGGTCCACCGGTACCGGTCCACGGACCAGTGGTTGGGGACCACTGTTCTACAGCCAGCAGTGATGCATGTCTATTGTGTTAGTATCGTTATTGAACAGCTGCTTTTAGCATAATGCGTAGCGTGACCTGCTTTGGCTGCTCCAGCTAGCTTTGTGGTAGACCACAATACAAAACTCCTATAGGGAAACTGCCAAAATGGCAAAATGAGACCAGCTATTTAGTAGAGCTGAACATTACATTGTATCCTTTATGTATTGAATCTTCAGTGGCTGTTATGAAACTATCCCAGTCGGTAAATTGGTTTCCCCCTTTTTTTTGTATGATTTATTGATATTATTTGTTGTTGTTGAGCTTTAACTGAAAGATTAATATTTAATTTAAACTTGAACTATACAGTTTTTTTCTAATGAGATTCATTGAAATGTCCACCATTGCAGTAACACCAGGTCAAATAGTTGATTTTTTTGTAGACCTGCATTTACGTCCTACTCTAACATCAACTGACGAGTGTTGTTCTGACTAGAGAATAATATAGACACGCAAACTGCAGCACATACAGTAGATTTACCTTAATTTACCAAAGTCCTGTATTCTTCACGCAGTTTTCTTCTTTCCTCATTAGTCCTCTACTTAAGGTCAAGAGGCCATTTGCACACTTAGCCTGCTTGACATCTATCATTTGCTACAGCCTTTACAGTCACTGGTAAACACTTTCAGTTCATCAACGAGAAGCTGCTGATGGGAAACACTTTTCTGACTGATCAGTCCAATAGGTGCCACACATGCTCAGTTGGAGGGAGGTCTCGAGACTCGGGGGGGCAAAGCCCCATGTGAAGAACATCTTCTTTCCCACCCAGTATAAAATTATTTATTTTGTTTTAGATCTGATCTTTGACCTCATGTCGAATTTCCTCCCCTATTTGTGCTGTTCTTCACCAATCTTTCTTCCTACCTTTTTCTCTCCTAACTTCCAGTATCTACAGAATGTAGTGACTCTTTCAGTGTATCCTTCTTTACTCTGTACAAATCTGCACTCCTGTTTCTTTGATCAGCTCTTTCTGACCATTTCTGTACTAGTTTGTAAAATATAAGAACAGTTATTGGGATTTTTATATGCAAACTCTCAAAAGCCAGAGTTAAAGTAACTATTGCAAGTCTTCTCAAGTCTAAAATGAAGTAATTCTTTACTTTTGTTTGTATTTATTTAGCAGTTGTCAACTCATGTACATGTGTTTTTGGTTACTTGCTGATAAATTAATGGTCTAGATATTCCAATCAGTCTTTATTAAAGTTTTGTTTGTTTGCACTGGCAAAAAAAAAAACAATATTCACTGATGATTTTATATGACAAATTACATTTGACAAGCAGAAAATATCACAATGAACAGAAAACTAAAAAGCAGCAAAAAGTCTTTCCTGCAAAATCATTATTGCTGCTCAAAACCAACATAAGTTAACATAGCATAAAGATAAACATAAAAATTGGACAAAGGCTTGATCAGACAGAGGTAGGTCAACTTGGGCCTCTTGAGCCAGAAAAGCCACTCCTCAGGGAAGGCAATAGATTGTATAGTTATCTCCCAAACAGGGCAAAAATCACTACCCTTACAACTATACAATCTACTACCTCACACTGTGTGAGCAGCATCTCCATCCATGCACACACTGACTGTAAGAAGACACAGAGACTCCACTGAGACGCGTGTTTGGCACTTTGGGAAAGACAGTAGGTTGAATAGTTATCTCCCAGTGCGGGTGTGACCCTAAAACTATACAACCTACTACCTCATCCCACTGTGCATACAGAGCTGACTTCTGCCGTCAGAGGGAACACCAGGGCAGCTTTCATGATGAGGAGACTCCTCGGACAGTGCTGAATCCAGATCTTGTGACACTGGCCAACAGCTGAGACTGTGGAGAAAGAGAGATATGGTCAGTAAGTTACACCTGACAAATATGAGCAAAGCAGGATGTTTCAGCATTTACAAACGTATTTTAAGTCCTATTAGCAAAGCAAAGGCACCATGCTGTTTCCCAGGGGTAATGGCTTCTTATACCAACAAAAACGTATGAAAAGAAATGCAGGGAGACTTTCAATAGGTGGCAAATATTCCTGTTCAAGGGCTGACTCTAACACAACAGAGTAACAGTAAATGCCTTGGTCCCAATTATCAAAGCATGCACTCTTTAAGCAACCCAGTATCATTTTCAACAAAAACCTCAGGATAGGCTGCTTGAAGCAAGCATGTACAGTGAATGGAAGCCAATCTCAAGATTAATTGAAGTTCAGGACCATGGACAGCAGCTGGTGGTTTGTGATATTTATGTCAGCTCTCCATGTTGACTTGAACATTTAACAAACATACATTTTAAAATGCAAATGATGATTTTGTTTGCCCATTCTGTCATTCAATGCAATTAAAAGTTTTGGCTGCAACTTGAATTTGAACCAAACCAGTGCTTGCAGTTTCTTTCAACTGTTGCCCCATATTCCCTTTAATAATGTGGGTAAACGCCAAAACATGATGCTACATTTTTATGAAACAGAATTAGGCTTATTAAGCTTCAGGGACCAAGGGCTTCCCTGTAACAGCATCATTATGAACTTAGATGTACTAGGTTTGCTTCAGAATTCAGAATCATTTCAGATAATGAAGCAAAACTGACTATCATTTGGGTGAGGGAAAGTCAGATTTCCCAGGTACTAATATGCATTTTTAAATTTTTTTGAATTTTTTGTCTGACAAACATCTTAAAGCCGAAAGTGTTCAAAAGAAAAGGAGCAATCATTTATTCATCAAACTAATGTTAGTCTGTGTTAAAATTCCTAGTTTGGAATTACTGAAGTGCATCTATATATCAATCCGTTGAGGGACACTCATGACGAAACACTTGTGCATGTCATTGTAATGCGCATATATATACTTATATGTCTGCTAATAATTCCCAATGTCCCTGTCTAAAAAGTTAGTCTATGCAGCATCTGGGAGACTGGTCCCCATAATCTGTATGTGTTGCCCCCACTGCAGCAAAACAGACCCAGCCGAAAGTCCAGTTTCCCTTTCAGTTCTCCCTCATCATTCTATTAGCTAACAAATTATCCTTACCCAATCAAACCTCTTGAAGTATCTAGTTCTGTCCTTATAGTGCTCTGAATGCTAGTATAGTACTAAATCAGTGCCTGCTCACTTTTTAGTAGGGCCACATGGTGAAATCTGAATGGTGAAATTTACCTCCAGCACAAGCCTGTTCAATTTGTTCCAGAGCATCCCACAGGTGGGAGATGTTCTTTTGTGAAAAACTAGAACACATTTTTTATTTCAACAGTTTAATAAGCTGGTAATGTGAAAATCTGACCCTTGACTTTGATTGGGGACTTCATCTCCTTAACCCTGGACACCAAGTCACATTTGGAGTAACTTATTATCAAGCTTTGCTAGCTTCGGCTAAAGTGTTGTAAATGTATTTGGCTCTTGTGCTTTTTTTTCCTTTTTTTTTTTTTCTTTCCCAAAAAGGGGTTTTCTTTATATTGTGTGTTGGGATATGACAATGTCTGCTGTGAGCAATAAGCATATTGATCTGGTTAACTGTAGGTAGACTGTGAAATAATACACTTTTGATGTGGTTCAGGAAGGAGGAGAACAAACGGAGGTGGGGTTCAATGCAGAATTACAAGGGATGCGTTTTAACAGCTATTTGTGTGTTGTATGTCTCTATCTTGGTTTGAGTTGTATAATTCTCTACAGAGTTTTGAAACAGTAATGTTTGATTGCTCCGCATTACTAGATTCAACAGCAGAAGATTTTTCTAACAGTCTACAGCGATTAAGATTTGGGTCATCATTAATTCTGGTTAGCCCATTCTAAATGCAACAAACTGTGCCCGCACTGTTGTATGATGTTATAGAAACATGCATGTAAGATATGTAGCATTCAAGTCAGGGATATAACCGAATTAAAATGTATTGAAATGTATTACTTCCCAAATAAAAAATACAATGAAGAGGCAAATCATGTCTGCAGGTGTGTTGACTCAGCATCGATAACATTACTTGGAATGTTTGATCCAACTGAGAGTCAATATTTGAAACATTACACAAAACCTGAGATCCACTGCATTATTTTTCATTACATTTTCATATTTAGTGTCACCTGCAGCGTGCGTTTTATGTTTTCCTTTACATTTTCAGCATTCATTTAATTCTCCCGAATGCAGGAAATCAAATGTTTGACGCAGAAAATGCCCTGGGGGACAGACAGACCCCCCCTTAAAGGTACTCAATGTTTACACCAAGAATACGCCCAAGGTTAGTTAGTTAGTTAGTCCAGGACCGACACTCCTTCAAAAGCCAATGGAAGCTAGCATACTAGCTAACATTACTTCCAAGAATCGGCTAACGTGACTGGGCATTTACAATGTCTTGTTACAACACCTTGGCGAGACATTTTCTGCGTTTGGCAGGTCCTAATAGTTGTGGCACTTCAACGCATATCTGATGTGGTGTGTTGGTTGCACCGTCAGTTAACCACTCCTCAATACTAGCTAACGTTAATGTTAACCATACCAAGCTAGCGGCTAGCGTTAGCTAGCAGCACGTTTCGGCATGGTTGTCCAGAAAAGCAAACGTCGGCTTGCAGAACAGCAGCTGGTTCTTCCACTATTGAATGACACTGACTGTTTTAATAAAGCGTTTTAAAGGACACATGAGTGGCAATTGCGGTATGTTTGTTTCGAAAATTTAGGATTAAAAACTGTACCCACCTGTCTGCCATGTCGAAACACTCCTCCACCCTCTCACTGCTTCTTCTTCGTGGTTTGTCGGCTTTACTTAATGACCTTCGATGCGCATTACTGCCCCTTTTATTTCTTCCTTTTCTGCAATTTAGTGCTTTACCGCCACCCTCTGGCATGGAGTGAATTTAAAGTGTCTGATATTTATAACATTCAGTGAAGAGGGAAAAATAACATTACTGTCCCTGCTCTTAGGTGCAGTCACGTAGTATCCATGAAGTAATTAATCACTTCTTGGGATAGACTAACTACGAAATAAAAAAAGGCATGTCTCATAAAGACACCAAGGCATCAAGCTATGATTTTAAAGAGTAATATAATTAATCTATCTACTAGGCTGAGATGTTATAACTCAGTAATAAGTCATGATAAAATCAACTGCAGTAATAACCATCTTTAGAAACCAAAATTGATGCTTGTCAATAAAAAAATAGAAATTACATCATAAAGACAGACTCACAGTTTCACATTACAACTGAGTTCGTCGTTTTAAGACATCTCCTTTACATGATTGTACCGTTTTCACGAGTCATAATGATGTGTGACTACTGTTCTGCAGATGGCATTTGCTGCTGCCACATTTCAGATAAAACGTTGAATACCTCTTTTCGGATGTCAGACTGCCTTGAAAACACCAGGAGGCACACTTTCCTTTCCCTCAGAGTTAGATGGTAAAGATTTACACACACCACACACTTTTTGCAGTAAGTTGTGTTTAATTCTGTAAGAATAAGCCTGTCACAACAATGAAAAAATAGTGCTTGTTGAAAATACCCCACAGTAAAACGTCTCATATTATTATTATTATTATTATTATTATTATTATTATTATTATTATCATCATCAGTGTTCCACATTCAGCATGTATCAGCAGAT